>JAWWEE010000002.1:1338569-1525672 GCA_035221455.1 Xenops minutus
GAGCCAGCCCCGGCCGGCCGGGCGGTGGCCCTCGGGGTACGGGCGGGCGCTTGGAGCCCCCCCGCTCCGCCCCCGGTCCCCCCGCCAGACCTCCCGGTCAGAGCCCCTGGTGTCTCCTCCCAGGGCTGCGCACCCCGGCGCTCTGAGCATCTGCGGGCCGTGAAACCCTGCCGGGGATTCCTGGGGGTGTGTGACCCCCGTGCCCGGCTGCCCCGAGCTCCTGCGGCGCTGAACAAAGGGCGCTGTGTGCGCCCAGCGGGGGCTGCGGGTCTGCATCGCGGGGAGCGGGGAATTAAAAAACCACCCTAAAAACGGAAAGATTCCCTGTATCGAAAGCTAATTCAGGAGCAGCCGTCCACGCACGGGAGGCGAACAAAGGGCTTTTCTGTAAGAAAATGATGTAGAACGTGCCCGAGCGGACGGTGCAGGTAGGGAGCGGTGGGAGGTGCCGCGCTGCGGTGCTGCCCACCCCTTCAGGCTTCACACACCCTGCTCCATCCACCCTGTGCTCCATTCGAGGCACCCCCACCTGCCCTCTGCTTCAGGTGTGCTCTAAGGAGCGCCCCCGGGAGAGAAGGGGGTGTGCCGCATGCCCCAGAGCTGCTCTCCGTATATAAGGTACCGCCATGGTTAATTTCCCCTTTGCAGGAGTTTTTCTTCTGGATCAAAACGTTCTTTTGTTTTGCTGATGGGTTTTCGTGTAGGATTCTTCCTGAGACAAAGTAAGAGGCTTTCACGCGTAAGTGGGCATTAACATAGAGTCATAGGATGTATGCATACGTATGCTGTAAGTCTTTTGTTATGGGTCTGCAGCGTCCGTTTTCATAATCTGCCTTGTCTTTGTGGTTGTGTCAATAAATCGTACTCTATCCTTTCTCCAAAAATCGCTTGCTGTCCAGCATTTGTGCTGCTTGCGGTTTTGGAAACCTGTCTCTTTTGTTTCCTGAAGGGTTCTTCCTTGCAGGATTGAAGCACGTATCCTTTCTGTTGTGGTTCTTCTCATTTGCTCCGCAAACCTTTGTTTTCTCTCTGTGAAGGTCTCTGCTTCTTTTCACCTGTGCTGGTTCAGACTTGCAGGGGTGTCTAGACTGCAAATCTCATAGCCCATGCACCCACGAAGAGGTCTAACTGCAGGCTGTATTTATTTTCCATAGCTTCTCTTGCTTCCCTCCTGACTGGATGACGTGATCACAGCACCTCAGCCTTTGCTTGGAAAGACAGTGTGCTGAGAGGGCATGACCTAGTGAAGTTACCCCTGTCGTTATTTCACAGATAACTAAGGAGGATTCACGAACAATGAGAGTGGGCGCTTTGCCTGAGTGTGCTAAAAACTCTCTTCAGTTAGTGTAGATACAATCCGGTTAAGTTTGTGGATGGTTGATCATTTCTGCTGCTGATGTTCTGAAAGTGGGATGCATAAAATGGAGCCTAAACTTGCCCCTGTAGCACCTCGGTCTGGGGACCACCAAATTCCTCACTGCATATTTGATTTCATCCCTTTGCAAAACACTGATGATGCACTCAGCAGTGGGCAAGACCTCAGTCTTAATGTGGTACCAGCCTCCTGGAGCTGAGACGTTTACAGGTGAGCTAAAGTAACACCCTGAAAATAACTCCAATGGCTTAGTGAGACCATTCAGTGTGAAAATGAAACACACAGGTGAGCCTTGGTGCAGCAGGGCTCTGGGAAGAGGAGTGATCTCCGCAGTGGAGCATGGTGCCCTGAGTTCTGTCTCCTTTTCTTATCTCATCAAGGATCAGGATTTGGTTAATGGAACTTCACAATTTGCTGCACCCATATTGCGTGCTGCCTGGGGGTGTTTTAGAGCAGCCAAAGAGCTGTCATCCCGAGAATAAAAAGTTGCTTGTCTTATGTAGAGGGTTTTAGCACACTGGAGGGCTGTTCATTGTACTTATAACGCAGATTGTTACGTAAAACAGCATTTGCACCCTTGATTTAGAGGTCTGATGTAATTGTTACAGTATGTTATGTCATACCCACTTAGTTGTGGTCTTTAATATGTTTGGACAATAAAGAAATAGATGTAATTTAATGACCCGTGAGGTGCTTGCCTAGGCACAGGCGATCTGATCACAGCCTAAATGAATTGCTGCAATCTGTAGGTTAAGAATTCCCTCATTGCTGGATGTTTTCCCAGAAGCATACCTTTCCTTTCAGCCTGTGTCATGCTCCTTTCTGTACGGGTTACCATTTGCTAAACTGTATATCTGGATTCATGGAGGAAACATTTGCTATGTGTGCTGACACCAGTGGGCTCTTGCCCCTCCAGCACTGGTACTGTGGTTCCTTAAGAGCTGTCTGAGCTGTGGAAATTGCTAGAAATACCTAATCACAGAAATCGGGATGGGAGGGCGGTGCAGCCCATTGCAGACTGCTGGGCTGTTTCAGATATCACCCCCAATATGGCATGTCCTACACATGTGTTGGAGACAGGTTTGTTTCTTAAAGTGGTTGGAAGAGGAAGAAGTAAAAAAGAATTTAGGATGTGAGAACTTTATGATGATGGCTTTCAGAAAGTCACCTCTTGATTACTAACAATCTCTGAAAAGTCACAAGGTACTGACAGAGACTGTAATGCAGCTCCAGCATCTATGAAATCTGAAATCTGATCTGCTGTGGTGGGACAAATTACAATTAGCTTAAGAAAGAAAAATAAAAGTTATGATAGTAGTGTTTTTCTATAAATTGTGGCTCAGTCCAAAGGCCTGAGTTCCTTACAGATGTTTTGCCTATAGACCAGGCAGTGGCTGTGCTGAGAACTGATCTGGTAAAACCTCTGGCTCCCAGCCAAAGAAAAAAAACCACCCCTGGGGTTTATTGGTGTTCCCAAAGAGGCATTCCTGCCTGCAGGACACTTGTAACCAAACTGACAAACTGAAGCCTTACCTAGGAAGGGATCAGGGAGTGTTGCGGTTAATATACACATGAATAATGGCCAGAAATTTGCAAAGGTGCAATAGGTCCTAGGTGACTTCACAAGGTCCTCTCTGAATTATCTGACCACCTGGATACTTAGTTTATGTGCTTAAAGTGCGTGTGTGTACTCAATAAACAATTAAAAAATATGTATGTGCTGATATGCAGAATTGTTCCTAAGACTCAAGGATGCTTGTTTTGGTCCATCTGGATTTATTCAGTTGTTCAAACACATGCTTAATTGCCCTTGAAAGTGAGCCTTCAGCATGTTTAGAAATCAAGCATGTTTTTACAGAAATTGGAATGTTTTACTGAAAAGAGAAAGAGGATAAATTCAGGGTATGTGGGCTCAGTGGTGGAAAATCCTTGGTGATATTTAGTGATGCCAAGTACCTCTAGAGTAAGCTTGGAATTGAGCAACATTCTGTGAAATCATAACATGGTTTTTATCTCCTCAAACACACATGCACATGCTAAGGTAGATAAAGGGTGGGTCTTGACATGTTTAGGGCAGGTGCTTTCTCTTGCAATCTTTGGCTTCATACACGGATGTGCTTATTAGCAGCAGTTCTGTACTGCATGACAGCTAATAAGAAGAAACAGCATGAGACTGACTTCCATCAGGTGGAGCTGATTTAAAGGATTGGTGCTGGAAAAGAGGTGGTTTAAGCCATCTGCGTCAGTAGAGGAAAAAGCTTTTATTTCATGGATAGGTTTAATCACAGGTTATGCTACTGAACTATACGAGAGAGTTCGGAAGAAGATTCAGTGTGACACTTGTAATTGCTTTCTAGGTGTAGGAGGAAAGGACTGATGTATCCATGGGGTTTATTTGGATTTCTGTGTCCACATGGGTTACTGTACTAGCTGTTAAGAAGATTTGAGGTGTTGATTGACCCATTTTGCTTTAATTGTTTGCTGTTGCATTAAGGAGAAAAGATGAGCTAATGCTGTTGTTCCTTACGGTTTTATGCTCATTGCTGTTTTTCCCTAAGGCAGTCTCGCACATGAAACTGATCTTTGTTCCTTTGTCTTGACTGAGGAGCCGACAGGGAGGCAACAGCTCCAGAGTGTCGGTGTTTATGCTCAGCATCCTGCATCTTAGTTAAAGTGCCAAATTGAAAGGAATTATCGTGAAAAGGTGTAGCCCAGGCAACCTCAATAATATATATAAAAAAAAAGAATAAATCTCTTTTATTTTCTGTAGTATGAGAGACAGGTTAAAGCTGGTTTATAGGCTTGACCAATGTTATGATATACTGTTTATCTTTTAGTATTTTTTAACGTGTTGTTTTTCTAACTATCTGTGTTGTAATGAGTATTTATTTATTTTTGCACATGGTGTTCGTCTTCCAGATAAAATATATATGTATGTCCATATGGTATGAGGGTGACAATGTCCCATTACAACCGGTAGCGTTAAGGGGAGAAAATCAGTGTAACTGTTGAATCCATTGAATCTGCACCTGACTAGCACCAGCTGGTAAAAGACAATGCCACTTTCAGCTCTATTTTTTGATTAATGAAAATCTGGGGTACTTTTTCCTGTCAGGGAAATAATGTTTATACTTGTGAATTTTTAAGTTATGGATTTTTAAGTAGAATTAAGCCCCTCTAGCAAATCCTGCTCCTTCATTTGGAATTGGCACGCGTGGGTATGGGGATCTGAGGAATATTTCTTGTCTCGTGTTGGTCAAGCCCCCAGCTGAAGTAGGAAGACTTCTTTCTGTTAGTACCTCTAGTAATTGTAATGCAGTTAGATCCCAGTAGCTTCCAGTGAGTTGAGTCTATGATCAGTTACTTTTCTCTTTGTGAAACTTGTAATTTTGTCCCCTGAGGGAGTTCTAAGCTAAATTTCAATAGCCATTTTCAAAATGAGCTGTATATAAAATGTATGCAATCTCTGAATAAACAACACAAAAAAACCTCCAAACAAACCAAACCTAGTCCAATCATGTCAGTTAACTTGGCAACATTTAATTACAGCACCTATTGATTCAATTACCCCTATGTTTCCACTTTATTTTCTGCAGAGAATGATAAGGGCTGGTTTCTGGTTTATAACTAGGAACAGTCAGTTCTGTGTTGAGCTCTTTTCAAAGAGCTGCTTCTATGTGCAAATCCTGCCACTTTTCCTGAGGTTCTGATCTTGGATGAACAAAGTAAGGAGATACCTCAAAGGAGACTGTAGAGTAGGAGTATTATAAAGGTTCTGAACAGAGTTAGGGATATACTTTCAAAAACTCTGGCTTTGGACTAAATCTGATCCAGAGATGAACAGGAGAAAGTGCTCTGAACATTCAGAAGTGTCTTGGGTGCTTCCCTGCTGGGCCAGAAACAGGTATCTGCTGGCTCTGAGTGCAGGTTGATTGGCCTCTTTCCCTATGTAGTTCAACCATGGTGTTGTCCAGGCTCTGTCTGGAGGAACTTGGGCTGGGTTTGAGATACAGTTCTTTTTGTTCTCCTCACTTTGTGTAGAAAATATCCGTATAACTTGTTAAGCCAGTGCAGGCAATTGCAAGGTGCCAGACATAAAGTGCAAGAACACCCGTGTCTCTGGGAAGGCTCAGAGATTGAGGGGCACTGTGAGCGAAGCCTCTTGTCTGTGTCTGCTGTGAAATAGGCTGAAAACATGTGTTCAAAATTCTTTAAGGAGAATTCAGGTCTGGATTTGAATTTTGGTTAGCTGGAAGTCGTGTGTGCTTGTTTCAGTTAACCAGCTCTTTCTGTGCCAAGTTACTGTTTTCTGCAGCAGCCTTTCTGTGACTGCCAGGTCTAAGCAGAAAGATCTGATCCCCTCTCGGGGACTTTGGCCAGACCTGAGGCTCAACACTGCAGTGTGATGGCTCCCAGTGCCAACAGCTAACACTTGCTAATGTTAGCATGTTTTCACTGTTCCCTGGCCGATTGTTGGACTGGGAGACCTCACGGCCTTTTAAAGCCCTGCCCCATTCTTGCAGCTACTTCCACATGATCTGGTAAGGTATGCTTGGGCATCCGTTCCTCTTCTGGCCATGTGGTATCGCTCAGACAGCAGAGCTGCTACCTTTGTTTGAGCTACTGTGACTCGATTACCAGCAGCTGTATGTCCACGTGCAGGGTGCCTCTCACTGACAAATCTCTGTCTGCTGGTGCCTGATGTGCTTTTCCAGGTGTTGGGCTGCTGTTTGGAGCTTGTATTGTAGGGCTTCCCTGAAGGCAGCACTGTCTTTTATTTCCTCCAGCAATTAGCAGATATTCAAGAAGGCAGACAAAAAAATCCAGTGGCTCAAAAAGGAGAGATGCAGGGATGGAAGCTGAATGATTTGCAAAGGAAAAGGAGAGTAGACCATGCTCAAGGAGGGGTCTGGGTGACTGGTCATTCATATCCCATCATGCTTGTCCACCTGTAGCTTGGGGTGAGAGGGAATCAGGGATGAAGTGGGATGTGATGGCCCTGATCTGCTTCCTTACTTGCAGAATTGCCCTGCCCTCCTTCAGTGCTCCCCTTTATTAGAAAATATGTGATGCAGGGAGATAGCCATAGGAATAGGAGGGAGTTTTCTGAAATAAGAGTAAGCTTCTCCAGACCTATATCAGAGTTGTTACTGATTTGCAGTGATTCAGTCAGGGCAGAGTTTGGGGCAAAGGATGCTCTTTACAGGCTGTCAGCATGCTCAGAACACACCTGGGAGTGTCCCCATCCTCTGTCTTTTGTAACATTGTTCATTTGATGTCCCATAAAAAAATCTTCTCCTGGAAAATGATGAAGAAACACATAAATCAGGAGGAAGGAAAGTGTATTTCTTTTGTCTTAGGGAGATAAAATATGGGAATTTCATGAAGTAGTAAAGAGAAAGCTGGCAAACATGTGAGAGAGTAATTTGAAAAAAAAAGAAAGGGAAAAAGCAAACAAACCTCTCCATGTGGGAGGGGCAACCGTTAATAATCTGATTCATTCCAAAGAGCTGGGGAGAGTGTGGTAAATAAGAACTTTCATTCCATGTTCCTCTGCAAAGTTAAGCTTTTCAGGGTATAGAGAACTGGTTGTGCTTCTGAATAAGACCTAGCAAAATAGTGAATCTAAGCATTTTGTGTTACCCGGTGATATCTGTGAGAGTATATAATAAATTTATTTCTAATAAATAAAAGGCATTTTGCAATATTATGAATTCGTGTCTGTAATTTTATATTCCACAGTTTACCAAAATTAGGAGCAGTGATATGTAGATAATACTTACAGTCTTTTAGATTAGATAATTTTAAATGCTATGCTACTGGCATTGCTTAAAACACTGTCAGTATTTGAATGCAGTATTAAAAATACTCATAAATGTACCTTTCAATATGAATAGTTGAGAATGACCTTGTGGAATGCATTTGGGAAAAAGAGGTATAGCCAAATTGCATTCATTTAGAATGACCTCTAGTACAAAACTCTTTCTGTGGGCAAAAAAAGCTGAATTTGGTTAGGTTTCTTTATTTTTTTGCCTTCATTTGTCTTGGTCCACTATATGCTTGCAGAATCACTGTTATCAATAAATAGAACTAATAATATGTTTCAAAGCTTTATTTCATAATTACAGGTAGTCAAAAGTTAGAAACACATTTTCTCATTTTACTGTATTTGTAAGATTGATTCTTCAGCTGCTGGAATGGTTGTGTGTTTGCTTAGATGGTAAGGCTGTGTCAGGGTGCCAGCACTGACCTGCATTATTACCTCTAATTACCCACAGGTACAGTCATCAACCTTTCCCACCAGCAACCTCTGCAGGCTGAGAGTCCTTTTAGAGACTGACTTGTGGGTGGATGCTGACTTGTGCAAGTGCTGCCAGTGTTGCTTCATGTGTGCCAAGCAGCTGTAATTATGGGGATTTTCTGTTCTTTGGTTCTTCTGGACCAAATTGACTTGAAGGACTTATAGCCAGCTCAGGCTTTGAGACACTGATAGTAAGTCACATCTGCTGAAACAATGCCTTATGCTTTGCTTTGAAATCTCCTTATGAACTTGATTCTACTTGTTGCTGTGTAGCACAAATGGATATGCACACTACTGTTTATGAGCGAGTAGTCCTTGATTGTAATTAATTATTTTTTTTAAAAGATGCTGACAATGGCAAAAGGTAATTGTTAGAAGGTGTGTACCTTTCTGAGCAAGCAGATAAAAATGCTACTAGCTGTTTTAAAGCAGATATTCCTTTTTTGGGTAGGGTGGGTCCTGAATTTTCTGTTTTATTCCAGTGATAGGGGCAGAGCAACATGGTGAATGTGTGAGCTGTACTTAAAATGTAAAAAAGTTACTTTGTGTCTTAAGGATAAATTCTTTTATCACCTGTTACAGGCAGGAGGAGGGAATAAGTGCTTGGAAAAAAGTATTGGTCAACCTAATGTTTTCCGTACTTTAGGAAATGAAGCTGTGTTTGCTACTACGTTCAGAAAGAAGTATTTCCTCGAAGATGTGGTATTGCAGAGTTGGCATTATGGGGCATTACTCTGAAATATGTCTGTAGGCAGCACCAGGTGATTTCTTTTGCCCTTATTTTCCTGCCATTCTCAAGTGAATTTCAGTTCTGAGATTTCAGTCACTTGAAAGACTTGAATGACTTTTGCTTCTAATTTGTTTTATTTACTGATAGAAGTTGTAATTTTTTTCTGGAGAGGGTGGAATTTTCTTTCATATTTTAAATTATTGCAAGGTCAGTCTCAGTGACGCTGTTTATTCCAGTTTGCAGTTCAGTAAGTGATTTATTTGTGTCTTAGAATGACTGAGAGAATGAATATTTTACTTGTAGCGTGTTTTTGTGTTTTCTCTGACAATGTTTTGGTGTCTTTTTTTTGCTTGTGTGAGAGAGAGGGAAGGTAAGTGAAAAATGAGTTTTCCTCCAGTGAGTGATCTCTGCACACATTAAAAAGGCAAAAAAAGAGTTTGGAGGTGTGTGTTACGTTTTCATTTGAGAAATTAGCTGTGTAGACTTGTTTCAGCTGTAAGTGGTAGGTTTCAGAGCATTTGTCTGTTCAGGATTTCCAGCAGTTGTTGAACAACAGATATAAAGAAGCTGCAATCTCCTTATATTCAGCTCTTTTCCAGATCCAAGCATGATGTAACTTTCTTTAGGATTTTGTTTCCCTCATGCCTTTGGAGTTGGAAGGTGGTGTATTTATTGTTTGCTCTACTGCCCTTACCTGCAGGCAAGGCTTGATCTAGATTGGAGTATAATCTTCCTAGGTTAGTAAACAAGCCCTTCCCCATGCCTGTGCCACTAAGCAGATGAGTAGCTTTTTGAAAAATGTTTCGAGGCTTGTGAGAATAGTTTCTAGCAGAAACTTGTATCTTAAAAGATAGTAAAACATGCATATAGTCAAACAAACAACCAAGTGTGCCTCTAGAATAAAGGTTCTGTATCTCTAGTTACTTGTTGATGTTACTTTCTATGATGGATTTACTTTGCAGCTGAACTTGAAAATCCTTCACAACTGGCAGTGGTCCTGGGCAGTTTTCCCTTTCATTGTAGGTCTGGCTGCATTTGAGTATTTGTCTATTTTTATTTGTTGTTTTTCAGCTTAATCACTCATTTCCTATTGAAACACAAATCTGGGCAGAATTAAGAAACTCACTATGTAGATGAAACCATGGGATAGTAACCAGATGATACTCTTCTGCTGGACCTTGTTTTGAAATGAGATGTTGCTCATTTTCTGAGGAACTTACAGTAGTTTGGAATCATGAGCAGGACAGCTATGGGATGGACAGTGTGTTTGAGCTGGTGGGGCTCTGGCTCTGGGCTAGTGGTGAGAGCCACTGGCATGTCCATCGCAGGTATGCTGCTGGTTTTGGTTTTAGCTTGTCCTGTTTGCTTAGGTCCTGATCCACAGCAGAACTTGAAAAGTACTTCTTCGGTTGGACATGTTTCCATTGGGGATTTTCTGAGCGAATTTCAGCCTTGTTTTTGCAAAATTATCTAAAACTATTCCTGAGAACTGACTACTTGCAGGTGCCCAAGTAAAGGTTTGCTGGCTTTAGCCTGAAATATGAAGTGCTTTATGCAAACTAAATCTTAGCACAATAGTGGGAATAGGAGAAGCCTTTCAGTTTGGTAGTCTGGGATGCTTATCTCAGCTGGTGCTGTGGGGTCCTGTTTGCTCCCACGGTGCCTGGTCCTTGCCTGACCCTGTGGGAAGCCAGCTCAGTAAGTTGAGCCGGGGCAATGCTAGTGCTGTGCAAAAATGACTTACTTTCTACCAGTGCAGCTCTCTAAATTGCTCCAGAGCACTGTGAAGGGAAGGGGCAGAAATGTGTGCCTGAGAACTGGAAGGCCTTTACTTGTATCAAAGAAATTAATGCTCCATTTTGAAAAAAAAGGTCACAGGATCTAACCTTCCTGGTAGGTTGCATTGCTCCCTAAAAGAAATCAAATTACCCCTGTCATGAATCTTGCCTAGTACATTTTAAACCTCATGCTTTTTATATAAATGCTATTGTTATAAAAAAATGTTCTTACCTTTTAATTTTTTTTTTTTATTGTGAGTGAAGAATACAAGACATAGGGTTACAGTCAAATTGTTGCACTTGGCTCCCTTCCTGTTAACAGTCAGAAATACTCTTGACACAGTCTTTTGCTGGTAGTCACAGAGAGATACGTATGGTAATAAACAGCCTTTTCAGGCTTTCTATTGAAGGCTCTGAACTCTGCTGTGCTGCAGCTGATTTGTTTGCAATAAAGCCCTTGCCTGTGTCTTTAATGAAGGACTGTCCTGAGATAGAAATTGTCTTCCTTGGAATTAGGGGAGGTGAAGGGATGTGTGTGTTGTGAAGAAAAGCTAAGCCAGGAAACACCTGGCAGCCAGATGGCCCTTAGCATGCTGCATTGTACCCACACCTTCATTAAGGATTACTTTGCCTGTCTTTGGGTAATAGATTTAGAGGTTTGGGGTCACAAAGAATTAGAAAATTGTAGCCAGTTGCAATTAAACATGAGTTATTTTTAGAGGACAAAGAACTGAGCTGAAAGCTGAATTAGAGCTGCTTGAAGTGTTGGGACTCAAATACTATGGGTGATATTTTCTAGGTGACCAACAAAAGAGCTCATGCGCTCTAGTCAGAGGCACAAAGCAGCCCAGGGTGGTGGCAGGTGGGCTGGAGACAGCAGAGCTGTGGGCAATGGCAGGAATGTGGAACTGGCATTATTCTGCTTCCTGAGGGCAGCTGGCCTTATGTACTTCCCCCTGAATATTATGTGTGTGGCAGAAAAGGGCTGCTCAGATTGTTAGTAGAATAGGATTGTGTGATTTGCACTATGATTTATATAAGCCTGGCTCAGTATCTTACACGAATGTTTTACCTGCATTTAATGTTGTTTTGTATTTCCCTTTCACTGTGCCTGCAAACCAGAAAGGGCAAACTCAAAGTTTTTTAGTTGTGAGAATATTATCACAACTAAAATGGAAAATGGAGATCTGGGAAGAACAGTACTCAAGCCCTTTCTGTATTGGTAACTGGTTAGCAACAGCAGTAGGTGGGATGTGGTGGGTCAGGAATTCAGGCTGGCCCTGTGGAGGTGTACAGAAGTGAGCAAGAGCAAACTGCTCTCCCTCCTACGTCGCCAATACTCATCAGCCTACTCTGGCAGGTAAGAGGTGTGGCACTGCTGAGGTGCTTGGGTAGGTTTTGGGTGTCTCACTGCTACACTGGGAGATGGCTCTACTTGAGGGAGTTGTTCTGTGAATCAGTGGCTCAGATCTCCCAGCCCTTGATGAATCCAGGACTGATTGATGCAAGGCTAACCTGCTCACTGCCCTGCTTTGCAAGGTCTTGAGGTACATTGTGGGAATAGCAAACAAAGACACTAGCCAAGGGGCTGTGTAAACTCGGATTGCCTTTCTTGCAAACATTTTGGAACATTTTCAGTAACCTTTGAGAGGCTGCTCATTACTTTTGTTCCCGTGACATTGATGGAATAATAAGCATTGGTGGCTTTTATCCTGTATATTCTTTGAGCAGCTTCTTTGCAGAGAGTATATCTCTTGTCACTTTCATTTTAAAATGTTGATAAGCACAACTTGAAAACATTTATTGTTGAAACATCAATGTAATTACTTGTTCATGTTGATCTCAAAGCTTATTGTGAATTTAACGTAGTAAGTTCTGAGTAATCCACCTAAAAAAACTTGTTTTAGGTATCGCTTCAGTTTTTAAGGCTAGTACCTGTGTGGTTGGTTTTGCAGCTGAGATTCTTGTTAAAGACAAGGTAACTTGCATTATGCAATGGAAGTGTTTGTATTTTATTAAAGACAAGGTAATGATACTCTACCACGATATGGGGCAGCTGTATGAATATGGAACAACTCTGTCTTGAAAGGGTGGATCAAGTTGTTTAGTAAGTCTTTTCATTTTCTAGTCTCTCTGAATCTGAAAGATGCTGTGGTATCTCTTATTTTACCCTCATGAGAGGAAAAATAAATCTTCTCTGTTCTTGAAAGCTACTGCCCCAGGTTAGGCAGTCCTTACACAGAACAGTTTGTTATCCAGAGAAGCTGTAATATCCTTTTGCTGTGTGTTGGTGGTGTCTTCAACCGGTGTAAAACCCCACAGCAGCAACTTGGAAAGCAAAGCAGGGAGAACGTGCCTGAAGGATTTACTATGCTTCTCTTGGTTTTCCCCTGAGAAGAGCCCAGCTTGAAGCTGAAATTAAAATGTAAATCCTAAAATAGGCATAATTAGGGTACTTCCTTTAGACAATGTCTGGTGCAGGCAGTTTCAGTTTCTGGGAGTGTGTGGTTTTCTTTTTTCAGTGAAGAAGTGTTTGAGCAATGAATGAGGGACGAAATAATTAGCAATTGCAGGCTGTGTTGGTGCTCTCCAGCTTGGGAAAGTTGGACCAAAGGACAGAGCGTGAGATTTTTTTTTCCTTAGCAGTCCTGCTGCTACAGTCTGTAAACCTGATGAGGATTTGTACTTCTAAATGTACGGAATTACTGCTCTAGTAACACATTACTAAAATGAGCAGACAGTGCTTATATAGGTCAAGCTGTGTTTTGTGTGGCATCTTGCAGAATTGGGATGGAGAACTGGGATGTCTTGTCTTGGGGGGTGCTGTCATGGGCCTGCCAAAGTGCTGGAGCCCTCTGAAGTGGGTTGCAAGGTGGCTTGCCTTTGCTAGGAATCTTTTCTTTGTCTCTGCTGGGCTTGGGTTAGTCCTTGAAAGAAGCATATTTGGCAGAAACATTTAAAGTGGTAACCCAGGCACAATAACGTCATTTTTGTTGTGGAATTGGAGTTAATTCTAATGCTGTGTGGAACTTGGTGAAGGCCTGAGCATGTATGAAGCAGTAGGGAGAATTTGAGCTGAGTTTTGGTTGGAATGGGCCTGGGGAAGCAGAATGGGTACTCGGTTGTTGTTCTTCTATATTGGTGTTTTGGCACCCGCTTTCACACTAAATCAGCTGTTGAGAATGTTGTGTGTCTGTGTAATGGTGCTTAGAGCTCTGTGTGTGTCTGACAACTTTGGCATATTTGCTTGATAGATCTTTAGCTTATTTTAATATTTTTTTTCAGAAAGACTTGTGTAATTTGGGGAATGTTAATTACAGAACAGTTTCAAGACTCTAAATTTATACCTCTTTCATAGTAATAATTTTTGTTTGTGATATTACTTTTCCTAGGAAATGCAGTGAGGTACTTTACCTTATTGGGGTATATGCAAATGGGTTGTGTAGACATTCATGATCTAAAGAGATCTTAAATGGTCTTGAGTTTTATGGATAAGGCCAGCTCAGAGTTTGAAACCAGAAGAAGGCCTCTTTCAGCCTATCTTTTTTAACAGTGTTATGAGAGGGTGTTCTGTGTGAATCCCTCCTGTTCCTGTACATTGGTGTTTAATTTTGATGGCTTGGAGTCATGAATAATATTATGGCAGTGTTATAAAAAAGTGTTTTTTCACATTGTCTAGCTTAACACATTAACCAGTGAGGCAGAAAGCAAAGCAGGTGTTTGTTTTCCTTTTTCCATGCTGAAAAAGCTGTAGTTCAATTTTGGCTTTGCCGTTTAGATTTTTTTCTATGGTGACTACTGATGAAACCATGCTGTTAGTCAGATGGAAAAGTGCATCTTTATAAAATGTCATTTGAGATACTGCAAAATGCCTGGCTGGGCTAATGGTGGGACTTATTCTAAGCAAATAGCTTTGATACTTTCTGCAGTCTCCTGGAGTCAGATAATGGTCTGCTTTAAATCCTGTATTTGTGAATCTTGAGCTATGACTCACGGATTTAATTTTTTTCCCTTTGGGGAAGAGACTGAAATAAAGATGACTTTCTACAAGCGCCCAATCCTGAACCTGACAGAATTTTATAGAGAATTACTACATTTCTGTGTTAGTTTTAAACCAACTCAGTCCTTTTGCTAGAGAATTATCCCTGTTTCATAAAGCCATCTGTTACTTACAAAATATTCTTCAGGAAGATTTTCTTTTAAAGGGAGAAGGTGCAGATTCTTCAGGGTTACTTGTAAATGACTGCATGTAACTTGTACGGTGACTTTGGGGATAGAGGAGCTAGGTTTTTATCCATTTGTGCCATGAACACAAGCAGACAAATTAATCTAAAACTGTAATCATGTGAATATGCATGCACAGATGTGAACATTCACATGTGCTCACTGAAGCAGAGAGAGATTGGTTTGTGCTGGGTCAGAAACTGTAGTGCTTCAAAGGTAACTGACATTTCTATCCACCCTTTCTTTATATGGTGTAAGTGAACTTTGCATGTGAATTACTACTTGTTGGCCATTAGGTAATTTTTAGGTGTTGGAAGTTTAATTTTGGCATTTTCCAGTCAAAGACAAAAACTGGTTTTAGGTGTTTTTTCTGGTTGTGATTTGGGCCCTGGTCCTTTAGCAAAAAAACAGGTATCTGCAGCATCAGTGCATGCATGTGAGGTCCCAGCTTCTTCATTATGGATAATGAGGAGCCTGTGCTGGTAGGTTGTGTTGCAGGATTAGCAGCTAAAGTGAGATTATGTGTTTACCAGCATAATTATTCCCTTTCATGCCCTTCCAACAGTGCATACTCTGCTGTGACACTGTCCTTAGAGCTGTCAAGCCTTTGGGGCAAAATTCATCCCTTGTTCAGAACAGACCTATGTTAGGAGAGATTCTGTGGGTATAAATTTCAGAACTGTAGGTGTATTAACGAAAAGGCAGGCTTCAATCTTCTCCTGTGGATTTGGCTGTCCTTAATTGTGCAGTAAGCTTGAGGGGTGCTCCTAAATATGTAGGGAGAACTACTTTGATGCCAAGGGATCCAGAGAGGGAAAGGTGTGCTTGAATTGAGCATTTTGTCTGTGTTCCCTGGTTCTGGACTTCTGTGTTACATTGGACTGTCAGTCACCTGTGAATACTTATGGAAATGGCAGCCACGTCTTTAGCCCAGCGTCTGAATCTAATGAGGGCAGGCAGGGGAGTGCTGCCTTTTGGGAGAAACAGCACTTCACAGTCCCTCTGTCTTGTAGAGGTCTCTGATTGGTTTTATTTCCTTCGTGGTTTTGACCACAAGAGTATTACTTTTGGTGCAGGTACTTAAAGCCCTAATGCTGTTCTCAGCTGCACTGCTCACAGCACTATACAGATGCCCCGATTCCTAAATGTTCATAACTTCATAGCAATAACATTCATCCCATGAGCCAGTTCCAGTCAGCAGCTGAATTGGGGCCAGACGTATTAGGGGAACCAACAAGTCTCTCTTTGAACACAGGGCGCATGGAGGAGAAAAGGGCAGGTCTTAAATCAGTGTGTACTTTAATTGTTTTTATTTTCTCAGAGGCCCCGAAGCAATGCAATGCAGGTTTTTCAAAGTCAACATCATGGAATACTGGGACATGCTGCCAAGTCCACGTGGGTGGAGAAAAAAAGTAGTGTTCTTGATTCTTGTAAACACTTGTGCTTCTGTTCTCAAGGAACTGAAAAGGAACAAACTCTCCTGATGATTCTCTGAGAATGTAAATGCCACAAGAGCATTTTGGCTAACAGCACAAATGGCATTTCCTGTGCTGTCTTCATTGCTCAATTGTCTTGTCCTAGTTACATAAGTTGTATTTTATCAGCTGAAGCTTATGCATAGAAAACCAGTTGGAGAACTCTACAAGTCATTCATCACTTCTGCAGAATTTCCAGCAGAATTACTCATAATCACAGTTGCTCTGAAAAGTATTCAAGAATCTGCACCAAAGCATTGATATTGCATCCTTTTGCCTGTAACCCAAGTATTTTTGCCTTATATTTGATGATATTTAGGTGGAAAACATGAAAATTAGTACAAACATTCATAAGTTTTCATAGAGATACATCTCAAGTTTTTAGCTGTTATGCTACTTTTTTTTAGAGGGAGGATTGTTGAGCTAAACTTATCCTTGATGAAACTTTTATTTCTCATAGTGATTGGAGACAAATTTATTTTCACACATATTTACTTCTATGGTGAGGAAAGCTTATCATTAGTTTACAAAAGTCATTTGCTTTACAACAGCATATTGTCCAGCCCAATACAATGTTCTGTTTGTGTAACCAAATCTAAAGAAGATGCCTTTCATCAGGAGGTTCTGTGTATAGAAAATGCATTACGACAGTTGTGTAGATAGTGTTCAGGTCATTTTGGGTTCTTTAAAAGAGCATGGACAGTCACTTGTTGAATATTTGGTACTGCACAGTGTGGCCTGGAAATGGAGACTCTCCAGAGGCCGTTCAGTTTGCTTTATTTGTAGCAGGAGAGGCTTAGAACTGCTTGGACTCTTAGCACTGTTTGATTGTTCTTCTTTATCCTTTGTTAAGAACTTGCTGCACTGATACAAGGTGGCCCTCTAAAGATGCTATGTAGTTTTTATTAATCTTGTTGTCAAGTGCACTCTGTATTAAAAGAGTGCTTTGCTGTTCCAGAGCTCTGAGATGCTGCAGAGCTGGGGGCAGCATTACTTGTAATAATAAAAATGACCAACTCAATTCCTGGTAAGTAGAGGAAAAGGCTGTGGGAAACAAAAAATTTAGCCCCAAGTGGAGCAGAGGACAGTGTTTAAAATAGCTGAAAAGGGTATGGATGTGTGAATCTGTGAGGCTTACCTTACGTTGCATGTTTCTGCTTGTGAGAGCCCAGACTTAAATTGCTTAGTGACTTCAGTGCAATGGAATGTGAATGGAGGAACACACTTAGTTTTGCCTCTTTAAGCAAGCCTTTCCTGAAGGTGCATGCAGGTGGAAGCTGTTGATCCCAGCCCAGTGGGAAAACAGCTTGTTGTACTAATCATTTGGGAAGTTAGTGGACTGCTAAATCTTGTTTGCTTTAATTGGCCTAGTAGTGCCTTTGAATCAGGAGCACTACAGTGAGTAATGTACTCAAGATCTGTCCTGGTATCTTCACTGTAGACCATAGGTCTTACAGTGTAAACTATTAAATTACTATACATGAAACACCAGAGAGATTGGTCTTTGAAGTCCCTTGGGGATTGTGGAATTGCAAACTAACTCCTCACAATTTACTTAATCAGAATTTATTTTTTCAGAAAACATTCTTTTGTGAGAAAAGTTCATGAAGCAGCAAATCGGAACTGAGGTACAGCTGGGACTCCTGGTTTCCTTCTGAGAGTAGCAGTCTCCTTTTGTGCATTTCTTTGTTAGCTCTCTATGATGGACTAACGTATAAGGGCTTTACATTGAACCTTTGTGAGGGAGGGGCCCAAAACTCCTTGGCATTCTCTATGGAGATAAAAAAGCCCTAAAAAATTGCTAACTACAAATTCTATCCCTGAAGTCCTGGCAAATGATGACTTAGCATGACAGAAAAATACTCATGGGTCAGAAAAACTATGCTGACATGGTGCCTTGTACATAATGGGGTTTATTCTTCTCTCTATAATTAATGCAGCAAGATATAGTTTTGTTAATGGCACCCTTCTTTCAAAACAAAAATTTCTACTGTTTTTCAGTAAAGTGATATCTCTCCCAGTCCATTGGATCTGTGGTGTTGACTACAGTTTGTATAGTTTGAATTGTAGAACAGGTTTTGAGCATGGGATCTTTCCCACTAGTCTGAAAAATCTAGGTCCTGAAAAAAAGTGAGTACAAGTGTTTGGTTCTTCTGTGAATTGGTCTGTTGCCTTCCACATGCTTGCAGGTATGGATGTAGGGGCCAGAACTTGTAAGGTTAGTGTTTTCAAGAGAATCTGAGTGAGATGCAGTGGCTTTCCACCTGGTTGAGGACCCTGTCTGCTCTGAGATGTCCCAGAGGACTTGAGCCTGGATGGAGGCAACCACTGATGTGGATGACCTAATTCCCTCCATGCAGTGTAAGATCAAAGAAGGTAAAGGCCCTTAGGTCTTGAGTATAAGGACAGCATTTCTTCTCAAAACATGTATCACTATATCAGCTCATCAGATGGAATGAGGAAAAAAACTTTAGTGGTCATATTTAAGTTTTTATTTTAACAGAGAGGAAGAGAACACATGAACTTGTCCCTCAGTTTACTTTTCCTCAGGCTCATTCAATTTATCTTCGGCGCATTTGCATTGTGCTCACATTATCTAATCAGCTTGCAATTACTCCTTTTCTTTTTTCTCCCCCATTTCTCATCTCTGCCATCATCTTAAAAGTAAGCATCTACAGCAATACGTTTTGCTGTTCAAAAAGAAAGGAGTTCTGTTTAATAGAAGTTGATTTCGTTTCTAAAAATAGAAAAGCCCTGGCTTGTGTCCTGGATCAGGTGGCTGTAACGGTGAAGACCACCTGTCACAGGAGTTTTTTGTTTTCTTGGGGACGAGTATTTTTCTGACAAAAACAGATATACACCTTTAGGAAATCAGTAATTATATCCACTTTAATATCTGATGCCAACCAAAAAAATGAACTAAGTGTGCTAGGATATCAGAATATTATTTTTTTGTAGTTAAGTCTGTTTTCCATCGTAAGGACTTTCAGTATCTTTAGGGATTTCAGGATAATAATAGCTTGGCAATTAAAAAAATAATTCTTATTAAAAGTTGGCTTCAGATATATTGTCCTGAACAGATTTCTTTAATCATATAATAACAAAAATAAATTGTTATTTTTATATCAGATAAAAAAATTCCTAGCAGTCTGTCATCTGGGGTTGGATCTCTTTGGTGAGAACTACCATCTCAAAAGGAGAAATTCAGTTTTGCTGTTGCCACCTGAATTCTTACTGTTTAAAGTGCCTGAATTTTTTAAGTGTGTTTAGTCTTTCTGTAGTTGCTAACAACCTATGTGTCTACAAATTCAGCTCTGTGCAGGCAAAGAGGTGCTTGGGCAGTCTTGGTAAGTCCTGGCATGCACCTGACTGCCCCTCTAGAGACACAGGTGCATTTAAGGTTGTGTCCCTGCATACCATGGCTTATAGTGAGAGCTGGTTTCTTTGTCATGCAGGCATGCTGTGACCGTGCCTTGTGGATGCAGATTTATGGATACAGATCCTGGTCCTGCAGTGTGCTTTGTAGAGAGCCATTCTGGTTCTGCCGGGGTCCTTTGTAAAAGAATGGTTTGCTCTGGGAAGCTGTGTGTCCACTGTGGTGCAGCACATGGGTTGGCTCTCTGTTCTCCCTTCCTCCTGTGCCTTGAGGAGAACACATGCCTTGCACAAAACCCAAGCAATCTCCAGGAAGTCATTCTAGCCTGCTTTGCAACAAGTCTGTATGACTTTTTTTTTTTTTTGGTAAACCAGCAAAATAATGTCTTGCATACTGAGTGCACAGTTTATTGAAGGGAAAGCAAGTATGAATTGAATATGAAGAGTTAATTTATGTGTTTCTATTTTGAAAATGAATTTTTACACTCTTCTGGAAACTGGGTGGAATAGTGCTGGAAGCACAGAGAAACATGAATAGCAAACATGGAGCTTGAGTGCAACAGATGAGATAGTGCCCTGGCCTGAGGTGGGCCTGGAGGGCCCAGCCTGGCACTTTGGCTTGGAGTTGCTGGAACAATCCTTTGTAAATAACAGATCTTAGTGTTTGTTTTGCTGTTTTTGTAGTAAGTCATTTGTAAATCATAGTTCTCATTATTCATCAAGCCTCAGAGATGGAGAAATAACATTTAATAATTCGTACACTTTTTTCCATCAATAACTGAAGGGCAAGCATCCATTTTCATTTGACGTGTGTGACCATTCAGTCTTTGGCATGTTTGCTGGTGGTGCCATTCTAGGGTGCCAGCTGTGTGAGCAATGTGACCTGGATTTCTGTCTGACAGCAGCTGGATTGCACCATCATGGAATTTCATATAAGCCATTTGCATGAGGGTTGGGTGGAGCAGCAGAATGAGGCCTGGCAAAGAGTAGTGCAGATAGACAATGCTGTGGTACCTTCAAAAATAATATTTTTGTGTTTGTTGTCTTCTTGGAGCACGTGTGCTTGTGGCAGAGGTTAATGCTTCAGCCACTGCTGCCCAGTCCTGGCTGAGCCACCTGTTTCGCAGGCTCCCTCTCCCAGCTCGCTGAACTGAGTTACTGTGCAGTAGTAAGTCTGCTAACAGCTTAGTTCAACCAATTCCTGTGAGTAGCTGGATTGACAGCTTGTAGAGAGGCAGCCCCAGCAGGAGACTGTGTTTACGATGCCTGGGAAAGTAACATCCAGAGAGCTACTGACGTGTTTTCTTTTGCAGGTGGTAGAAAGGCCAGCTTTGTGTTTATTTATCTTTTTTAATCTTTCCTGCAGTTTAAATCCACTTATTTAGAGCAAGTGTTTGCATTTTACCCCTTGGAAATGCTTGTGGTCAGAGCCTTTAGCAGCACCTGCAGGCAGATACCTCAGCTAACACTTGAGTCCTTCTCAGTTCTGTGGCAGTTTGGGGAGGGAGATTAAAGGACTTGGGAAAACTGGTGGGGATGAGTTGGTGAACCAAAAATGAAATGGATTAGTCCAACTTGTAATTGTTGAAGATGATGTGTTCCCCTGTATTGTAGACAGAGCTCTTTTAGGGCTTTGCCCTTGCTGGCAAAGAATTACATGTGCCATGTGACAGTCAAGGTCATTTGCTCCTGCCCTAGGCCAGTGGGGTTTCACAAATGGATGGGTCATTCAACTTCTTGTTGGCAAGTTAGGAATTTGTCCTGTAGTTTTTATTCTCTCTTGTTACTAGCCCTTCTCTGCAGACTTAGGCTTGACTTACCACCGTGCAGAAGAGGAGATGCTTCCTGGCAGCAATTGCATAGTTCCTGTGTGCAGGCACATGCAGCTATCCTAAAAAGTCAGGTGGGGTTCTTAGGTTTCACTTCAGACCAAATGATGCCAGTGATTTGTTAAAGATGTTCTGGCTGCTTAACAACCTATTTTATTTTTCAGAGGGTTGCTGTCACTTAAAGTGAGGGATCAGAAATATTTGAAATGTGTTCTTCCAGTCTTTCATATAGCTAAATGGATCATGTGGCACTAGACCAACCTCTCCAGCTGTTTAGATACTCTTGCTACACAGAGACTCAAGTTTGTTTGCAGAACCTGGTGAGGGTCTTGCCTTTCACTTCAGGTTTAGCTTTCTCAGTCACTTAGTGATGTTTTATTATATTTTCTTCGTGATATGGAGTCCCATCACTCAAATAGGAGCTCAAAAGGTTGCCCCGTTCTGTGTGAGAAATATAGTCTGTCCCAGCAGGCAATGTGGATAGACCTGAATTCCATGTGTCCCACTGCAGTTCTGGAGAATTCCACAACAGTGGTATAATGTGTCACTGGGAGCTATTGTGCTGTTTCCTGGTAAGTTTTAATTCTAAGCTGGAGCCTGTGCCCGTAAAATAACATGCTTTTGTTGAGATGTAATACACTGCATCAGAGTGCGTACAGGTGTGCTTTCAAGACAGAGGAAAAGCAGTGAATCTCCAAAACACTTTATGATGGGAACAGAGGTCTTACTGCAAAGTAAGCTCAGAGCAAAGATTCAGCAAAGTAAATGGGAATTTCTGGTGGGCATCTTGTATCTCTCTGCAGAATTGTAGTGTTTTCATATGTCAGTTGAAAGTACATTGTTTTTAGCTGAAACATGCTACAGGCCTCCCTTCAGGCAGGTGAGGTCTGGAATCACAGCTGAGTATGAGAGCTCAAAGCTGGAGTATTATGTCCAGCTTGAGGTTCCCCAGTGTGAAAATGACATTGATCAGTACTGGAATTAATCCAGTGGAGGGCCACTGGGGTGATTAAGGGGACAGTGAGGTATGAGGAGGGACAGAGAGATATTTTTCTTCCCTCTGCAAGAGGGGAGGCTGTGGGGGAGGCTCCATGCTGCCTTTAACTACCTTGTGGCTAAGAAGGGTATAGAAAAGGTGCTGCCAAACTCTTCTGGAGGTGCATGATGAGAGGGCCAGGACAAAGGATACAAGCTGCAACAGGGTAAATTCCAGGTAGATATAGGAAGAACTTTTGTACCATGAGAGTGGTCAAACACTGGAAAAGAGGTGGTGAGGGGCTGTAGACTCTTCAGTCCTGGAGATATTTTGAAGCTCAGAGGCTGAAGTCTGGGTGACCTGTTTGGGATAGGTGCTTGGACAAGAGATTTCCGGAGGCCCTTCTAACCTGTCTTCCTATGATTCCAGTTCTCTGTGAAGACTGTGGCCTCTTGAATGGAAACTGATGAAGATCAGATGTGCTTGAGGGTGGTCAGCTCTGGCATGACCTGTGCAGCAAAGGACTGGAGTTCTAGCATTGGTTTTGCACAGAGAGCAAAGCAGGTGTGCAGGTCCTCCCTCCATACCAGCTTATGCTCTGCATTCATTTTGTTTTGGGTAGTTTGCTGTAAGTTGTTGAATGATAATTTTATTTAGATGTAGTGGAGTCGTGAAGAACAGGAAGTTCATCAGTGGATGTACAAAACTTAGCAGAGCAGCTTTCTGAAGCAGACTAGGTTTTTTCCTCTCATGTCTTTGTATGCCACAGCTGCTTGTTTAAAGGAACTCCTCAATGGGACATCTCTGGCCTGGCTAAGAGTCATCTTTAAGTGCTTGGGAAGGAGCTGTGGAGCTTTTGCTGAAGAGAGACAGCACAGAGGCCCAAATGGGTCAAGAGAAGATAATAGCAAGGATAGGAAGAAGCAGGGTTTTTTCCTGACCCTTAATAGTTCAATTGCTGAACAACCACAGGATGCATGAACAATGCCTGGCCAAAGTAGCTGATTCTGCATGGCATCTATTCTTTCTCAGCAGCAGAACATGTCCACTGATTGTAGGTTACTTTTTTTTTCTCCTCTGGCCAGTTTGTGAGTGACAAATGTTTTTACCAAGATTAAGCTGCTGGCTGTTGTTGTAGCTTGTGCCAAGATTAAATGTCTTCTGCCTGGTGAAGACTGAGTTTGTGAGGTGGGATGTGAAAAGTTCATGAGCCTGGGAGAAAAACAGAGAAGCAATACCAGCTTCTGGTTTGTGTCTCAGTACTGTCTTGGAAATCTGCTATAGAAATGCTTAAACTAAAAAAGCCTTTCCTTAAAGGTTGAAAGCATCTTTCAGAAGCTCTGAAAAAGTGTTTGAGATCAACAGCACCTTTCATTGTGGCTAATATCAGAATATTATTAAGATTTATTTCCCTAGGCAGCAACTGTGGAATGTGGAAATTTGCTCGTGTGGGAGGAAGAACTGGGAGGTTTGAGAGATGCTTAGGTACCAGAATCTCTGCTTTCACTTTTCCCTGTCCTCCCTGCTTACATGGGAGCCTCTGGGAGCTGTGCTGCTCCCCTGGGGAGAAGGAAGGTATGTTTAGTGTCTTTAAAATTCTTCAGAATTACGGTATTTCTGATGCAACACAAGACTCAAATGAGGTTCTGATTTAATCTGTGGCTCCATGACATGTTTGGTATGAAAAAAAAAGTCTGATAGCATTTCATTTTCACACTTGGCGAGTTGTTGCATACCATTAACCTTTTCTTAACAGGATGACGTTTATTTCCATTGATACTAACTATATTAAGAAACAAAAACAACAGTATACTGCAGGCAGCATAAGTGATCTGTGAGTGGTAAACAAAATAAATTTTTAAGTGTCATGATACTAAATTAGTTGCATTTGCATAAAACAATTTTTCATTTTCTACAGTGCTGTTTCTTGTTTGCTACTTGTTTCCTGCTGTTACTGATTTATGTTCTGATACCGTAGCTTTGTTTCACTGCCTTTTTACGACGGATCAGGTTCCTGCTGGAAATAATGAGCAATGAGTGGAACTTGCTGGTTTTAGGATTAAATATGTTTTAAGAGGCTGAAACTCCAAGTATATCATTGATAGAAAGCCAGACATGCTGCTTACTAGATTTAAAAACAGTATTTAGAACTGACTGAATGACAGATTTCTTCCCCCATTCTGGGTACAAGTCTGAAAATATTAGGGGGTTTCCTTAAAAGAATGCCTTAAAGAACTATTGATTGGCTAGACTTGCAATACTTTAGAGTGTTACTGGTACCCTAAATAAACAGTGTGTCTGCACACATGGTCTTGTGCTGATAAACACATTTGTAGGTTTTGGTTCTTGTCTAAGACTGACCGTGCCAAATGTGCATCCCAAGTTTGTGAGAAGATTCATTGTTCAAGGAAATAAGTAATTTCTTTTGGGCCTCTGACATTCTGATCTTCTTGGAGCCATAATCCTTGAAGCCAATTCTTAACTGGGTGTAAGGGTGTAAATGAGACAGTAATACAGTGCCTCTGAGAGAAGTTGAAGAATAGTTGATGATCATTAATCAGTACTTTTTTTTCCCCTTTCCAAATAGAGTGGAGAAAAAAAGGCACTGTGTCCATCAAATGAGTATGGAAATTATTGTTAATCCTTCTGAAGTGCGTCCTGGAGGTAATGAAAAGTGCATACACAGTTAAGAAGAACCAAAACCAAATATTTGTCCAGATGAGAAGCCACGAGGAGGAGATAAACAAAGCAATGTTAATGGGACTGTCAGAACTGTTTGAAAGCCAAAAGAACAGAGAGTAAGATCAGTTTGGATTTCAGCAGCTAATTTAGGACAGAAGGTCACTTAGGGCAGCAAAACCCAAACTTTATCAACATTTAGAGCATGTTCTGATATTTTCCAGGGTATGTATTTATTTACTACTTTTCTTACTGGGCTTGGGGTTGTTGTTTTGCTCCTAAACCAGAATTTTCCTTTTTTTAATTTGGCCAATATAGGACAAGTGGAGTAACCCTGTGGAGATTTTAGTACCTGCAGAGAGATGTCAAGTGCAGTCTGGAGTTAAGGCAAGGCTGAGAAATGTTCACTTGACTCTTGAAATTGGGACTTTGGTTTTCATGTGGCTTACATAGATTATGAAAAGAGCTAAGTGTCCTTGCTATAAAACTACTTGTGCTGTAGCAGCAGCTGCCTGCTGCAAGGGGGCTGCCTGGGCTAGGCAGGATAGTGTATGTTGCTGTTCTGGACAACTGGCATCAGAGTAGGACAAGGATGGAGGGGTGCTGGGTCCTGATTCATCCAGAGTTACCGTGATGTCCTTCTGTCCCCACACATCAGCGCAATGTTTGCTCTCTGTTGTGCCCAACCTGTACACATACTTCTTCCCTTGAGGGGGGACAGCTACCTCTTAAGGGCTGCAGAACGTGTTCTCTCCCCTGCACTGGTTAGAGGTGTCTCAGACTGGTCTTGCTTTCAGAGGAGCTGAAAACATATGACTTTGGCTAAAGGTATTTTTAAAGAAGTGTGTTGCAGCAGCTCCTGTGTTAATGGCAGAACTGTGAACTCTTCTCCAAGTGACAGGATGAGATGTGAGGTGTTCACATTAATGTTGGTGGGTAATGAGGTGTGATATCATACCAGCTGCTCACCACACACTGTACCATACCCGAGCGTTCTCTCAAATCATCCTTGTGCTGCATCTTTCTGCTGAAATAATTGCTAATCAGAGAACCTGCAGGAGTAGTTGTTTACCTTCTGCATCGAAATTTGTCACCTTTTTCTTTTTGGATTGTTGTGTTTATTGGGGTTTTGGTTTTTTTTTTGCTATAGTGTCTCCCTACTCCACGCTCTTTCGCACAGCGTTGGTTCTTTGGTTCCATCCTGTTGAATAGCCACATGGCCTGTCATTTCCATAGGCTGAGAAACATAGTACACAGCTGGGTGCTCCTGAAAAGAGGGGTCACAGAGTAATAAATGATTCACAATAGCCTAAATACACCAGACAGCCCTAGGCACCCATAGAGGATGTTCAAGATGTTACAGTGTTTTAACCTAATTATTACAGGGTCTAATTAAGTTTATATTAACGTATAACAGTTTCTATTGTATCTGGATTTGAATGGGAAAGGACTTTTCCCCTTCAAACATTGCATGGAGTTCTTCTGCCTGATCTTTAAAACACAGGCCTGAAACTGTTTAAAGACTTGCCTGAAACTGTGACATCATCAGATGAGGTACATGCTTGCAAACAAGTGATGTTTTTTTGTTTGGTTGGTTTGTTTGGTTTGTTGGATTTTCTGTTTGTTTGGTTTGTTGGATTTTCTGTTTGTTTGGTTTGTTGGATTTTCTGTTTGTTTGGTTTGTTTTTTTAAATAAATCAGGCCAGCCTGATAGATTGTGTAAGGGTGGGGAGAGGAAGACAGTGAGACATCTCGCTTTAATCCCCTTATTGTTGTTTTCATGGCAGTGGGAGCTAGATGAGGAGTCAGGTTTGCAGGGAAGATCATTGTGATCATTTGGCAGTAAGTGGAAATAAGGTGCGGTAATATATTGCTGCTGCCTGAATGGCTAAGAGTGAAAACGATGGAAGGATCAAGAAATTACTAAGTAGGATATCCCAGGTGTCCTGGTCACTGAGTCTGTAGTGTGTGATAGTTAGAGGCAAAAACCCTGTGTCTTTTAGAAAAGTACCAAACAAAAAGATGTAGCACTTAAATATCTCAGCCACTCTACCATTGTACTTAGTTTTTCCTTTAAGCTGGTGAGGTTTACTAATGTATAATATAATATAATGAACATTCTCATAGGAAAAAAACCCTACCAAAGCAGTGATGTGTTTTCTAGTTTCAAAACGTTCCTTTGGGGTAGAGGGCAAGACAGTTGTCAAGCATCTATTTGTGGTGAATGATGTAGCATCACCAACAAAGTTAAGAAGAACAGAAGGAGTGCATGAAGTGCCTTTCCCCTGAAGGCTTCTGTTAGCAAAGGAAGCTCCTTTAATGGTTTGAACATAGAATCTCCTATTAAAACTGTGATATGTTTGATGAAAGACATGGAGGGATTTCCATTGGGAAAACTCGAGATCTAAGGAATAATAATTGTCAGGAACATTATATAAAATAGAAAACAAAGATCCTGAAAATCTAAGCATGTTTGACTTTTGTGTGCAAACAGCAGGAGAGCATGCAGATAACATTCTTTGCTACATCTGATCTCTGCAATACTGAAATCGTTGGGAATGTTTTCAGAGTTTGTCATGTTGTTATAGGAGCTAATTTAGAAAAGAATTTGGAACATTTGTGTTGATGGACAAGTTTCAAAAATAGTATTTTAAAATTTATCTAGTAATATAAATTCTTCTTCCCATGGCAGCAGGATTTTGTAATTACTAAGAAATATTTTAAGTAAAAGGTACAGTATAGCATTGTTGTAGAAAGTGCTTTTATGTATCATAACGAGGATGGCTTGAATAATATAAACAAACAATGGAAAGGATGGGAAGCTTTCATTAAAATAATTTAGAGGAAATTACTTTTTAACAAATTTTGTTTTGCATTTTTTTCTTTCCACTGAACTACTTACACATTGCTTGTAAGGAGTATGAAATCTGAAAAATCTCAGTCTTTTATGTCTGGTCAAAGCAAAGCAACCCTGGAAGATGAGGAGGCTTGAGTCAAAATAAAAGCTTTTTGCTGTTTTTATCCAATACATTTTTTCCAAGACTTTACCTGTTGTAATGTGCAGACAAGACATAATTGAAAAGCAATGTGTTACCATGGTATTTTTTTGTATCGGAGTAAAAATAGCAAAAAAAGTCTCTTGTATTTGCTTAAAAGTTTTAAAGATGTAAATAGGCAGTAAGGCTATTCTGAAGAACCAAAAAGAGGTAATATTTTTAAGACAGCTACTGAGGCAGCCCCGTTAATTAGTCTTCTTGATTACAGCAAGAAAGTACTGAGATATTGGATTTTCTTTTCCCCCTGACCTTTGCAGAAGAAGTACATTGTGCACTTTTTCACAAGGACATTTGCAAGTACAGACATAGTTTTTTTTAATATAATAAGAAAATGACACTTATTATATTATTGTCAAACAGATCATGATATGAAAATTCTTTTTCCCCTTATAACATGCAGCTTGAATGAGTAATTATTCTGGTTATTCTTGCTTACCTGTTGTCTGGTGTTGAATATAATTTGTCTTTTGGAAATTGCGCATTTGATTTATAGGCTTTTCCTGTTATAAAGCACAATTCCTGAGTGTATGCTTTCCTGCAATATTAGGTAATTTGAAAGTCTAGTTTCTTGGTAGGGAACATCTAATGTAGTAGATGGACAAGGCTCTGGAAATGCATGGTTCTTCCACCAGTATTATGCACCACCAGAGTGCTGCTAGAGGTTTATTTGATTACAGGATTAGCCAGGCCATAACCACCTTTTCACTTTTATTTTCCTTCAGAGGTTGTTGCTGCAAGAGGGAGCTGCCTTTCCCATGCTTTGCGCAGGATGCTCTTCTATGCCAGCCTGCTCCCACTGCCCATGGCCTTGTGCCAGAGTGGCTCCCTGATTACCCACAGTGCCATGGAAGTGGAAAACTGGGGGTCTCCACACTGGGGTTCCAAACAGTTTTCCCTGGTCCAAGTAAAGATGTTTTTGGTATCCATCCAGAGGGTGCTGCTGTTTGTTTAGCTGGACAGTTGTGGATTTTCCAAGCATCTGGGAAGGGAGGAGCAGGAAGGATATCCAGCTTGTGATTTTGCAGAGAAGCAGCCAGTACTGTTTTTTAAGATGTGTCTATATGTATATGTTGCCTCCTGGATCATCCAAACTAGGTATGTGCAAGGAAAAGACCCTCTCTTATGCAGCAAGATTTAGCTTTTTTCTTCTTGATTGCAGAAATCTCTTAGGTTTTGCTTGATGAATTAAAGGGGATCAAAGAATGTGGTTGAAATGACCCAGTTCTAGGTTGTATTTTGGATATAACTAGTCCAGTTACTCTCTTCTAAAGGCACTGAATATTAGAAGGTGTACTTTTTCATGAGAGGTGATTAGGAATTTGCATTTTCTGGTCTGTACATGCTCCCATGTTTTCAAAAATCTCTCGCCTGAAGCTAAGAAGTATAAAGAATTAGTGTAGCACATCCATTATCTTGGAAAGCAAGAGTAGTTTTATCAATTTATTTTCTAATCTGACAAATAAATCCTTGACTGAAATGGATTCTCTACGTGCCATGTTTAGCAAATCTTCTCTAAAGAAATCCTTGTTGTAGCAGTTTACTGGATAATTCAGAGATTGACAGGGGTAGAATATAGAGGTGAGTATTCTGAGTGTCATTTAGGAACCTGAACTGGTGTTCTGGACAGGTATGAATGGTGAAAGCAAAGCTGTCCATTTGCATCATCCATGTCCACAATGGCTAAGGTGATGAAAATTATTTTCTTGTAAAGATAAAACGTGGAAATGAATAAAACTTCCAGCAACCATTGGTTCTTTTTCCTTTATCCAACATTTATTCTTCAAGGAAAGGACAAGTGAAAACATTCCCTGATGGCAAGGTGTGTTCTCTTTGCTTGTCTTGTTTACCTGGTTTAATATTTCATTTATGGTCTCAGAAAGTTGTGCCTTGGTTCTCTGCTTTGTCTTAAGGGTAGTACTTGATGAGTAAATGTGAATGAGGAAAAAACCTCACTGTCTGTGACCACTCAACCTAGTCTTGTGTGCTGAATGCATTGCTGATTGTTGTGCCTGCCTGTAGTACCACTTTGTTGTGCTGCAGTGATGGTAGACCTGCTGTGCTATTGTGATGGCATCCTCTGCTGTGCCTGGGCCAGGTAGCTCATCTGTGCTTAACAAGATCTATGCACAATACTCAAGTGACTTGCATGTGACTGCAGGTGCTGAAGCTTTCTCTTCCTGGGGATGTTCTGGCTTTTGATTCAGCCTTTACCAAAGGCTCTCTCCTTAGGGCAGAATTACCCAGATCTTTGGTTCAGGTGCCATTACTGCTGGCATATTTGCCTTTGAGCATGGGGCAGTGCAAAATAGGCCTTAACCTTAAAGACATCATCAGCTCAGTGTACCCTTGTATGTAGCCATGGCCACATTTGCATTAATTGCTGTTTATTGATTATTATGTGGTGATTTGCTCTGTTGAATGTTCTTTCTTCCATGGTCAGGTGCAGAAAGGTTCTATGAGAGATAATTGTAGCTATACCATGTTATTTGTAGGGCCTTAGCATGGCAATTTTGCCTCTCTAGTGTACACATCCCATGTCTGCCTGAGGGCCATGGATGGCAGAACTTTGTTGCAGTCAGCTGATGGGGAAAGTAATTTTTGTATTGGACTACGAGTGTTTATATCTTGGGTTTTGTAAGGTGGAACAGTTGAGATGTCAATGGTAAACAGAGAGCAGAAATCATGGAGTTCTTGTCTATTCAGTGGTGATGGTACCGCTGTATTGTTACAGCCCTTGGCTGTCATCTTCCTCAGGACTTCTGGAAGCAGTAGGGAAAAAAAAGTGCTGACAAGGGTGACAGTAGCTGGCCTTATGCCAGCACACTGGTACGGTTAAGTGGTGTGGGGGAATGATACTTAAGAATTCCAAGGAGACATGGGAAGTCAGAGGAATAGGTGCATAGCAACTTGCTGAGAATGGAAACCCGAGGGAGAAGTTCTGTAACGCTGTTCAGATGGATGATGGTAGTTACTTGAGCACTGAGATAGCTAATTTTAAACAGTGACATTAAGTGGAGTAAACATCCATATTGGGGTTACCTGACAGTGCATGTTCTTTCTGATGTGTCCCATGTTTTTATGCAGGATTCATATATCCTACAGTATCCCTGGGTTCAGTGTGTCTGAGTAAGATCCCGCCTTTAACGCATGAAGGGAGGAAGTGGGAAAAATCCTTAGAAGAAATATTTATTTGCTCTATATAGTTTTCACGTAATTTAGCACCCTAAAGGTTGTTGCCTGAGTATCCTAGAGAGTGTCTGTCTCAATTTGTCTTGGCCAGAGGTATCCAGCTACCCACAGGCATTGTATGTCTCACTAATGTTCTTCAAGACCTGTGGAGGGACAGTGGTAGGAACTGATCTGTCTACATTGTTGAGAGTTTGCAAAATGCTGCACAGTAAACTGTGAGGGGTGAAAGGGAGGGAAAGCCTAGAACATAAAGCCAGTATAGTGCAGACAGAAACTGAAAATTGAATATGATGGGACTTGGCAGTAAGAGAGGGCAAATTCTTTTAAAAAAACCTGTATTATAGTGGAGAAAAGCTGTAACTGCGAGTGTGGAAAGGAACCGTGAGATGTCAAAGTCATTAAATCAAGTTTTTTGCAACTCCCATGTGTTCTGGGGTCTTTTCAGGAGGATCAGAACGAGCTGCTGGAGACAGGTTTACCAGAGGTGAGTGGCAGAACTGGGTCCCAGGCTCAAATGTCCAGTGACCACATGGTTAGCAGGGGCATTTCCAGACTCAGCCTCTGCAGTTGAGGTGCCTGTACCTAAATTTAGGGACTGATATTGCACATAGGAAATGATTTATGCTTGCATTGTGCTCTTGCAGCTTGTACCTCTGTGAACCGCACACAGGTAATTCTCCCTGTGGTTTGACATGGGTGCATACGAGGAGTCTGCAGGCATTAAACTTTACATGGAAAGGATTTGGCATCTGAAGTCCTTGTCTTGTTATGCTGTCCTCTGCATTGCTGTATTAATGATCTTACTGGTGCTTTTTGAAACCTGCGATTACAGTGAGCTGTGTGATTGATGGGGGGCAGCATTAAAGGATTAAACAGTTGAACGGAATATTTTGTGATCCTTGAAGTGTCAACATCAGCATGCATTGGCACACTGCTGATTAGCTTGATTCAGTCTTTGGCAGACAGCACAAGGTGTTTTCCTGAATTAGTGTGCACTTCAGTCATTGCAAAGGGAATCAGTGTCAAAGCCACCATGATGGGATTAAGGAAAAACAAATCTCCTTAAAAGTGGGACTATGACTCTGTGTTTTGCAGGTAGAAATGGACGTGCCAGGAAGACTCAAAACAGCTGTGCTCTTGGTTTCATCTCAGGTGGTCATTCTGATTCAATAGCAGTCTTGTGCTTGTAGGAACCAGTGCTCAGAATATGCTTGTAGAACCTACTGTGATTGAATAGGATGTTCAGTTTTTAATATATTTGCTCTTTAGATGTTTGTGTCCTGGCTCCCTCTCCTTTTCCATGTACTTTCCTTTCCTATTTCTCTTTTAAAAAAAAAAGTTTGTGTAATTTCTCTGTGTATATATATACATGCTGACATGTAATATGTACATGCACACCCAAATTCTGAGGGCCAGAGCCTGTGCAGCATTCATAAACCCTCTGCTCTCTTTTATGAACCCTGAATATAATGACTTCAAGCAGCCTCTGCCTGTGTAGTTAGGTTAACATTGTCAGACACCTTCTCTATCTCAAACCAACACATAGTCTAGAGTTGTGACAAGTGTATTCTAATTTATTTAATGCTGCAGCTGTACTTGCTTGCTCCCAAGTGCTTTCCTTTTATCTTTTAAAAAAATAATAGGCTGTCAGAGAGATTACTCCAGAACCAAAAAGTGTCAGTGGAAATGTTGCATGGGATCCCTTGAGCCCTGTGCTCCGTATGACTTGGTTTTACAAATGGTTATGTGGTAAGACCCACTGAGGTTAACAGGGCTGCTGAAGTGGTGGACTGCTTTCAAGGATCACAGCTTACTATGTTGGAGCCCAGTTTCTCTTTTTACTCATAAGAATAGTTTACTCATAAGAATAGTTTCCACAGTGGCCAGCTTAGGGCTGTTGGAGCACTTCTCTATCTGTTTTGAGTGACCAGTCCCAACTAAATCAAATCCCCCCACTCAGAAAGCCCCTTTAAACTCTGAAAATCTCTCTCTGGGAAACAAAGCTGGAGATGAATTATATATGTAGCATTTTGAAATGTACCAAGACAAGCTCTTTGCTCATCACCTATAATTATAATCAGCATTCCAATCCTGAATAGGGTTTTTTAAAAGATCGCGTTCAAAGCTACTCATTAATTATGTGTGTCAGCCCTATTAATAAAGAAAAAAAAAAGTGCATTCTTTCTTGGCTGAAATACAAATACAATAGAGATAATGTCACTTTCCAAGGAAGGATTATTTAAAACTAGAGTGACGCCTGTGCCTACTAATTAAAAGTTAATAAATCTCTAAAAAATGGGGTTTCTAAGCCAGACTTGAATGAGTTTGCCGTTGTTGTATGTGACTGAGGTCTCTTGGTAAAGCAGACAGAAAGCCCTGCTATGTGTCCTTGCCTTCCCCAATTAACCTTTAGAGTGGATAATGCTGTTAATGTGCTGTTTCTGGGATGCCACTCTCATACAGAATCTAGGAGGCTACCAAAGACTTAGTATTTATATATTTTATTCCGAATGTAAGCACCCTATTTATTTAAAAAGTTTTTAAAATTAATTCCAAATTCTGTACACTTCCACATGTGTTTCTAGTATGGCTGTAGAAATAGATTGAGTGCTAGTCAGTCCTTGCAGCTCAGACAGTGCCTCTTTTGTCATGTTGCAACACAGAATGTTACGCAGATTCTTAATGCACTTGACCCCAGTTCCATCTAGATGATATATCACAGACTGAAAAAGCTGTTAAAGGAACCTTTTAACATTGCTGAGTCAAATGGCTCATTTCAGGAAATACTGGAATAAAGAGTGTTTGCGCAGTCTTTGTGGCAGCCTTCTGCATACATGTTATAAAGCAGTCCTTAATTATGGGATCACATTATTACTTGTTTCCACAGAACTCCCGCCTCATTAAGTGCATGGTATGGATGTTGCTCCGTTTGGGAACAGCTACTCAGAGTTTTTGCTTTTCTCCTGTTTTTTTTCAGTGCATGTCTTAATTCTTTTTGTTTTCTGCAGACTGTAAGACTGCTCTGGAAAAAACTGACTTTTCCATGTCAGTCATTGTTAAACTATCTTGCTGTGTCATGTGTTTAGAAATTTGTGTTTCTGAAGCCTGCAATGAAATGGAGGTGCACTTGCGCTGTGGAGGTGGAAAAAACTTTCAATGTCCAAGTAACCTTACTTGTAGGTGTCCAGTGGAACCTGTTTGGGTTCACTGTGGGGTTATCAGCACTCTGCTCTGACCCTCTCTGAGCAGTTTGGGCACAGAGATGGGGGTAGGACACCTGAGTGGAGGCTGGGAAAGAAACAGTTGTCTGGGACATTGCAGTTTGGCTCTGAGGCCATGCACCTCACACCTGCACACTGCTCTGCTCATCCCTAATTCTTATTTTATTATGTTCCTTTGAGTTGTGGTGTCAGTGGGAGCTGTCCTACTGATACCTTCTTCATTCCTGGAGTACCTTTAATTTCTTTAAGAGTGAGAAGCAGCATATTTTTTTCAAAAGATACAAGGAAAGACACTAGTCTTATAATTCAAACCTGTGCATCAGGAAGCTGGAGTTCAAATGGCACAGAAAAGTTAATTCTTTAACTTTTTCTTGTCTGGAATGGCAGAGCCTTTTTACTTTATTCAAGATTCATATTTATCAAATCAGTCCATTTGAGTGTTTAAAGCTTAGGTTACAACAAATTGATTTGTTATCTAATTAAGAAATAAGCTTTCCCAAAGTCATCCTTTATGTATGTGGCACTTAGAGACTCCAGAAGAACTCTCATTGATTTTTGTTATGAATGCCTTAAATTGAACTTGATTTTTAGAAATGAATGTCACTTGGCTGCTGGGTTTTTTTCATCTCTTTATTACTGATGCTTTGTTATATTCTTTGATTTGCAAGTTGTTGAAAGAAAGCTGCCTATGGTGGTATTTAAGGAGCTCTTTTTTAACTATTAGCCCTTAACTAGTGCTGCTTGTGGACTTTTCAAAATTGTGTAGCTACTGTGAGCCTGTTTGACAAGCTGAGGCTGTGTGGTGGATGTCATCTGAATTGAGGTCTGTATGTGTTCCCAAGGACTTTCCTGGGGACTAGCAGTACATAACATAATATCTCTCTGACTCAGTTATCCTTCTCTATTGGGATAACTAATCCTTTACCATATTGTACAAGAATTGGGAAGGCAAAGATTGTAAGCTGAGGGGTGTTTGGGCATTAAAATAATAGGAGCCTGTAAGATAGAGGGAGGCTTTGTTTAATACTTCCTCTTGAAAAGTTGTGATAGGCAGGGCTGAGTGTAGTGATGTGATTGTCAAGTGATGGCCAGCAGTGAAACTAACTCCAAATTACTTTGTTGGCTTAGGACCAGGTGTTGAGAGAGTAACAGGAGAAACACTCAGGGTTTGTTTAGAGAGAGAATTGGAATGTGCAGATTCTTAGGCAGCAGAAGAAAGCAGAGATACTTTTCAAGCATATTTTTCATCACTATGGAGAAAAGAATAACTCATATTGTGGTTTCCTGAGACAAATGTCCAAGATGGCTCCTCTGAATCAGTGGCATTTCCTGGCATATTGGTAGAGCTGTACTGATCTGTCCCAGCTAGAAGTCAGGCTTTTGAGTAAGAAATCTCATGGAAGAATAAAAAAGTTTCAGACAATCCTTTTTTTCACAGAAAGCTTCCAACTGTGTTAATTCTTACAGTGTTGATCCCAGTGAAGTGAAAATTTGTAAGAGCAGGTGACAAAAGGACATGCTTTAATTCTGCTTGCAACTGTACAGATCCTGGATAAATTTCCTGGAAATCAGAATTGCTATGAGGAAGACATTGCCTGTTAATGAGTAGGAAACAATTCAGAATTTGCATATTCGTACTATCAGAAGTACCTTGTCACAAGGATAAAGGATTTACTTGAATAAGGGCAGTGGTAGAGCATCAGGGGTTTTTGTTACATATTTTCTTGCACTGTTGGTACCCTTGCAGTGTTTTCAGTTGCACCTTTGAAAATGTGTTCAGACATTGAAAAATGGGTAACAGGATCAGTCCAAGAACCAAACAGAAACTTTGAGGTTCTGTTGCTATAGAAATACCAACAGTGCACAGTGTACTTTTGGTGTGAATTCCTATCCCTGAAACTGGGAGAATAAGGTCGAAAAGGGTATGTACTACTGGAAAACTAGGCTCTCAGTTTCCATTAATAGTGTTGAATGTGTATCTGCTCTTTTTTTGTACAGCACAGAAGGTGCCCCACAGTTCTGTTATGTTACTGCCACTTTAGCTCTGTTTGCACACGAGGAATTATGTATGGCTCAATCTAAAATATTCTGGAGTTTTGAGAGCTCATTAGACTTTTCATTTTACTACACATGGTAAGAGAGGCTTTTAAAAGTACATAGGAGGTCTTAGGCCAACTAGATGTAAAGTAAGCTTTGAAATTTCTGGCTTTTTACAGAAATGGAAGATTTTTCTGTTACTCTTTTACACTGACTGCTGTGAGCAGGCTGCTGTACCAGTAGGCTTCAAATATGAACCTCAGTTCAAAAAGTGAGCTAGCTTAGTGTACCTCCAGGACCAAGGCCCCAGAGTGCATCCACAGCTTCTGCTGCTCAGCTTTATTGCGTGCAGGCAGGTCAACAGCCAAAATTTTGGGCCATCCCTTATCTGCTGTGGGCAGATCAAAGAAAGGTAAATGCGCAAGGCTGGAAGACGTTGCAAAAGATGAAATGCAGACCTTGGTTGTGGAGGCAGGTTCCCTGAGATATCTCCATTCTTTTTACCTGGTTCTTTTTGACTGTCCAGTGAAGGTAATGTACAGATTCAGAAGATTCCTGATTTAGTTAGGTGAGCCTAAATCTCTTTTGCAAGTCTTCCAGATGTGTTGAACAACTGCTGACTTTATACTTTGGAGGATTATCTCCTTTGCTAAGGCTTGTCTGTGTGCCTGACAACAGCTGACAGCACAAAGTTGATAGCTCTGACGGAAGGGCTATGGAAAACTGGCTGTGGAAGGTGGATATCCAGTTGTTCACTTTGCTTTTACTATGGGGTGTGACTTGCCTCCACCTAAGAGTCAGCACAGCAGAGAGGAATGTGGGCTTGTACTGCAGCAGTGTTGTGTATCTGGGCTTAGCCTGTTCGGACTCAACTAAGATGTTGGTGGATGAAGCTCTGTGTGGAAATATTTCTTCTTGTTGTCTCTGTGGCAGCATTACAGCAGCACTTTGAATCAGTGAGTTTCATGGCATTGATTTTGGATGACTTTAACCTGATGAAATACTTGTAAACTCTCAGCTCAGTGCTTTCTTGTGGTTAGTCACACAAAATATTGCAAAGAAGTGAGCCTCAGGCTGGTGCCTCTGAGCACTCGGCCTCCTGGAGAGTGTAACAAGTATATGCTGCCCTTTTACAGTGTTTGCTATACTCCAGCAGGAAACTGGAGCAGACCAGTTTGATTTGGTTGATTCTTTGCAGAAATAGGTCTGCTGATCTAACTGTCTTTTAGATATTTATAATTAATTCACAGTTAGCTTGACAGGTCTCTAGTTCCCTGTGTGGTTGTCATCCTCTTTCATTTTTATGGTGGCTGGTGGTTCTGTGTGTGCCTCCAAGCAGTATGTTGGGACTTTCCTCATCTCCTATGAGTTCACAGTGTCACTGGTTTCACTCATTAGTGTGTGGTTGCTTTGGTTTGTTTTTTTTTTTTTTTAATAACAAAAAATGTCCCAGCTTTGTTTTGCCACAGAATCGGTTTTGTTTGTATTTTTGTTTTTCCATCTCCAGCACTTGTAGCGCTCCTTCTCTTTTTTGGCCTTCCAGGAAGCCCTGCTGACCTGTGTAGAGTTGCTCAAAATCTTTTTTTTTTCCTTTGAAATTCACTGCCCTTAATCTGCTCTATTTGTTCCTTATGTTTGGATAGTTGGTGATCACCATTACCCAGTCCGTCTCCTGCCTTCAGATTTCCAAACAGTTTCTCCCTTTTAGCCAAACCAGCTCCATCTTCTGAAGTGAACTGCACTGAGGGTGTTGGAAGGTGCATCCAGTTATGGCCGTGAATATTTTGAATAGGCACAACTGTCTTCATAACACACATTCATCTCTTGGGCAGGTGTATTCTGAAAGATGGAAAATACAGGACAACTTTATTTTCCTAATGGATGTTACTGAAAAGCAGGTAGAGAAAGACTTTGCTAACCAGAGCTGTCATTGTGACTCCTTGCAGGAACACCAGCTTCACATAAAAGCTGACAGCATTAGCAAATGCTACTGTAGTTTCAGGAAAGGGTAGATAATTCTATTTAGTATAGGTTATAAAGACAGCTCCTGATTTTATTAGCCAGCAAGTATTCAGAAGTCAAAATGCCAACATGTAGCAGTGCTAATCTTGTTTTCTCTGAGTCAAACAGTTGGCATGGTACTTTATTGGTAGTATTTTCCTAAATGTGTCCTGGGTGTTCACTACAGGCTGCATGAGTCAGGGCGGTGATTTGGACAAACCTTGCTGTTCCTAACCAGAGTTAACTGAGCATACCTGTAGCAGGAAAGTAAATAGGAGTCTGATTGCTGTTTCATGACCATTTTACCTTACTAGCAATAAGTCTGTTTGCCTTTTACCATGACCAAAGGTTACTATCTTCGAATGAGTCTGGAGTCTCCAGAGAGTAAGCGTTGTGGACCAGGCTGTAAAGATGCTGGAAATTCTGCTTGCTGGAGGTTCCAGTGTTGAGTGCATGTCCATCATTTGCTCATCAGAAGCTTGAGAAAAGGGATCCTGCTGGTACTGTCCCTACTCGTTTCTTGATTTGGATACGGACTGGGAGGTCCTTGGAGATTGGAAGGTGATGAATGGGGTTTTACTCAAGAGGGGAATATTATGTATGAGTTGCTAGATGGTTGTATTTTACTGACCATTACTAAGAGTGTCTGGACAAGTGGCATCTTCCTAAAGAATGTTGAATCTTTAGTGCATGACTCTGCACCTGGGGGTGGGGCCTTAGACAAATCTTATTTAGCAAGTCTAACCGGCTTAGGGCTGATTTCCTTCTCAGACATATGGAATTAACTGAAGATAATAAGGACCACGCCTGGCCAGCATATTGTAAGAACTGAGTTTGCATTTTCTGGTATTGGAAGGAAAGAAGAAACAGTTGAGCTTGACTTTTCTTCTGCACTTCTCCTGGTTGCCCCTCCATCTTTATCCTTGGTTATGACAGCAGTGTGCAATAGGGACTGAAGTATTTTTTTGTGCTTTCAGGAAATTGTCCTGTGCTTAAAAGCAGGAGGTAGGGCTGGGATCCTTGCTTTCTGTTCATGATTCAACCACTGCTTCCTGTTAACTTTGACAAGACACTGAATCTGCCCTTCTCCACCTTTCTGTGAAGCAAAATGCTTCATTTCTAAGTTGGACAAAATCAGAGACAAGACTCCTATTGCTTTCAGTGACAACCCCTATGCTCATGGGTACAGTGAGACATACCAGTTTGCTGAAAGTATGAAGTATTGCTGTTAGCATTTATCTTCTCTCCATCCGTGCCCTGTCAAGCAATGAGTATCTTAAATAGCTTTGTTGAGCTGTGACTTTTATCACTCATATGCTGGCAGAAGTTAATTTCGCAGGCAGGGTGCATGCTGATTAAGGATGATAGACTGGAAAATGGCTCATTTGCTTGCTGTTGGCTTGAATATGGGAAGGGAATTCTGTCCTCTGTCCTTCTTGGCCAGTACAGTGCAATTTGTAAATGCCAATGATTTGTACTTTATAGGTGCTTCTCCCTTGCCCGGCCTTTCCCAAGATTTGCAAAGCAGTAATTAATCCTCACTTATGCTATTGTGATGATATTATACTCATTGTAAGAAATGGTTAGTCAGTTAAGCCACAAAGTAGTTAAGGGCTTGTCCAAGGTCTGGCAGTAAAATGCCTGTAGCACCAGAGAATTCTCTACTGTGGCAACTCAGTGTCACTTGCCTGTTGCAGCTTTTCTGTGATACATGATACTCCACTACCTGATTTTCAGTTTACAGGTCCTATCAGTCTGGGCTGCAGCTTGTTAGCACGTAATTTTTTCCTGTGCAGTGTAACTGTGGGATTCCTGGAAACAAGGAATCTTGTGGTAAATTGTCATATTACCTACGTTCTTTGCTGAATGCTTGTACTTCTGGTTGTTGTTGTTCTCATATTTTCTAATTTTTGGCAAATTATTCCCAGTGAATACATGAAAGGTCTTCTGCCTGCAGATCATCTTCTTTCTGTAAAGGAAAGGGTTTAATTGTTTCTGTGAAACTCTGATCCTAATAGAAACCATCAGTGTAGCCTGTGCTTCAGTAGAATCAGCTTTTCCATATATATCCACTTTATATGAGAACAGGCATTCTGAAGGCTCTTCAGTAAGACATGGTCTGATGCATAACGGCTGTAAGCAGAGAGAGATTCTAGTCACTTGAGAGTTTGTTGTAACTTTGGAAATGTTGCTCAACACTGAGAAGGAAAACATTTTGTTAATCACATTGCAATTCGTGAGTTTTTAATTCATTTAATGAAATGAAAGCCTTTCCCCTTTTAACAGCTGCCACTAACTCATAGCTTTTGTTTTGTTTCAGATTGTGGAAACCTGAAATAAAATATCCGGTGACTGACAACGTGACGACACCACAAGGTGGGTCTTCTGTTTGCGTTGGTCTTGTATCAGTCATGCCAGGGCGCTGCAAATGTTGTGCATCTTGACTTGACTTGGATAGATTGCCTAATGAATCTCTGGGCCTTGTTCAAACCTACCTGAATAGTTTGACAGGACTCCTCCTATGTTTGCGTATATTTGGGTTTTGTATTTTGATGGTGTTTTAAACAAAGAGAATACATTTTCTGGGCTGTACAGTGAAGGCACAGAGGTAGAAAAGTGAAAATTAAAATACGTTGAGTTTTTTATACGTGTCTTGTTTTCTGTAGGAAGTATCTGATTGGCATTGCAAGCTGAGCTCTCCAAAAGCTGCTGCTGCTGAGTACAAGCAGTTGAATCTCTGATGTGGCATTTTTTATTTCTCACACTTCAAATTTAGGTTTCATGGTTGCTAAGAATGTTCTCTGCAATATGTGCTAATTACTTATCTATGTCAGTCACCACATGCTCACCTTGTTTGAGCATTTGTTGCTCTCTTTTGTTGAAATGTGTTATTGAAGTTGTTTATGAAATATGTAAATTTGTGACATAGCACAGATGCAAAGAAATGCTGATCCCTGGTTTTTCCACTTGCACCCTGGCATTATCCGTTCAGATGAGGGCTTGCTTAATGGGTGCAGATAGCTTTTGGTTATTTGAACAGCTCAAATGAAAAATAATGTGAAGAAAGCTGGTAAATAACACTTTTACTTTATCTGGTGACACCACACAGTCATGATGAAGTCACATTTTTTTTTTCTGGCGTTTGGTTTTTTTTTTCTTTTCTGTAGTTGATTCTCATCTGTCTTCTTTCTAGGGCAGAGAATGGAGTAAAAACTGGGACCTGGGTTGCCTATATCAATGTATTTGGGGCAGTTTCTTTTGGCCGCAACATTGCTGCTCTTGCTGCAGCCTCTCATTTTTCTCTTGGAGGTCACAGTTCTTGCAAGTCTTTCTGGAGGACATGTCCACAGCAGGAGTGAGCAGGAGTATTTCAGTGTGAAGCAACGGTCTCTCTGCTGAGTATTTCACAGTTCAGTGCTTGTCACCAGCTCTGAAATACTGTGTTATAGCTGTACCACACTGCAGTGCAGATGTAATGGTTCTGTTTCTCAAGATGATAAAACGAATTGCCACAGTCACGTAAACCTTGTCTCGTGTATGCTTGTGGAAGGCAGTGAGAGAAAGAGACAAGGTGTGAAAATTTATCAACAGGACTCCAGTTGTCATCGTTCTTAAACAGAAGCTGCCAGAGGCCCTGCTTGTGGTATTAATCCATGTCCAGTGAAAAAAGGTCTAGCTTTGATTTCACTTTGATTTCAGTGAGTGCAAGGTGCTTCTTTTAGCTTGTTCTTGTCAGCCTCTGCGTGTCATTGAATGTGATTCATTGCTATAAAAGTTAAATGGTCAGGAAGAGACAAGTCTTTTAAAGCTGTAATGATGCTATATACAATAATTTTATGGGAAGCAATGATTTAAGGATCTGACCTAAAAGTGTAGACAAAGTTGTTTTGTGGATGCTCTTTCCAAGGAGCAACAAGGAAGCTCAGGAGAGTTCATTTTGCATTTTTGTTCACTGGTGCCAGTCCGAGCTCAGCTAGTCTTGTGGCAGGTGTTGAATGTTCTGTCTGTTCTTAGCAAGAGCTCATCACAGTGATGCATGTAACCAGGAAATTCAGTGCAAGTTGTGAGCTGCAGGCTGAAAAGGGGAGTGGATGGGCTTCTGTCTGCCCTTAGAAGTAAGTAGTGATCCAGTTCTCTCAATACCCAGAATATTAGTACTTTCAGCTGCCTTTGAGCTGCTCACAATTTATCAGTAGAAGTCGTGTTCTTGGGTAAATGGAGAGCAGAATACCTTCTTGCCATTAAATAATTGGTTGTCTCAATCTCATTTTAGTAAGCTGATCAGACTTATAGTACAGGCTGCAGGAACAGCCCTGGGCCAAAGCTGAATAAACACTTCTAACTTCTTGAATTTTAATAGTTCTTGTTCTGTTCTCTTTCCATTTTCTCCACATAAATCTAAGGGCACATTCAGATCACATTCAGCTCTCCCTTTTGTGTTGATAGTCTTCCTTATAACCCTCTCTTAGCCTTGTACACAGCCCATGTCGTGACACAAAAAAGATGTTCACCCATTTATTGGTCTCACCCTGTTGCATCACTTTCTGGACTGCCCCAAATCACATTCTTGCTCATCACACAGCAATTAAGTGTCTTGCAGAAAGGAATGAAAGCAAGACTTTGTCTCGGCCTCATCTCTGCAAGCTCATGTACTGGATCTAAATATTACCTAATTTTTCACACTTGCAGGGCAATTCAACCCATATCCTCAAAATACTAGATGTAAGTACAACCGTTATGTTTTACTGAGAATCTGGGGAAAAAAAGGCAACAAAAAGATGGTTTTATATCTCATCAGAATATTTCACCGGAACAACATGAGTTTATGTAATGATTCCCAGCCTGTACTAATTCACGGTGAATTTCCATGTGGTATGAACAAAATAATGGAGAGAAATTTATCAAAAGCCCAAAGACCTGCATTGCCTAACTTAACATTAGGCCCTTGTATGTCATTACTGCTTGCAAGCAGCGTGCACGCCCTGCTCTCCTCCTACAGGGGGCAGAGACTGTAGATGGACATCTCAGGAGGGCTACAAAGGTCATGTGTGGTTGATCCATTTTCTGAAGAATCTCTCTTTTTTCACTGAATCTAGAAGAAGCTTTTTGTTTTTTGACACCTCTGTTCTCTGTCAAATGAAGGACGGAGTGAGCTGGTGTTTTTAGAAGCCAAGTAAATAAACAAAACTAAATAGACAAAATAGCCAAAACTAGTTGAGCATTTTCATTTATATTGTTAGAAGGTACAAGAACTGTGATCACCGTTTACACTGTGGAGTCTTTTGTTATTCTGTCTTTAAAATTGCTACTCTTTTGGGCTGTTTCTCTTGTAAAAGTGATCTGCTGCAGCCCAGCAACTAAACAATTGTAATAAGGCACCTGATCTCTTGGAGAAATCCAAGTGTCATTCCACCAGGGTGTATTGGTTCTCTAGTTCCCAGTGTAAGATTATGTGTCTCCAGTTGTTGTGCGGAACTGCTTGCATATACACACCATTAACATTCTCTCTTACTCCACTGATAGGAACAGAAAGAATAAAGAGATTCAGCAGTGCAAAGAGCTCCCACAGTGGAGGTTCCTGAGAAGAGCACTACCACGTGTATTATGGGTCAATGAGGACTGTCCAAATGGCTAAACAACAAGGATGTTATCATTAGGCCCACTTGTTTCTCTTTAGTAGGTTTTCTGTATGATATTCTTTGTGCTAAAGTAATAAATACTGCTCCCCTGTTGAAGGCATTGGCATAACAACCAACATCCTTTGGTTTGATTTTAAGGGTTGTTAAATACCATAGAGAGAGAGTCATGTGAAGCAGAAGCTGTTTAGGCTAAGCCTTGGCTGTTCATGTCAAAGTCATAAGCAGCTTGAGGTTACCCCAAAAACCCACTAACATTCTAGTTGATTGGAAGTTCTCCATATATTGTTGTTCCAAGTACTCCTCGTATAAGAAGGAGCTCTCCAGTGTATGGGGTAGTGAGAAGGAAGAGTTACTCCTGTTTGTTTACCCCAGCAGGCGTTTTCTTGGGATGTGCAGCATGCTGCCTTGCTCTCTGTGGGCAATTCCATTAGCCCTGGGCAGCGGGAGGGCTGTGGTCTGGCCATGATGCTGAAGAGTTACAAAAATACATGTCCTGGGCTGCATCCAGCACTTTAGGATGGAGACTATCAAACTCTGACATGAACCAACCCTGGCTTGTGGACTGACAGCGCACCTGCAGACCTTTGCAATACTCCCTGTGTTCCTATGTGGAAAAGTAGGAAGGGTGCTGGCATGACTTCTTCCTCCCCAGTGGATAGGATAGGGACCAGGGAAGCCCACCTGCCCTAAGTCCTGTGTCAGGCAGTAAGTAAAGTAGTATGTGGTGTAGTATCTTGGCGGCTGTAGTATCTTCTCCAGGGGTGCAGACAAATCAGCTGACACCCATATGACTGTAACCAGCCCTGCTGGCACTATTAAGTCTAATGGACCAGATTTCTTACTGACATGGCTCTGCTGAAGTCAGCAAAGTATGTCAGAATTGCACAGCAGTAAAATCGGGTTATTGGTTCAGTTGTCTCGCAGGTGCATCTGGGCATTTGGGCTACGTGTCCAAACCCCACTTGCTCAAATAAATCAAAGCCTGAGATTATGAACATGCAGAAATAGATGCTCTTTTAAGGGCCACTTTATTTATTGTTCTCTGAGAGTACAGATACTGTATAAAGATGCAGAGTTAAAAAAGCTGTGGTTTTCTGACCAAATGCTGGAATTAATGTTCTACCAAATACCAGATGTGAAACCCAGAGGCAGGGCCAGCAGAGTATTTGTTGAGGGAGTATCTGAGGAAGCTGTTCTTATTGATACCAGCAACTGGTTATTTAACCAGGTAAGTATTTGTGGGATGTCTTCTAATGACTAATTCCATTGCCAGCAGTGTCTTGGGGAAAGAAAAAAAAAAAGAAAAAAAAAGTCAAATGGAAGGAACAGGTGGTGCACAACTTTTTTAAATGGAAACAACATGTTGTAGAACTGCAAACGTCTCCTTCTACTTGGTGCTTGGTCTTAAAACATTCTGAGATGCTCTTCATGTATTTGGAATAAGTTGTTGTATCAGCCAGTTGGCCCTTAAAATACTCTTTTTTAATTTGTAACCATATTTTAGTAATTCAGTGGGATAAAAAAACATTCCTTATCACCTCCTGCATATCAGACCAGGAGGATGGAAGGCAATAGGATAATAACAATTTTGATTAGAACCTTCTCCACATCGATGCATAGGAGTTTTGCTTTTGATTTCAGTGGGAGTGGGAGCCAGACCCTTTCTTTGTGATGTGCAGCAGTGGCGTCTTCTGAGACAGTATTAAAGAAGAGATGTTATGCCCTTTAAATTCTAACCTGAAAAGTTTAAATTAAGCAAGACAAGTCTCTTTGGAGAGAGAGAATATCTTTTATGAGATTATGTGATACAGCAGGAAAAATACATACGTTTGCACGTGAGGGGTGAAGACCTGGATAAAAGTTTCTGTTCCTGAAAGCTTTGCATGGTGTGTGTTTTTTCTCTGTCTCCCCAGGGGTAGGAGATATTATCTCTATCTATTAGGTTTGCGTCACATACAGCCTTTGAAAACAGTGGCTGTAATGCCTTTACATCTTGAGTATCTTTTGTTATTGGTGGGGAGAAACCCTTTTGATACGGTGCACTCAGAATTAGAAGCTTTTCCGTTACTTACAGTCCCAACTCATATTCTGTTTGTAGATTTTTATCTCCGTTTCTTATCTCCTTGCGGGTTCTGTTTCTTATCCCCTTGGAAGTTTCTGGATGCATTACCATTTAGCAAGTGATAGGTCAAGAGTCTTTCCTTTCTCCCATAAAGTCACTCATAACTTTCTGCCCACTGATACCAGTAACAACAGAACCAGCGTTAAAGCTGTTTGATCTGATAGGGGAGTGTGAAGTGTCTCACTGAAGCTCTGCCTAAAGGGAACGTCAGATTTTCTGTGTGGATAGGTCTGTAAGAGAAAAGGGATGACATCCTGAGGGAAAACAGATTAGAGTCATAAGAAGAATCCGTTATTTTTCTTCCAGCTCTTAACTGCTACAGGCATAAACATGACTCATTATCTAAAGGCATTACAGTATCTCCTTTAGTGTTGTTTCTCACCTTGGAAGCATATAGGTTTAATGGAAGCCAAGCACCAAATTTTTGAATCAGTTGAACCTGATTGTGTTTGTGCTAGAAAGCTTGAAGCATCCATCATGCCAGATGCTTTTTTCCCCCCCTGTGATAGGTCCATTGATTTCAAGAGACTCAAATCCACATATATTTGTAACAGTCAGCAAAAACCAGGCTCTTGAATCTCAGAAATGCGCTATGAAGATATGAAACAACATCTGTAGCATAGCAACAGGAAAGCCTTTATGCTCTTCTTGTTACTGCTGGTCTCATAGCCTGGCAGTAAAAGTGAGCATATGATGGAGGGTTAGCTTTCCTTTTGGTCAGGCCAGTCAAATTATCTGAGAGTGTAATGCCTACCAAATTTAAAACAATAGCCAGCTACAGTAGCAGTCAAGGGCCCAGCTTTGAGGAACCTCAGCTTCGGTTCAGTGCTAAGGTTTGGGAAGATACTACACAGCAGCATGACTCCATGATTTTTGCTTGCTTTCCATGGCATTAATGAGTCCCCTGTGCCAGGTTTTACCTTTTGGCATCTTTGTTTTGTCTTCCCAGGCACTGTGAGCTGTTGCAGGCTCTGTGGGCAGCAGAAGGGCCAGGTTGCCATCCCATGGCAGGCCCTTTCTGGGGATGGAAAGAGGGGGAGGTACCAGGGCTGGGAAAATAGTTGGAGGCCATGAACAGTACTCCTTGGGATCAGCATCCCTGCTGGTGATAATCAGCACCAATGCCTGAGATTGGTGCAGCACCTGCTGCTGTGGTTGCTTTTTGCCTATTGTCAGGTGTCTCATAGTCTTATGCAATTAAACCATTAAAGACAATGAATTACTTAAATCAAGCCATTCTAGAAAGGATAGCACCAGGTCCTGTACAAGGCAGAGAGACACCTGAAAGATGTCCTGTATTTATGCCAAAGGTAGCAACTAGGTTTTCCTCTGGTATCTTTTGTATTGTTTGCCTATGATTTCTTCAAGGGCAAAGTGGGAAGTAAGCATGAGTGTGGTAAGTATGGTCTGTAATTATGCAACCAAAAAAATTGGAAAAAGCCTTCTGGGTGTTTTCTATATCATGGAATTTATTAGGTGTCTCATGTGCTGACAGAACAAGATGTAAAATTACTTTGAATATTCATCTGTACTGTGTGAGATGGAAGAAGCAAGTCTCACAAAGGTACAGTAGCACAAGAACTTGGCTTGTTAGTGCCTGTCATGGGAAATTCCCTCCCTTTTTTAAAAAATGGGTTTCTCGTCTCTCAGTGAATAGACAGAAGTGATTCTGTTTTCACAAGTGCAGTACAGGAGAGAGGACCTTTTGCATAAAGGATATTTCAGAACAAAATCTAGAGCTGATTTTCAAGTTTTTGGTGTGTTCTTTCAGCACTGCTAGTCATTAAAAAAGAACAGAATAATTTGCAGTTCAGAGAAATCCTGTAGTCTGTTTGTGCCTGCAGGAAAATATTACTTCTTTTGCTGTGTTTTTTGGGGTAACCACAATAATTTGAAAGCAAAAAAGGTAAAGAAAGTATGTTCTGCTGTGTCTCAGCTGAAGCAGCTCTGTGTTTTCATGGCTACTGTACTGAAAGAAAACCCTCTGTTCATTAAGATGATAAATGCAAATGTCTGTCCTGTATTCCCTGTTGAGAAGATGGATTTTGAAGATGCAAGCACTCCTCTATGGGAGCAGTATTCGTTCACAGACACTGGCCACTGATATAGTTGATGCAGTCTTTCAAACTGTAATCTCTTTGAGCAGGTAAATAATGAAGCTGAGTCTGAAGGTTACCCAGGTCTCTTGAAGGTTACAGAGTATATTTGCAGGAGAAGCAATCTGCATATAATTTTTAATCTTTAGAATTATTGTCAATGCTGAAGAGAGTAGGCAAACCTTAGACAACTTTATTGTGGTTATGAATCATATGTCTGGGCATGGCAACTGTGATTTTTGGTTTCAGGGCACTTTTAAAGTGCATGACTTTGTGGGTAAAACTTGCTCTTGCAAGTGGGGAAGAAAAAAAAAAAGAGAAGGACATTTAGACTAAGTGGAGTGACTGAAAGCTAGTCTAGAAGTTTTAAAAAAGCAGTGGGGTGTTTTTCAGTTATGAACTTCAGTTTAGAATCTTTGAGCAGCAAAGTCTAAGCTTAACCTTACAGCTCTGAAAATATTGCTGGCCTGTCTGCAAATCCTGTGTTTCCCCTTTGCACAGGGTCCTTCAGAGTCAGAACAGGGGGTGGTATTTTGTAGAACCTTCTACCAGAGGGCAACGTGGCCCAGCCCTGCAGCTAGGTCAGTGCAGCTGATCCCTTGGTGTAAGGTTGGGGAGTGATCAGTATATTCTTTTCTGTAATGGTGCAGAGCAGACACTGCTCTGCCTCTGCTAGACCGTGTCTGCTTGATCTGGAAGCAGTATTAGCTTCCTAAGTAGCTTTATACAGCCGTTGAAGTTGGGATTCAGGTATAAGTGCAGTAAGTGCCATGGGTGGAAGCTGAAGATGTGGGGAAATGGGGTAAAAGTCTGAGTTGTGCATTTGAAGGTGAAGACATAATGAAGGGATTCTCACGAGATGTTAGGCCACAGTGTGTTTTTCATATCAACTTTCACATGGGCAGCAGATTTCAGGAGTCTGTTGTCTACCTTATGAGTGTGAAAATAGACCCCCTTGAGCAGGGGATAAGAAAAGGTGGTGCTGGGCTAATGGGACCTGGTCTGATTGCTCTGCTCTGGCTCTGTTCTCCAGGCAGATTGAATAGAATATTTTAACTGTGAAATCCTGAGAAGTAGTCTGTAAAATGTCAGTGCTTGCATTTTTAGAAAGGCTACTTTCTTCAGCTGTGATTGATTTCCTATGCAAATACTCTACCTAGTTTCGTAGGGATACATGAGCTCTCTGTCTCTCAGCACGTACGCCAGTGGACTCTTTACATGGGAGTTGTCACATTCACCATTTTGATTTAAAACTCTTTGATTCTCCTGTTTAAATCTTACCTTCCTTTGGAGATACTTTCTGATCTCCCCTTGATTAATGAACTATGCTGCAGACCCTCCTCTGCACCTGTGGACCAGGGTATAGTGGTGAGGTGTTGGGAGATGGGTGCAACACTTGCCCCTGTGGTCAGCCTGTGTATTTTATGGGCATTGTGACTCCACAAAGCCCCTCTGATTGTGTGTCCCCTTGATCTTGCATAGTGTTTTTGTGTTGTGTTGTGCTAGGTCATGCTTTTAAACTGCAGGATTTCTGAGTGCTGATTGCAAATGGAATGGGAGAGATTGCTTGGATTATCAGCAGGAAAACAGTAGAAGGCATGACCTTTATTTCTGCTCCTTGGAGCAGAGCAGAAATTTATGTATTGTTTTGCTTTGAAACAAAGTAGTAAATAACAGGGATGTTCTGATCTGTAACAGGTTAACTGCTGTGGTGTCTGTAGGCTTCCTAGGTGCTGAAGGAGATGGGTTGGAAAAGACATTTCATAGAGATAAGGACTTAAAAAGAAAAGTTGTGCAGAGATGTGGAAATAACTTATTCAGGCAAGAATAACAAAATCTAGTAAAATTATATCAAATCAAGCAGTGCAGATGAAAATTTTGCCTGAGTGCAGAGGCTGTGACTATTTACCATGATGAGATTAGACTGGGGATAGTGTAAAGCTGCAGGGAGTGCAGCAGCTAGGAAATAAAACCAGCCATAAGGTCAGTGCTCAAAGTCAGGTAAATGAGCCATGCTGCAGGACAGGACAGCAACAGTGCCAGAGATCCATGGAGATGTGATTCCAGAAGTGATGTATTCTGCTGGTGTCCTTGACAAGGAGAATGGAGCTGACAATGATTGGCTATTCCTTATGTGCTTGTTTGAATTCACGGGGAATTTTCTGTGATAAAGTTAGTATAGTGTGGCTTGCATGTAAAAAGTTTTTAAAAACTTCGGGGCTCTTTGCACTACTTTGTATTGTCTCTGTAGCCATGTATGATACAGGAGTAAAGAAAGTTTGTCTGTCCAACTGAGGGGGAGTCTAGCAAACGGGACCTTTGAAAGGGTCTGGGAAGAGCCCCTGACCTGCCTCCCGATGTGCAGGCTGCAAAATTGTTTTAAAGGCTCTTCAGCAGAGAGAGGCACCATGTTCAGCCCCACATTTTGTAAGAGCAAATCATCATGTATGAGGAACAGTGCTGGTTTCAGATGTTACATGTTGAAAATAAATAAAGGGAGAGGCAGTGTCTTAAACATCTTGAACTTTAATTTGTCGTTTAGTAAAAGTAACTTCCATATCTGCTTTCTTGTTTGCTGGATGCTGGAAGATGGATTTCCATTGTCAAACATGGTAATGACCTGAGTATTTTTCCTGAGCTTTCAATATCAATTTTATGACAATTACAGAGGAAGAATGCAGTTCTTCATGTTATGGGTGATATGTCTTTGAAATGTTTTTCTTTTGAAATACAAATGGAACAAGACACTTGTTACAGTAATGTAGAAGAAGTTGGTGCCTGATTGTATTATGAAGGGTCTAAAATGGCGTAACAGTGGCTTTAAAACCTAATCACTGTTATTTTTGACCATTACATAATTCTGGGAATGAGTACTGTGAGATAATATCTGGCCTGTGTGTTCAGGTAGGGAATCCAACAACGTACCTAGACTTCCTAGACCAGATGTTTTATGTTTTAGATATTTAAATTTGCAGTTTCATATAACTTCTTCCCCAGACCAGTCCCTTTCTTATTTAGGTTTTGGCCTTCATATCCATGGCTGCAGCTGAGCTAGTATCTCTAATGTAGCGCCATTGCTGCATGTCCTCGGTGTGGAATCAGGATTGATCCAAAGTTTGCTGTGCATGTATGTGCAGATCTGTGACTGTGAATGACTTTGAACACTGTGATTCAGAGCATGGTGTAATCTCTCTGTGCATATTGGTCCCATGGTGCTTCAAGCCCAGCTCTGCTGTTGACTCCCTGAGTGACCTCAAGCAATATAGAAACAGGGCTAATGATACACTTAGCATGTTGCAGAACTGTGGAGCAAGCCTGCTGTCCTTGCATGTGCATTAGTAGCATTTCTGTTAGTAGAAATGGTTTCATAAACAAAACCAAACTGTCAGTGAATAGTTTGGCATTTTTTTGAGAGAAGTGGATGGTTTGTTGCCTGCAGAGCACTGAGGAGTAGCTAGTAAAAGCTGCTTGAAGTCCTAGCCAGAAGATACAGCCACATTGTGATTGCACATCATGAAAGCTCTTTGGGAAGGGATTTAGCTGTTTGCTCATTCATGGCTTAGACCCCATCATGCAACAGCAGCTGCATTTGTGCAAACATTTGCTCATTCTGTGACAAAATCACTTGTGTTGGCAGGTTAGGAAATGTAGCATTTTCATATTAAAAGGTAAGCTTTGTCTATAGCTGTAGACCCGGTTAAGTAATCTGCTATTAAGCTCAATTAGAGTGACACAGAGAAAATAGGTGTAATACATCTGCAAGAAAACATCATGTGAAGACCTGAATGGGTGAGATGTTATTGCTATGAATAATACTCCTTCATATGAGTAGAGCCACTGAAGTCAGAGGCCCTACACCTCTTGTTTCATGGTGTTTCTGTTATTGTTTTGTTGACTTTGTTTTAAGGCTTTATGTTGACTGAAACATTTTAGTGCTTTTATTTTAAAACTCAGTAACTGAAATTTGCTAATGCCGTGGAGAAAGCATTTCTTGAGATCCAGTCCACTTTGCTGAGATGGACTGAAAAGAAGCAGTCTCTTTCTTCCCTTTCTCCCCAGTGATACAGGATTGCAAGCTAGGTTGTCCTGTGATCATGTGCTTTTTTGAGTGTGTATAAAACCATCCTGCCTCTGTGATATCCATGTAATACATGAGAAAAAAATTTCCCATCTAGTAGCTGATGAGGGCAATTTCCTGTAAGCAAGCTCTTGTGGTTTCTGGTTTCCAGCTAGTTCTATTTTTACTTGTTTAAAAAAAACCCTAAAGCAAACAAACCAAGCAAAAACCAAACAAACAAAAGTCCCAGCAAAACCCATTAAAAAATCACACATTTTTGTTACTATATTGTGATTCTTACATGCAGATAGTCTGCAGTTTTAAAAGGCACCAGCAAAGCTTTGAAGGTAGTGTGTATTTTGATCACCTTGAATTAAAGCTTTTGAGCCACATCATAAAGTCAGCATCAGTGGATGGGAGCAGAAGAGTGAACCCTTGCTGAGTTAAAGCCAGGTCCAAGTAATTCTGTATTACTGTAATCAAAAGCGTTTTTATTCTTGACTCTGCAAACACTTGGACTGATGTCCCATCAGGATCTGTGAGCACATAAGTAGTTGCAGTAGCAGGCCTGATAATTGACCTGGCTCGGGAATAAAGCTGAGAAGGCTTACACTGAGGGTGCAAGAGGAGTCCAGCAGAATAAAGGCTGGTGTTTGTGAAGGAGATCTGGATGTCTGGGCAGAGTGAGAAAAAAAAATATGAGATCCAAGTACAAGCACAAGAGGGTAGGGATGTGAGAAGAGAGTTGTTTAGAAGAGTCACTTCTCATTAAAGTAAATGGAAATCTTGGCTGCTGTTATAGATATGTTACGCTGCAAGGCATTTGTGTGTTTAAATCCAATCTCAGTCTGTTTGAACTTTTTCCCAAGACTTTAGGAGTCTGAGAACCTGTCAAAAAATACTTAACATCTTGCAGGCGAGTGAGTTGGAGTTGCGATTTTATGATGTTAGAAATTGGGCTTACAAAGCGTTCTGATAGCAAGATTCCTAGAAGTACCAAAGGACGAAGGCAAGGCAGTTCTGTCACAGTTCCTGTTTCACAGATGAATACTGTCAGGTTTGGAGCACTTTTTTCCTCCTCAACTTTCCAAATCTCATCTTAGGGCTGGATCAGCAAAGTAGCATGTTTGGCAAGCAGCATGCCAGGAGAACGCAGCATATGCATGGGGCAAAGAGTGTGTTTACTAACTAAGGGAGAGTGAGTGTATGTGTTGGTGCTTGCAAAGAGATGCCCTGGTTGGTGCCCACTGTAAGGTAATTAGATATTTAATTAGGAAGATGTTTACCTGCTTTTCCATAGATAGTAACAGTTGACAAAAGATGCAGAGAAATTAGCCCCTTGGAATCTGAAGCACAGTTTGTACAAGTCAGATCTAGCAACAGTTACATTTTCCTCCCATTACATTAGTGTGTTGAATTGTTGTTGATTATGTTTTCAATGTTTATTAACCTGGCTGCTGTAGGATGAGCACATCTAGTCCTCTGATCGTGGAAAAGGGAAGCATTTGTCAAATTGCCTTCAGGTTTTTCACGTGGTTTGTGAGTACTGGTCCTTGAAGCCACTGTGACACTTGTTAGTTTTCAGTGAACAAATATTGCCATGTATTTTGAAGATATAAATTATATTCAGAAAAACATATGTTGAAATTGCCCTTTTTAACATGAGATGTTGGCAAGTTTTTTGTGCTACAATGACAACAAATCAACAGGGTGGCAGATTTGGGAGGAGGGTGTGATTTCTGCCCTCTTGACAAGGTGCCACCATTGCTTTGGAGCATGGCAGGGTACAGGGGAAGCACTTGTGGTCTTCACTGGCACAGCTGCAACTTTCACAGCAATAGCATTGGACTTGAGGCAGACCTTTCATTGCAGAAAACCATCTGGTTATTGCATGTTATTCCTGCAAATTGCATCATTTTGATCAAATTCTGCTGGGGGTAGGCTGACAGTGATGTTTGCTGTGAATCATTTACACTAGTGGAAGCTATTTGATAGAGAAACAATAGCATAGCAAGATGACACTTCTGTTCTAAACCCTCTCTCCTTTTTTCTTTTCCTTTTTTTCTTCCATTAACTGTTTTGTAAATTACCTTTGGGCTGGAAGGCCCCTCGTTCACTTGATTCTAGCAACAAAGAAGTTGGCATGAGTGGAAAATATCATAAAGAACAGGAGGAGCTTTTTGTTATTTTTCATCTCAAAAGGCGTTTGCTTATGTTGTGCTTTTATTCTGTTTTTGTTTTGTATTTAATAATCATGAATGACTGGAAAACCTTGAATCAGTGGCGTTCAAAGCGCTACAGGTAGACTGTTGAAAGGCATTTATTTTTCAAGTGCCAAACTGAGGAACATGGGCGTTAAATAAATAAGTAAATAAATTCGTCTTGGAATGCTGCTGTTTTCCATCACTTTAGAAAATCATAGGTTTCTTCCCCCCAGAAAAATAATCAGGAACAGTCTTAATTTTCAAGGCCATAAATACTCCCTACATAAGACCTTTTTTGTAGGCTATGGCCTGTCGCCTTAGATATGAATGTTGCTGTTTGCTTAAACATCCTCCTGCTCTGGGTTTCTGGTTGTGCAGAAGGGATGTTAGTGAACGCAGCTCCTGTCTTAAGAACATCAGCCTCACCATGAGTGAATGAAACAAAATGTGCAAAAAAACTATTTAAAATGGTGATGATCTGTTACATTGTCTGGAGTCCACTATATCTGAGGGTGAGCTTGGAGGAAGCACTGATCATTCCAGCCTTGCAATGTTTACATCCCAAATATCATCCATACCATGCACTGAGAGCATAGAAAGTATGCTACTTATTCTTAAAAGTCCCTCTTATGGAACCCATATTATGCTTTTCTAAAGACAAAGTGTGTTTACATACTATCAGAAAAGGGACTTTACAACTGTTTAGCAATACACCAGATGAAAGAGACAATTTCTTCCCAGTTGAGGCTGAAATACCTGAAAAACTTCAGATGGAACAGCCTTGGAATGTGTGCAAGATTGTCTGTGCAACTTTGTTTTCCCTTGCAAAACTTATCTGTTCACCATCATCCCCATCTTTGGAAACACACTGATTCCTTGTTTGACTTCAGACTGATCTGAGCTATTGAATTCTGCCCCCCTCTCCACTCTGATTTTAAATGTTCTCCATGAAGCAGGAGAATGAGCATTCTAGGTGATGTGTACAGCATCAATCCAGGAGATGTCTGTGGATGCAGGTAGGGACCAGGCAGTCAAGACAGATTCTTCAGGAGCTTGAGAATTATCAGAGGAGATGAAGAGGTTTTGTCCTTCTCTGAGTGGAATCCATTTTATGCCATTACTTTCAGGGCTGTCCTAGAGTTGGTTCAGCTAATGAAGAAACAGCCAAGGCCTCAAGTGATTACATTCTCCAAAGCTCCTCTCAAAAGTATAAAACCATTATGGAAGTGATGCCACAAGGTCTCACCCAAATGGGTTGTTTTATCTACACAGTGCCTGGCCTTGAGGCAGCTGCCCTTCCAGTTTAATAATACTGAGTCATACCTTTCATTTCTACCCTTCATGATACCAAGGCATCTCTTTTTCTTTCAGTTTCTTTTTCTCCCAATCCCTTTAATGGAAAGGGAGAATATTAGTGTAAGCCTTGGAAAATAGGTAGGTTTGCATTTGTATTGGGAGACTTTTTGTGTTGCTCTTACAGTAGGACAAGCAAGTATGGTTTAATGAATAGCACGTGAAACACCCATGTGTTTGTGAGCTTTGAACAATATGCAGTGTTTTATGAAAGCTATGAAACTTGCTACTGCTCTTTCATTGATACTATTCTTTCATTTAGAAGGCTGTGTGTGCTGTCTTTCTTTGATGTAATTCAGTTGACAGCAGTAGAGTTGTTCCTGACTTACACCTGGATAAGTGAACAGGCAGTCAGAGCAACACGAGTTCACACTCTGTGACTGACAAATGCTGGCTCGTTTGCTCATGGTTTTCTGTGTAGCAGTACCCCTGAGGAATGCATCCAAGTCATGTTTCAGATAGCAAGTTCAGGATGAGATCCAAGTTTAGCTAAGGGCTGTGTAGTGCCAGGGATTGTGATGTGATTTGTGATGAAGGTGAAAATCGTTGTTTTCAAGTGGGAAAATACTAACATCCCCTGACCTGGCCAATTAATATGTAGGACTATTTTTTTAAATTGCATTTGTAATTAGACTGGACCAAAGAGTGATTTTAAATGTCTTACTTCTGGACAAAGAGTTGTTGATGTGAGCACTTGCAGCCCTGCTTGTGGTCAGGGGGTTGGACTAGACAATCTTCAGAGGTCCCTGGACTCAGCTAGTCAGTGGTTTTGTTCCAGGAATGCACAAAGACTTCGCTTTTTATAAAGTAGCTTGCTTTTGTGCTCCCCTTAGTTTTCTGACTGTGTGTCTCCTTTGGGACATGTCCAGTCTGTGAGTTACCTCATCTCAAATTCCTCCTTGCCTTTTCATTCCCTCTGTTGTTGGCCCGATCTCAGATGTTGATGTTTCATCATGGTGGTCTAGGAAACTGTTACCTTTTTATGGTAGTTCTTGCACCTCCCTTACCTCTGGTGGTTTTTCACTGTGAAATAAGGAGCAGGCTCCAGCTCATCAGGCCTCACTGTGGCTGAGTGGAGACTGGCTTTGTATCTGGATCACAGCATCTGAAGTGTGCTTAGGTGGAGCCATCTTCTGACAGCTGGTGGGCTGTCAATAGTTTGCTTTGCCTTTCCCATGTCAAAGCCATCCAGATCACACTAATAGTCTGGGCTTGGGCTAAGATGCTGAACATGATTAATCCCTTCTCCAGAGAGCTTGGTTTGAAGCATCCTCTTAGCATCAGTCAGGCATTTACAGTATGGATGGTGGTGAGCCTGATCTGACAGCAAGCTCTTAACTGATGTTGTAGCCATGTGCTCAGTGTCTTCTGTTCCTCTGGAGCTCTCTGAGGACAGCTTAGGCCTGCCTGCATGTCTTTCTGGTTCAGTTTTCTCCTCAGCTAATGCTCTGTTGTGTCCTTTTTCTTCTGTGTACACAAAAACTGGGTGGCTCTGAAAGAGAAACGTCATGCTCTCCTGTCTACAACATTTTCAGGTTAATAAATACAGATTTGGCCATTGCCTGTCTGGGGAAAGAAGTAGTAGTAAAACTGGTGAAAGAAGTTATCATTGAGGACTGTATTGAAACTTCCAGACCTAAGTAACAGAGTCAATATACCACAAGTTGAAAACTTTGATATCTGCGAGGTCAGAGCCTTTTTTTTTTTTTTTTAAATTAGATGAATGGGGCCAGCACTAACTAAATCAGCAACAAACCTGCCAGTGACTCTGGTGGATTTTCAGTGAAAATTGTTAAGTAGCAGACACAGATCAAATTTGGTGTGGAACTCAGTGCCAAAAGTAAATAAGACAGACCATTTAGCCTTGGGACCTCCAGAGGGCAAAATACAGAGCCTAGCTGTCTGGAGCATCTCTAGTAACTCAACATATGGAGATGTATGCGTGGGGGGGCATCTAAATAAACTACCATATAAACAACTCCAGATCTCTTCCAAGTTGGCTGAAGGGAGGGGAAGGGAGAGGGGTGAGTATCTGGAAGCTGGTAGTTTTAGATGTGTTGCCATAGTGACAAGAGATCATAAACGAGAGCAAACCCAGGACTAATCTATAATTGAGAAGTATAGCAAAGGCAAAGTGGCATTGCTGTTCACAGAGATTCAGGTACATAGTGGTGATCCTCCTGCTACATTCACCATGCTCAGTCCTGCCCTCATCCTGAAGGGTACTTTTATTTGCTGCTGGTTTTCAAAGGGTCCTTGTCACTTAAAACACATACATTTGTTTCATTTAACAGCAAGTTTCTGACACCCACCAGCATCTGATCCCAATCAGGGCTTTTTATGTACTCCACAAATAGGCTTAAGGTACACACACCCTATCTGGGGGGGAAAAAAAAAAGCCAATTTTGGTCTGTAACTTGTGGAGCTGTTGGTTCTGTATTTCAGTTGCACTATGGAAGCTGTATGGTCCTGTAAAGATGTAACACTAAAGCCTCGAGTCGATGAAGCCACCAAGCACATGATTTACTCTAAGTGCTTAAGTGCTCTAAATGAGGATGGATTGCCCAAGTGCCTAAAGTTATACAGATGCTTAAATGCTTTGTAAGCTCAGTGTTTAAGGGCTTTATCCCAAAGGATGCTGTAGGAACTTCACTGAAGTAAGTGGAGAATGAAGAGGTCCTCATGTAGTGCTCAGCAGCTACAAGAATTGTGGGAAAAAAAGTAAAGCACATTATTGCTATTAAGTTATTGCATATTTTACCAGGGCAAAAAATAATCACCAAAATGATTTCTGGGTTTGGTTTTGATTTTTTGGGGGGGATAGGATGGGGGTGTTTAATATAATAAGTGGTTGGATAATATAATCAATATTAAACCTGTCTTGAGTATAAAACTGGTATATGTGGGAAGTGGAACAGAATTCCCCAGACTATCCATCCTTTTGAGGTAGTGAATAGTCCTTTTCATTTCCAGAGAGATTTATAAAAATATTAAAATAGGAAGGAAGTCTTTATTCAAAATCATGTTTATGATCCATCCCTTACAACAATTTTCAAACTGATGTTAAACATGCTAGAGTACTTGTCTTTTAATGTTACTTAGAAATGGTAATGGAATTGTGCCTTTTGTTTTATCTATGTTTTAAACAAGAGAGATACTTTAAAACAAAACAAAACACCCCCAAAACAATCCTGGTATAAATTGCTGACTCTCTTGCCACATCTAGGATTTTGCTCAAGTAATTTAAAATAATAAAAAATCTGCTGCTTTAATCAGAAGTTGAGGCAATTAAAGTAATAGTCTCTGTCTAGAGAAACTGTATTTACACCGTATAAAGGAAGAAGTTAGTTTGGTTTTTTTCCCCCTTTTATATTTCATGATGAACGAGATAGCGAACTCTTTGGGACAGAGATCTTCCTCTGTCTTTTGGTAATACCAGCGTTTTCAAAGTCTGAAATCTTTTCTGCAACACAAGTTCCCACAAAATGGAAATAGGTGCATACAGCTTCAGGCAAAGCAGCATTTTTACCTCACCAAGAAGTAGTCCTGGAGTTGCAAGGAAATCTGTTTGTGATACGCTTTTACTGCTCATTTTCCACAAAACCAGATCTGTACAACACCTACATGTCTGTATAAATTTGCTGTGTGTTTGCACAGTATCTGGTACAACACATCCTCGTTCTCAGCTGTTTCGTAAACACTGCTGCAATCAAAATAAGCAGTGAAGATGTTAGGCTTAATAGGTGTAACCTTTCACAAAGTGGTGTCAGGGAAAGCCTGGTTCTTTCTGAACACAGGAATGGGAGAAGTTGTACAGGGACAATACAAAGTATGAAATTCTAATAGGTGATTGCTTCTGCAGAGCAGTTGAGCATCATTATGAGTTTCTTAGTGGTTGTAAGGTTGTGTTTTTGTAGTGCTGGTGAGACATGAAAGCTGTGCCAAGCCTTGATTGTGAAGAACGCAAATTGAAGTGTTCATCATTGAGCAAATCATTAACTCCACACTCCCTACAAAACGTTTTTTGTGCTGGCTTGACTTGTTCAATGTGAGACATTTCAGGAAAGAAAAATTTTGTGATTGATCAAAAAGTTTCAGCTTCACTGCAGTTTCTCTTTGATTTGGTGGGCAGGAGTGGCAGAACCCAAATAAACCCCATAAAAAGTCAAGGAAAAGATCTTGCAGGTTTGGTGGTTGGTTTTTATTTTTCCACTTTCTATTCATCTGAACTTCCCCTATTCAGATACTGTGTATCCCTTGAAATTAAGCATTTACCCCTGTGCTTCTAAGGCCCAAAGCTATATGCAAAAGGAGAAAAAAAGGCCATGTGTTGTCTTTTCCTCCTGCCCACCCCTCTGTACTCTGCTCAATTATTTCTGTGTTCATACAAATAAAAAAGATAATTGTTTCCCTCCTAACCTTACATGAAAACAGCTCTCATTAAAGTCTTTGCTGGGAGGAGGATTGGATAGGACACCAGTGCATTCAAGGGCTTCTGTCTGGCTTGGGAAGCGCCTTATGTAAGGAGCTGTCGCACCGCGGCAGAGCTGAGGGCACGGGGGCAGACAGTGCCTTTTAATTTGACCCTGGCTGGAATCCCTTATGGAGATCTTGCAGTGACTGCAGTGGCCCAGGGAGAACAACACGGTAGTTCTTCCCTGCTGTCTAAAGTGCCTCTGTGCTCTGCCAGATTGGAGCTATGTGTTGGCATGGCCTTGCTGCTGCCTGCTCTGGTAAAATCAGCACAGAGCTGCCTTCGGTCCTTCTGCTACAGACAGGCATTGTAAGGAAGGCTTTGTCATCTAATAGCACCCCACTGCTTGAAGAAATGATTGGTCTTTTTATGGCATATATAGTGTTTTTCCTTACACTTTCTTAGCTGCTTTTTCTCACCAAATGACCCAGCTAGTGCCTAGAAGGTGTTTGTGGGATTGCTTCTGAATTAAAACTTTCTGCAGTGTAGCAATATGCACCCTGTGGTGCACTGCACATCACAGAAGATAGAAGGGTGAAATCTAGCAGAAAGGCTCTTTGGTGCCCCTCACAGCAGGATATTAGGTCAAAGGGAATGTAGCTGGAGAAAATGATGGTGTATGAAATAGAAAATTGCAGCAATGGAGGGGAAAAGCAGCTGTGTTGAGAGGTGCCAAAACTGCAAATAAACTATTTGGGTGTGTGAAGGAAGTTGGTTTGCCAGAAGTCAGAGCTTATTCCCCAGACCCCTTGCTGTAGTGTAGAGATACAGTGCATGTGCTAGAGCTGCTTTGTTTTTGATTCACTGCCTTTACTGATAGGAAGTTCTTCTAACACTAGCTAGATTTTAGTGCTTTGATAGACCTTTTTTTTCCTTATCTGCTGCATGTGTTCACTGTTACGCATGGTTATCTTGAGAATGTTTGGATATGATACTTTGATCATATCTCTTTTTGGTATTGTGTGAACCTCTGTTAATTTAGTTCTTTCTGCATAGGTCTTGCTTTATGGAAGTGGTATTCTTTTTATTGCTGCAGCAAACTGGACAGCCATAGGGAATGCACACCAGGTAATCCTCCCAGAGGAATGGCTGTTGGCATGTGGTGGGCGTGGAGGGGCTGTGCTGACCTGAGCTGTACAGGTGTGGCACAGGTGAGGAGCTGATGCACAAATGAAACCAAGATATGTCTTGTAATGTTTTGAAGTCCCATCTGCAGTTGTACTTGTTTCAGTGGCTCAGCAATTATTTGCTTAAATCTGACCTTTTTTTCCTGCCCTGTCAGCTTTATCCTTGGCCATATCAAGTACTCTGAGCGTGATTGTACAAGTTGCCTTGAAAAATTCAGCCTTTGGCTGCTTCTAATTCAGAAGGCATATTTTCTGCATTGTGAATAACGTGTTTGTGTCATTGCATTTCCACGTGGTTCTGTCAAACTGAAGTTTTTATATTTCAGCTTAGAGGGACAATGAGAGGTGAAAAGGGCAGAACTGCTTTTGATTCATGAAGAAATGTGGTGCTTTGTACCATCCTGGCCTTCTGCTTGTCACACAGCCTGGTACCAGCTCTGGTAGAAATGGAAATGAATGAGCACTCATTTGCCATTGAGAGACTTGTCTTTCTATAACAGGAGTACATCCCTCCTGCCATATAGCAAACCTATAGGCATTAGTAGTTCTGCACCAGGCTGCAATCCTTTAGATACTTAGGGTTTGTTGATATTTGTAGGCATACCTCCCTCTACTAGAGAAGTACAGGAATGGTGCTTTCACGGTAAGTAGGCTGTGTGACAATGTAGTGACTACTTAAGCAGACAAGTTACTTTGCACTTTGTAATAATTTTACTGTTTGTATGTGAATTTCTCATGGTCCTATGCAGGCCTCTGGGGAGACTGCAGAGGGAATCCCAGGGCCACTTCAGCCTGCTGTTTATGGAGGTGTGTCTTCTGGGCTAAAGGCTGCTGATACTTTTGTACATGGCTGTGGCAGCATCACTGTGAGCTCAGGAGCAAAGCTTATCCTTTGTGGGTGAGAGGAAGCGTGTGTGTCCTGGGCCTCGCAATCTGGGGGAGCTGTTCTTGTGCAGCTGCACCACTGTCACACCTAAGTGCAGAGTGAAAAAGGTTGCCAAAACAAAATGATTCACATTTATTTAGCCAGTGCTTCTGAGTAGTTGCCTGGGCTGACACCAGATTGTGACAACACACTTTGAAGGGTTATTGGTACCATCAACTGGCTTGTGCTTGGCTGCCACTCTGTTGTGGCTTCTTTTGCCCTATCTCTTCTTGAAGAACCATGTAGCTGTAGAGATTTATCTTCTCACCACAGGAGATACATGCAATAGGGTCGATATTATGACGCATCAGGTTCCCTTGGTCCATTCACTGGCCTCTCATTTGGTTTAGTAATGGCTATAAATCTAGCAATTCCTGCTTTGACACAGAGCCTACAGCTGTGGTTTTTGTCAGCCATGACAATACAAAAATGGGAAGGTGAGGCCAAGGTGTGAAATAGCAATTTTAAATGGGTGGTTACCAGAGCTGTGTTTCTATCAAGAATTTATGGTGGCATAAGAATGAATGGTGCATTTTGTTTGGTTCATAGAATGTTAGAACGGAGCCAGTTTGGGCATATAGCCTTGTAAAGCCCATAATGCAATCTGAAATAACAGTGATTTCTTAAACCCACATCCATAACAGCTGCTTCTGAAGCAACTGTGTACAGAAAGTTCAAGAAACTGTTTTGCTTATCTTCTTCAACAAGTGTAGTTCATGTTTCTTTGCCAGGTTTTATTGCTCTCTTATGCTGAAGTTTCAGTTAAGTAAGGGCATTTTACAGTAAGATTAGTTTTGCATTGAAAGTTATGAGTATGCTGATACTCTTCTTGCAGAAGCTTGTTTCTTCAGTAATCCAGTATGTTATGAAATAGTCTTTTATGCAGTGATGTAAACAGCCATTAGCTTTCAGTAGTAGCTATGAGAGGTAACACATGCCTTTGCAAACTAGGGAAGGCACAGAAGAGTGAGTTAAAGTGAATGCTGGCTTATTTAAAATGATGAGTGGAGAGTCCTGGTGTCCCATCCAGAGTGGGTTGATGATAACCAGTAGAAGCAGCTGTGGAGCCTCTCAATCATTCAAGATGCCAGGAGTCCTGTGCATTCAAGCAAAGGACTTGAAGTCCTGATTTTTTGCCTGCATGAGAATGAAACATCCACAGTAGTTTTATTTATCTGAATATTTGTTTTGTTGATTCACAACATTGGCATCAGGCTGTTGGAATCAATGTTGCCTGACTCTAGACATGGTTTGTGCTTATGAGGGTACAGAAGTGCTGCTTTGTGTGTGATTGTGCAAATGGGAACCTGATGTGTCTGGGTGAAACACAAGCACAGAGTTCATTCTACCAGCAGTCAGGCTTCTGAAGAAAACTTAACTTGAAGAGTCTAGTCCTGTGGTCCGCCCAGGAGAAGCATCCACCTGCTTTTCGATAGCCTGGTGGAGATACAGCATTTGGCACAACAGCCAAGTGTGAGGAAGCGCTGCCTCAGGGAGTATAGAGACTCTCAGTAGCAGCACAGGACTCAGTGGCTACAAACTCAGGAGGGGAGGAAGAAAGCCAGCGAGAGTCACATGTCAGTATTTTGAGGGTCCCCTTAGATAAAGTTATTTAGCTTTCTAGGAAGCTGCAGTATTTAATTTGACCTGAAGCAGCAAACAGATGGCGGAATCTATTCTGTCAGAGAAGAGAGCTGTATTTTTGGCTTTCATTTCAAGCAAGAGATTTGTAGGAGTTCTATGAATTTGATGCTCTATATATTGCTAAACTGGGGCGCCTTTTTTTAGTGTAAGGTTAAACTATTTATTCGTCCAAGAGTTAAAAGCAAGTTCCTTCCAAGTCGAATGCCCTGTTAGACCATACGTTCTGCTGCTGCAGGGAGCGAGTCATTCACATTGGCTTGACAAGGAGTTGCTTATAAACTCCAGTGGGACCAAGTATTTAACTTTTCAGATGAACTGTTCTGGTTTTGTGTTTACATATCTGAAAGACCAAATTCTTTCAGGTTTCATTTTTTTATAAGGCTTTTAACTTAACAGAGGCCTTTTCCTGTTAGATTGAACTTAACTTTCATCCGTGCATATATTTGGAAATTTCCCCTTCCCCTTGAGACCATGCTTAGTGAGCAGAGGAGGAGAAAAGTGAACATTCTTGAGAGGATTTGTTCTCATCATGTAATAGCTTCTGATAAAATAGAAACAAAACTAAAATTGTTGCAATGCTGCTTAAGTAAATGACAGTAGAAGCTGGGGCTTGGAAATAGTGTGGTTCTCCCTTTTTCAGGATAAGTCATTCAACATTCCAAAGTGGCTTGTGCTGGGAGCAGACATCACCAGCAAGGTATTTCCTGGCTCCTTTTGCCAAATGCTAATAATAATAATAACAACAATAATAAAAATTTAAAATTATACTCAGAACTAAGCCACTCATGACTTCATTTGGCAGCATAGGGCTTGCTCTACATAATTTTTATCTTTATTTTGTTATTCATATGCCTGCCAAGAGCTTCTGAATTAATTTGGCCCCTTTGCACTCCCCCTCTTCGCCTGCTAAAGCAGACGTAGCATATCCCACTTTGAGCCAGAGAAACATATGGGCTGGGGGAGCTCCAGCTGACCAGACTGAGGGCTCGACTGTGATGCAGGGGCAGTGCCTTGGTTGTAGAGGCTGGGCTGTCTCTCTCCTTGGGCTCCATCTCAGGCATGCTGCCTCTCCCCAGCCCTACTGCTTCTTGAGGATTTAATTTCTTACTACCTTTTCCTGGTGGATGTCTCTGAGCTTGGGCTTCCTTCCCAATTGAGTCTGGCCACGCTGATCATAAGAAATAGATGCCCACCTGTTTGTCTCTACCACCTCTGGGGAAGGAAGAGTACAAACCTATTTTTTTAATATATGTGCCAGTCCAGTGTGAAGACAGCTTTTGTGGGAACACAAAGTCTCTATTTCTTTATCTGGGTGCCTAATGTGTGTCAGATTCTAGTTCTGCTTTAACATGTTTCAGATTCCTTGATCTGTGGTTACATCAGGAAAAATGAAATAAAATATCTGGAGTACTGGGTGGTGAAGAGGAAAGGGAGTTTGCCTACGAAGGGTTGAAAATCTGATCTGCTGCAGATATGCACAAGGAGGTACAGCCTTGCCAACAAATTTCAGTGTTGCAGGGAAAAACATGAGAACATTTCTGAAGTTTCAGTCTTACTGAGAATAACCAGGAAGGAATGCCTGGGAATTTCTTTTTCATTGAGGGCAAAGGAAATATGTGAAAGCATTTTAAGTGTGAGGCTCTGAGCTGTCTCTGCTTGTGAAATGGTGGTACCCTGAAGAGGCAGGTTTAGATTTATGGTACATTAAAATGAAACAGTTTCATGGTAATAGATAGTGTTTTATGACATACCAGTTCCAGTTTCTGCTTGGTTAAACACTTCTAAAGCTGCTTCAGTGAACTGAGCTTCCCTTCCTTAACTACTGGGAACTCTGGGAACCACTGGCTTTTTCATCTCCAGCCACAGCTGGAAATGCTGGATTGGTCCCAGCCTCCCATTTTCCTAGGCAGCACCTGCATTTTCTGAGGTAAAATCTAATATTGCAAACATGAGCATCGTTTCTGGAGTTGGTTAGAAACTGTGCACCCATACTCTCCTCTGTGCATGTGTTTGTATGAGTTACTTTTCTTTGACTTGTTAAAATTCATTGTAGAAGAAAAAGCTGCCAGTGGAGCCTGTTTCTGCTGTTTCTGATAATGAGCTTGTAGAGGTTAAAAGGAACCAGAAATCACTTCAGCATGTGTTTCATCTAGTCCTTTGTGAGCTCACCTGAAGATTTTTGTCTGACATTGGTTTTGGATTGAGTCTACATTGCTGATGATGCATTTGGCTGTAAAGATGAGACTGGTAATGGTTTAATTTGTTTTCAAGGGTAGGAGAAAATGAGGTTCTTGATAAACATTGCAATTTCAGGTAATGTATGCTAACACTGATATATGGACTGCTCAGAGCTAATAATAACCTGGCTGACCTGACCTGCCTTGGCCTAGCAGAGCTTGCAGTGACCTTGTAAAGAGATTTTGTGTCTGTCTGCTGATGGATCTCTAGTGTGCATCTCCCTAGCTTTGTATTGGGATTTAATTATCAGCATATGAACAAACCAAGTTGCTCTAATTCTAAGTCCTACTAAGACTTTGACTGTGGTGTTGTGGCTTCTTAGGGTGAAGGGGCTTTCAGTGAGGGGTTCAAAAATCTGTATACCCTCAGTTTGTACCAGAGAACAAAACAATTGTAGACTCTCCTCTATCGGTTCCAAATATGCCTTGATGGCATTTTGTGAAAGCTCAGGTTAACAGTCTGACGTGTTTGATTAATAAATACGTTGGTAGCTTTGACTGGGAAAACAGGGCATCTTATGGCTACTTCAAAAGGGCAGCAGCAGCAGGCTGGAAAAATTGCAGGGTGCTAACTCTTGCATGACCTGGTATTCCTGCAAAGTTCCTGCCAAGGAACTCCCAAGGAAATTGAATTGTATTTCAGACCACCAAGGAGAAAAATATTGTAGAGTTTGGAGGTTGGTTGTCAGCACTGGAAGTGGGGCTTGCCAGAAGTAGTGACAGACCAAGCTTGTAAGGCAAACAATGCTGCACCATGGACTAACAATATCCCTCCATAATCTGTATTAAAAGTAGTCTTTACAGGCTCCAGTTTTAGCATGATCCATTCAGTAATTCATGTGGCATTCCCATATGTTAGGGTGAGAGGAAGGTGGAAATAGTGGGAGTCAGGGAAGAAGACACTGCAGTTCCTTATGCCATTTCAGTTCAGTTAATTGTATGTGTTTAAAGTGTTGTAACGTGAGCAGATGGGGTGTTTCACAGTTATGTGCTGTGTGTGTATATATATACATACACATATATATATGAAGTTCCCTGGCACTTGATTCCACAGGGTTGCACCGAGGCTTTACCAACCACTCAAGTTGGGCATATATGGGGGAGAAATGGCAGTAATCAATGGTGGGATGGGATGAGTGATTGATCTAATACTGGGATCTCCAGAACCATATGAGGTGTGCATGTGCTCAATGAAGTCCCATAGACTGCAGCTTTGTTGCATTTGGTGACAACCTCAAGATGCCTTTTCTGTCTCCTCATTTGAGGCCCAGCTCTGAAATCAGTAAACAAATGTCTTCGGGGATCTGGACCTCAGTCTTACTTAAGACTTTGACACCAGGGTAGTTTCTGTCAGTCTGGGAATGACTTTTGGAAGAAGGAGAATTGACCCTGAAAGCAGGAACTGTGTGTCCTGTGAAGTTGAAAGACTGAGTATTCCCTCCACCAACCAAGACTGCTGAAGAAGCTAAGCTGCTGGGGTCTGCGTGCCAATAAGCTCCATCCAGCTTGGACAAAATTCTGGTTACAACCAGGATAATAAGTGTTCTTCTGAGCACAGGTGAAATCCGTCTTCAGACCTTGCTCCACTTTGCTGGCAGTGCTAATGCTCAGCCTGTGATGGAATGCCAAGTCACCTGGCTGCTTTTCTTACCCATTTTCTGGTCTTGTTCCCCCAGTTCGGTCCCTCCTTGCCTGCCCAGCACCCCAGCCCCTTCAGTGCAAGTGCTTCTGGGGAAGGGTCAGCCTCCCTTCTGTGTAGAGAAGTCTGCTATTCGTGTGCTCCTCAGCAGGAGCATGGCAAACAGACTGCCTTCCTCCTTGCTCCCACTGCCCTCCAAATGATATAGTAAAGCAGATGGCACTGTACTTACGCATAATGGACAGCCAGCAATTGAATAAGCCTGTGTGTCAGCTTGGGCTTTGCTCTGCACAGGTATCCCATGTTGGTGAACGCTGGGCTTTTCCATTGTAGCTTCTGCTCCTGCTGGGATCTCATCGGGGAGAGGTTTGCCTGGAGGGACCCCTCCTTGAACTCTGGTCCCTAAGGTCAGGCTTAGCTCAGATTGGCTCTTCCCTGAGTGCAGCCAGGCTTTCAGGAGGACATGAATGTAAGGTTGGGCAATGTAATTTCTTTAAATCTTCATTTATTAGGCAATTATTTTTTTGCCTTCATTTATAAGGGAATTATTTTTTTTAAATCCATTTTTCTTTTTTTTTTTTTTTCCTTATCCCAAAGAATTATTTGGGATAATCTTTAGCTTTTAAGAGCTTGAAGACATCTGACTATCCCTGAGGGTTTGGCTATCTTTCACTTAGACCAGTAGAGATGTGTTTGACCAAGGTCAGTGTGAGCTGTAAGTGGTTTGGACCTGACTGCTCTTTGCTTGCAGTGATTTTTGTTCCAGTGGGGTATTTTGTGTGTGTGTGCATTAGTTTTGGTACCAGTCCATACAGCACTTCCTGCCAATTTTCCAGCTGCATCTTCTGCTTTCTTTCCTGCTTCCCCCCTTCACATGGATTGGAAGGTGTGAGAAAGGATCTTGTGGCAGCCAAAACACTGTGCTGTCCCTGTAGGATTCACACTTCGTGCAGTGCCAGCTGAAAGTGCATCATCAGGTCCCAGCTGAGACACCACCTCATCTGCAGCTGGCAGGTGTTGTCCCTCTGTATTTACATGTACTACTTATAAGCTTGGTACAAGTGGATGCAGCACCTCATGCTCTGGGGTTGGTTTGGGACTGAGGCCTCAAGCCGCTGCAGTTTAAAAACAAAAATAGTCAACAATACAATAGTCTTTTGCCCTGCTAGTGGTTAAGAAAGGCCAAATGTGGGGAAAAGCTGGCTTGTGGGAAATATTTTTTTTCCCAGTTTCTGCAAGTCAGGACAGAGATGCAGGAGCTGGACTGGGCCCTTCGGTTCCAGTGAGCTACTTTGTCCCTTAGAGCCCCTATCCTTCTCATTATCTCATCTCATGCATTAATATCTCAGCAGGTATTTGTGCGGTGCCCTTGCATTGAGGGAGCTGTTACTCCTGAAGAGTCTTTGTGGGCTTCAGAAGGAAAATAAGAATAAATTGACTGGGCAGTGCAGGCAAGGATCAGCTGTCACTACCCTGGGTATACCTGGGGGAAATAAGGAGGTTCAGTCCAGTGCTTTTCAGGAATGAAAGATTCATTCAGGATGAGAGAGTCTCTTGATCTTTTAAAGGGGCAAAACCTTGAGCCACAGAAATTAAATAGCAACACGAGGAGGGGTAGTTGAATAAAAAGAAAATGAGAGTGCAAATGAAAGCTTTAAGGTCTTTAGTTTATCTTGTTCTCTGAGTTCTCTGTCAGATGGCAAGCACCTGCTCAGTGCATGGATATTAGGGGCATGCTGTCAGGAGACTTTTATCTTCAAGTCATACCTGCCTTTACACTCTGCTTTTTGCTCATCAAATTGCATGTTGCAGGGTAGAAAGCATTTTCTGGTCAGAGTGACTTGTTTTTCAAGTTACTGAAGTGTAAAATCATTTCTACCAGGGCATAACAAAATAAAGTAAGTGTGCAGTTATTTCTGTCTTGGCTGTATGTTAGAGGCAATCTGAACCAATGTATGTATTTATACTTATTAATAAAATATAGCTTTGTATAGAGAAGGCTTGGTTTCTCCCTCATTCAAGGGAATGGAAAGACAAGGAAAAAGGCTTTAAGTTTAGGTTAAGAGATAGATAAAAGATGTCAGAGAATTGTTATATATTACAGCAAAAACATTCAAGAACAAGGGAAAAAATATGGAAAAAACAGGGTGCTAATAATGCGTGTATTCCACATTAATTTTAGATTTAGTTAAATTTGCTCCTGTATTTGTAGCACAGAAACATTTCAGAATTATCCTAAATCTCTCAGATGGCAATGTTTTCTTAGCCTGGAAGCATCAGATGTGACCCTTGGGAAGGGCCTCAGGAAGCAGAAATCAGAGGATAAGCTGAGCTCATGTGCCTTTTTTGTTTGGTTGGTTTGTTTGGGTTTTTGTTGTTGGTTGTTCCAAAAAGGTTTGAATGCTTCTGAATATTCATGGCATTTAACTGTGGTTTTTTATGGTTGGTAAGTCCTGTTAGACACTACAGTAACAGAGTATATTGGATTTTGGGAAAGGTGGGGAACAGGGATCAACTGGTCTGTTTGGCAGTCAGTATATGGGGAATGTGCAGACATGTCTTTTTACTGAGAAGGTGCTCTAAGTATCTCCAAAAGATGTAAGAAAAAGAAAGCCCTTTGGTCCTGCCAGTGTCTTTCACTGAACCTTGGCATATCCTTCTTCCATGACTTTCCCCTACAGTATTGAACCCTGTCCTCAGGAGGGGCTGAAGAAGAGAACAGAGAAGTATCTGTAAATGTAAGAGTGGGGAACAGCACTCTAAGAAAATCTGGAAATCATTAGGGCCCCCTCTCAGTGGACTAAGGGAGTCAGCAGCTGGAAGGGTGCTGGAAGGGTGCAGTAAGAAACATTACCAAATACTATCATTTGTGGAAACAAAAAGGGCTGGAAGAAAAGTCCGTTTCCTAGCATTGCAGTGGTTAAAGCTCAGCACCCAGGTGTAACTAGTGGATGCTCTTTAAAAAACACAGAATAGTTTTATTGGATCTCTCAGGCCTTTGATGGCCTTAACAGGCGACATCTTGTAGCAAAGAATCAAAATATCCCAGAGCAATATCACAAGTTAACATAAGGCTCAGGCAGCCTGAACAGATGTGAATTTTCTGACTCTTGACCTGCAGTTCTCTGCAGCCGGTGCAGGTTTCTTGTGTTTTGTTTGCATGTGAATATTTTGTGTGAAAGCTGGTTATTTTGACATAGCCCTATATATTTTTATTAGTAAAGCTGTTCATGATTTATTAATGACTTTTCATGGTTTCCCTTTATTAAGAGGTGTAATAAATACTTCTCTGTTCTTCAGAATTTAGTCTCTGAATAGGAACGAATAAGAAATTCACTCAAAGAGAAGCTTGGTAGTTTCCAAATGAACACACAGTCTTGATTTTTGTACCTTGAAGACCTCACATATGCAGTGAATAGAGTATAAATCCTATAATCAAAACTCATTCCTTTTCTACTAGTCTCTTGTCTTGTGAAAGCTCTATCAGGCAGAAAATTTATATCTGAGTGTAAGTAATGAAATGTTAAAGGGTGATGTTGCCAGTTGTCCAGCTTCTGATGTTTTTGGTTTGCAATGACTGGAAAGCAAAAATGATTAATGAAAGCAGTACAAAATATTAGGCAATATGCAACTCCTCCTGTTAAGTGAGGTCCATCCCAAGTTCAATGTATTTGAGTAATCTTGGGGTTTGTTTTCTAGTCTGATCAAAAGTCAAGCCTCAGTTGTGGGAGGAAAGTGTGTTTCTTTGGGGGAGACTTGCTGTACTGAGGTGAGTGTGGGGAATGGTGCCTGGAGCTCCCTCTCTGCTCACTGGAATGCTGCAGCACAGCAGGTGAAGCTTTTCTAAGTTTGCAGCAAATTCTGCAAAGACAGACAATCCCAGGGAGGCTCAAAAAAAATAACATGGTGCCTGAAGTCCAGAGCTTAGAAAGGTGAGGATACATGTTAGAGATCTCCAGCAGCTGAAAGAAGGTAATGCAAAGAAAGCCTGCTATCCGCATAAACTGGATTGGTTTTGTGGCTCTGTGTGTGTACCTGCAGAGTGCAGCCAAGTAAAGGCTCTGCAGAGTCTGTCCTGCCATGTTCACCTGGGCTGATTGTTACAGCTCCAGCCATCCTGCTGATGGCAGTGGGGATATTCAGTGGGCAGCAGGAAGTGACTTGCGCAAAGCCAGCACACCAGAAAATGCAATCCTTGTGTAGTGTTGGGAAGAAGTCCCACTAAAATGTGAAGAATTGCAGGAAGGTGTCCTGTTCACATCTTGTGTTCAGGTGGGGCTCCAGACAGGTTGAGCCATATTATGGTGCTCTGTTGCATTTTCTGTCTTACCTTCTTGCAGAGTAGTAGATGCATTGTTTCCCATTGACTTAGCTGTGGTGAGTGCTGATGTTATAGTGGAATTCTGAAAATGCTTTTGTGGTTTTTGTTACAGGCTCCCCACTGGAGCTCAGTAAAGTTTGCAAGGATAGCTTTTTGGGTATCAGTAGTTAATTTAGATTACCCTGACAATGTGAAGTTTTGGTTCAGGACAGGATTCTAGTAGTCCTACGTGCAGATGATGCAGAGTTCTGGGTTGGTTTTTGCGGTTTAGATTTGTGTTGGTTTGTCTGTTTGTTTTGTTGTTTTTCGTTTTTGTTTGTTTGTTTCATTTTCATAGGAAATGTATCTAGCTGATTTCTTCTGTAATGTGTTTGAAGTTGTAGCTTTTTCTTCATTATGAGGGAAACAATACATTTCAGTCTTACTGAGTTTTCATTAGCATCTTTCCCCTCAAGTATGGCAAGTGAGCCAGTAAAATTAATGTTCCCTTTGTGTCTCTTAGCACAGTTTGGCCTCTCAGAAACTGTCTTGTGCACAATTCAAGGCTTTGAACCAGCGGCCAACGTGCGTGTGCCTGACTTCACTGCTGATGGGCCTTTAAAAGGTATTGGTGGAAATTCCTCTGTCCAAGATTCACCTCCTAAGAGGGGATACCCAGTGTGTTTTGCTGGTAATCTTGTTCCTGACTTGGTCTGCAGGGCCAGCTTCCAGAAGCAGTGAAAGCTCAGGCTCCCATCAACTACATGCAGAGAATCATCGGAGTCAAGAAAGGCACAGAAAACTGGATGCTTGTTAATATTCACTCTTTAATGATTTATGAGGCTAAAAAGTATAAACAAGTGATGCTTACATTTTGCTAAAGCAGTGTCCTATCCTTGTTTAATATCATTAGTGGAGAGCTTGTGTCCAAACTTGTGTCCAAAAGGGTGTTTGGTGACACCATCAGCTGAATAAGGTCTTTCAGATGTGTCTATCTGCAGTAGTAATGAGTATGCTTCTCTCATTTTACAAAGGAACCATTTCTTTTAAATGTAACCCCCTCCTTCCCAGCCCCGCCCCTCCCCCCCCCCCCCAAGATACCATCATCAGAATTCTCATTACAGCCCTCTTTCATCCCTTTATCTAATGTTGGATGAAAATGTCTTTGTCTTCAAGTTCCTTCAGTATTAATGATTCAGTTGTATTCTTTTTGCCAATTGGTGCAGAGAGAACCTTGGAGCAAATGTGTATTAGTTATTCCTTTTATTCTCTCCTCTTCATTCATTCTGCAGTCTTTCTTGATAGTACTTCATTTTTCTCTTGCAGGTTCCGCATCATTGCTTGTGTTTTTTTGCTCAAATACAGGATCTGTTGTACCCCAAAGACTTTGTTTCTGAAACCTTTTAAAAGGAGATAGGGAGCCTTCTTGAAAATATTAGGAACACCTGTGTTCTTCAGTCTCTACTGTGATGTTAATAAGTGGACAGACACCTTTATCTGAACCAGTCCCACTCTAGGGACCAGGTTGAAGTCTCGGGGATAGCAGGTCACAGACCCATTAAAACTGTTTGCTCCCGGACCCTAAAGTAGAATTTCAGTGGCAGTGTGGAGAAGCAGGGGCCAGCCTTTGTGCCCTTCCCCACCCAAATGAGCTTCCTCAGCAGCAAAGAGGGGAGGAGTAGATGGGATTCACATGGAAGAGCTACAGGACTTGTCACACTTGCCATGTCCTCTGAGAGACTGAGTTGATGTATTGTGAGCCATATAGGTCCAGTGCTGTGCTTCCCTTGGCATTCCTTTTCCAGCCCCAGTGTCCCTGGACTGTAGCCTTTCTGAACCTTAAGGACAGGTTAGGGCTGAGGTCTCCAGCACTGTGGCTGGCCCAGATTAGAACGGTGTGGAGGAAGCACACCTGTACTCTGCACAAGCAGTTCTGATTTGGCTGCTTGGGAAGCCTGTGGAAGGACGTAGAGAAAGCAGTGTAAGCTGGTTCTGTGGCCCAGGTGAATTTTGCTGGGGACTATACCAGTTGCCCAGTCTATGCACAGTTGCCCAATTACAGAAACCAGAAGCCTGTAGGCATAAAACAACAGCATCCTTATACACTCTGAGGAGGATGCCAGCATGTCTAGGCACTGTCCTTGGTGGTCTTTATATAAAAATAAATAACAGTTTGACCTTCCTCAGTAGCAGGGTGTTTTTAAATACAAGGCACACACACACAAACTTGCTTTTAATTAGCCCAATTAACTCTTCTTTTATGCTCCCCTACTCCCACCTGTTGATTTAAAATGCAATGGCTTGGTTGCTGTATCTTCACAAATTAAATTATCTGGAAGATTTTTATTATTGTTTGGTTTTCCGTGCTTTAGAGATATCTAACTGAAAACATGTCCTTTACAAGGAAAGATTAGAAGAATGTTTTCCCAAACGCTCCCTTTTGCTTATATCTGGGCTCTCCCCAGTTTGCCAGTATCTATCTTATTGTGCAAACGCCATATCTTGGCATTTCTCCGGCTGAGACATCACCACCAACAAAGGAAATGGAATAATTATCCTAGTGTTTTAGGGACAGCATCCCTACTAGGATAAATAAAACTGTGATTTGCCTTTTTTCCCCCATGGTAGGTCTTTTCCTGCCAGGCTGCTGCCAAGCTACTTATTCCTGGTCTGTTTACTTACATGTTTGAGGCCCATCTCTTAATATGCTGTTCAGTCTTTTTTTTTTTTTCCCCTCCTTGATTTTAGAACTGGGAACTGCTCTGCAGTATGCTGCAATGATCTTGGGTTTAGGAGATGCTTTCCTGTGACAAACTCATCCTAATTTGGGGTGAAACATGAATTTTATAAATACAAAATTAGGAGATGAGTCTATTGGCATTTTTTATTGGCAAACTTACATTGCCATGAGTATTTTTTAAGTCGTACTCTTATCCTGTGGGCACTTGAAAACTACTTTGTTGTTTATTTTTTCCAAAATCTTTGTGACGATGACATTTAACTGATTGGCTTGTAATTGACCTTTCAAGAGAGAGTATGATGTTTGAAAAGATACTTGTGAAGATAAAGCAGACTCTTGTCTGGGACCTGTTCTGAAACCTTAAATACTCTTCTTGAGTCAGGGAGTATTCACACAACTTTCTAACCTGCATCTATCTTGCTTTGAGTGTTTCTTAAGTTGCTCTTTACTATTCTAACCTGAAACTCTGCTTCTTTTTAAAATAATCATGTCTGGTATTTGCTCGCTGTTGGTCTTGTGAAAATTGGACAAATGTTGCATTTGTGCATCATCTTTGTTGTACCTCTGCTGAACCATGACTTGTCCTGTCTGCTTTTCAGATCACATTGATTCTTTTTTTTGTTGCCTTTTATATTCCTTTGGCAATTGTAATTCAGTTTGTTCCTTAGCTTTTCTGATTATATTCCTGTGCTTTTGCTGTCCCTTATTTATGTGGCATTCATCTCTGGGGTTTTTGTGTGATTTTTTGAGTATTGAGGCTCATAAAAAGCTTAGCAGATTCTTCCCCTGTACTGGTAGAGTTTGTTGTTAGAGCTGCTAAACTCACTTATTTCTGTCTTTCCTTTCTGGTTCTGTGTATCTCTTGAAAGTTGCACAGAGCATAAACCTTTATCTCTTGAGCTGTCCATTCTTTCTCCTGTTGCCTGCCAAACTGAATAGAAATCTTCCAAAGAAACTCAGGGAAAGATGGTAGAGGAGCTGAGACTAGCATTTCTCTCTCCATTTTCACTTCTGCTTTTCACCCTTTTAATATCAGATCATACTCTCCTTGGTGCCCTAGTGTTGCTGTGGGATCACGCCTCTGCTAAACAGTATGATCCTTTGAATACAGTATAAGCCAGTGTCTGGATGGCTTAGAGTAGCAAGAATTCCTCTGGCAGTTGTTGAAGCAGCAGGAGAAGTTCCCTGACTTACTGGCAATGCTGCTTTTGAGCCTGTCATCTGTAATGCCTTTGATCAAAGTACTACTTCATCTTAAAGAAGGTCACATCCCTTGAGGTATATCAGATAAGTTTCAAGGTCCTTCATTTACCCAAAACTCACTTTTGCCTAATGACTTCCAGATTTTCCACCCCATTCTGATAAACCAGAATTGACTATAATCATGTTACACCTCCCAAAAGTCTCCCTGATGGTGGTGATTGTATGTGACACTGTTTGCTTTGTACCCTGAGCTTGTGGGCAGCGTAACTGAGCACTGCAAAACATCTACTGCCTTTCAACCTCAGGGCACCTACCTGGTACAGATGAGGGGAGTAATTTGCTTGTATAAATAGCTTAAAAAAAAATTTGGACAGCACTGTGAGATCAGGGTGAATGAAAGCTATGTGTAAGTTACCTAATCCAGGTCTCCAGGCATTAAACCCATTTTAGTCTTGATGTAGTAACTGCTATGGACTCGGTGGAGCAATGTCTGACTGAAATGTGTGTAAGCAAAGAGGGAATTACAATCATTATGTTAACCACAGGAAATCTGCCTTTATGGTGATGAAAACAAGGATCAATCATAAGCAGCTAATGAAGTAGCCTGCAGTATCTGTTCTGTTCATTTCACAGTAAACATGACAGTCAGAATTAAGAAGCTCTTTGCAAGGGGGTCCTCTGCAAAGATGGTCTCTGTAACACCAGCCCTCCTTGCCTTTACTGTAAGTGCTACAAGAGTGTGCATAAATACAAATTGTGATCCAAATGCACTAAACCCAAAGAAGGGCTGCTGGTGGTTTTAGCTGGGCTTTGTATTAGAAGTCAAAGTAGCTGTTAATTGTGGTTGGTTTTACTGGAAACGTGAAGTCTGTGAAGGACAGCTACTGGTCAGGCTCATCCCCATGCAAAGGACCTGGATGCTCATGTGAGGAGGTGAAAAAGCTGTTGCATCATACTGTCAGTGCCACCTCTGAGCCCATGTGGGTCAGGCTGGCAGTCAGCAGCATTCTCATAAGACAGCTTTTGTTGTCTCTCCTCTGAGGCGAGAAGAGAGCTGCTTCCCCTCTGGTGGCTCAGCTGCTGGGAGCTCTTCGTGGGTTTCTGCCTGACTGCCTTCCTTACATAAAGTGCAGCTAAGTGAGAAGCTGTTCAAACCAATTCTGCTACATGTTACTACATGTTACTGCAATTTCTATTGCCTCTGTGGTTGGTTTTGCTGTTGAGGAACAGCAGTGAGTTTTTAAAAAATTTCTTGAAGTGTGGACATCGGAGAAAATAACCAGCTGGCAGCTTCCAGGAAGGCAGTACTGAGCTGCTAGGGAAGATCTCTCATCTTTAAATTAAGGAGCAAATACCTTTCCTCTGAATAGGACAACAGCTATTTGAGGAAAAACACCATTTTCACTACTGCATTAACTATGTACCAACATCCCACCAATTGCAAGAAATGTATGTGTTTTCCTAAACATAAATAGGGTTTGAATTGAAATACCATCCAAAATAAATACGTGTATTTTATATTGCAGTTACTGCTTTACATGTCCTTAAGACCATGCCAGCTCTGTTTATATTTTAATTGCACATTATGCAAAACCTGCTTCAACAAATGATTCATTAGTTGAAAATATTTTATTTATAAATTTAATATAGAATAATAGCTTAGACTTATGAGGTATGATATGACAGTTAATTGAAAAGTATTACGTGGTTAAGTGAAGTACAAACTGACATATGAGTAAATTTACTACAGTAGCTGTGATATTTTACTGTAAACAATTGTTTGTCTTGATTCATCACCCCACTCGTAGGCCAGGAGAGAAAAAAGATGAGAGCAAGTGGTAGAGCTTCTGCCTGCAATATTTTTGTAGTCATAAGCCTTGTGATAGCACGGAGGAATGGTCAGTATGTCTCTTAGATGCACATGGTTTGTCACACCCATTGAGACAGCATATGTTTGCACACATACAAGCCTTGAGCCTCTCAGTAATGCAGTGTTGACTGTACAGGCCTGTCTCAAGCCTCTGAGGACATTGCGCTCATGGATGTGTGCAGTGTGGTGATCTGGTCCCTTGAAAAGTTGTGGCACTCTCAAGTGGCTTTGGTTTCTGCAGGAGAGTTGGTGCTATCAATTATTCCTGATATTGCAGGCTCATAGAGCCAACTAAAAATTTAGATTGTCTTCCAAGGGCAGTTGAGTGACAAGGCATTTGGAGGCTGTGCTGGTTGGGACACATCAGATGGTTGTATTGACGTTTCAGTGGTTCTCTGAGATGGAGGTTTGCTGTTCCCCTCCACATACAGTACCCAGGGCAAGAGTGATGGTTTATTTTGGGGTAACAATACAAAGGTTCCCTTACAGCACTTACTAGTAACTGTACCACATATACATACAAGGTTTAGGGACTAGCAGACACCTTTCTTGAATTTTGCTTTCTTATTCTGTTTTCACTGGTCTCTAAACTAGAAACTAAGAATTTTCTAAGTAAGCCAAAGAATACATTTATCTGGTAGCTTCAAAGGGTTCAGTGCAGAATCTGTTGTTCTGACAAGCAGGCCTAGGAGAATTTAAAAATCCTACGTCTTCCAGCTTGATTTCAGTGGCACACTGACACAGAGTGAAATAGAAGATCCCTTTCTAGGTATTCCACATACCAGTTATTTAGTTGAGGAGACTTAGTGTGGATTCACAACAGAGAGATGATGTCTGAAAGTATCTGTATCTGACAAGCTTAAAACAAATATGCTGAAGTAGGGGAAAAAGAGGACATAATTTACCTGGGATTTGAAGGCTCGTTTGTATAACCATGCTGCATGGAAGTCCATGTTGTATCAGTGGTAGGTTAATGGGTGCAAGAGAGCTGGCCATGATACTCACCGTGAAGAGCTGCCTTTGCATGGAGTGCTGGGAAAGGGCAATGTCACCTGTACAGACCTGTTTTAGTGGTAACCTGGGAGGGAAGGACAGGTGAATTCCATAAAGAATCTGCTTGAAACAACATTATTGAAAAGGCCCTGGAGGGGCTGCCTGAGGTGGATAGATCAGCCCTTGCATGCTTTTCCTCTGGGGAGAAGGCTGAAACCAAAACCAGGGTCCCCCTGCATCCTGAGATTTCTAACCTGCCTTGAAATCGTTTACACGTACAGAGGCTGCTAACTCAGCCTGCAGCTTTTCCCAGCTCCTCCCCATCCTCTCCATTGTCAGTAACCATAGAGACACAGACGGTGACTCCAGCCTCAGCCTCCCTCATGGTGTAGCCCTAGTGAAAGAGCGGGTGTCCTGTACTGCATGTGTTTTTCTAGAGTTGATTAATGTCCTTCCATTTGGTTTTCTCCCCACCTCAGGGAGGGCAGGGAAATAAAAGCAAATTTTCCCCTCAAATGGCAGGTAAAATAGGATAGTCTTATGTTTATTACTGCTGCAGGAGAACAGATAATATCTACAGAGTCTGGTGAAGCGTCTCTCTCCTCCCAAGCTTTCCAGCAGGCAGCCATCCCCAGCGCTGTTTCAAGTGGTGAGACAATAGCAAATGAAAGGAAAATTCCCTTTTCCAGGGCTATTTTTACCAGAGTGGTGCAGTTCGTGTTCAGTAGACTTATTCCTCTTAATCTACATCACTGATGATACTGGATTCTATTTTAGACATTGCATAAAATGTTCACCCAGTCTTTGCTAAAAAAGAAGCAACCAACCCACAAGTCCTTTGTTAAATGCTGTTTGCAAGACTTCAGCAGTGGTTTGGGTGGAAGAATTTTAGGCTGAGGTTCTGGAAGTATCTTGCTTGGTTTGGGAACAGAAGTGTGTGTGATCTTGGGTAAGCCCAAGCCTCACGATTGGTTTGTTTGTTTGTTTTTTCATTATCCTGAAAATGAGAACACTCCCTCTATTTCTTTAGGGTTTTGACTCTTCTCAGTGCTTTGTTACAATGGAAGCTGTCTCCTGGTCTGCCCAGCATCTGGCAGAGGGACCCAGTTTGCAGCTGGATTTTCTAAGCCCTCTTGCAGTGCAGTAATGAAACACTATCTTGTGTCAATATCAGAATTAAAGAGGAAAACCCCAGCTGAACAGGTGAAATCTTTTAGGGTTTGGATCAGACTTCAGTCACAGTCTCACCATGTCCTTTACTGAGACAGTAAATGTTTCTTACTCCTCTTCAAGAGGTATAGTGCTTGAAAATGTAATTTAAACATTTGCAGAACTTCAACTTCCTAATGATTGTATTTTCACTCTGTTGGGGTGCATTGGTTTTATGTGATGAGTTTCATGCTTTTGTGGCTAAGCCAGGAAAACATGAGGTTAAATTGCAGGGCTGAGTGTTCTAGGTTTTCCAGCATTTACCTGGATTAGGCTCTTCATCCCTGTCTCCTGTGCCTTTGTCTTGTCAGAAAAGTTTTTATAGCTGTGTGAAAGACATATCATAGGGCAGCCAGGACAAATTTGATGATTAAGATGGTCTTTTATTTACAGTATTTTATGATGAAACCCTTTGCCATGGGCTGTTTTGTCAGATTGTGTCCCTGGAAATGTTTGCCTGGGCAGATCAAAGGAGACTTGGATGGCTAGTTGAAGAATTATCCATCAGCTTCAGGGTGTAGGACAGAGCCTGGTAATATGTAACTGTCCCTTATGAACCACGTGAGTTCCATCCGGAACATCTGAGAGAAATTATAGGACATTTTTCAGGGCTTCTTGCTATCCCTCCACCATCCCAACTCTATGGTGTTGTTTCTGGGACCTCCCAGAGCTCCTGGTTGCTTTGGGGGAAGTGTGGCTGCGAAGGGGAGCTGTAAAAGTGAGGGAGCGACCAAAGCAATGCTATGAACAAACACCAACTGTTAAATGGTGGAGCTGAGGAAGATGAGGGCAGGATTAGGGTTTCCTTGGTTTCTGGAGAGGATGAGCTCTGCAGTGGGAGGTTTGGCAGCAGCAGGCACCCCTTCCAGTGAGTCACAGGCTGCTTTTTCAGAGGAAGGGTCTAAGAAATGCGCTAGTGCTGCTCTTGCTCATTTTTTCTGTTCCTTCCAAAGGCCTTTTTGCTGCTTTGTGGTACCTGCTCTGCTGCCATCCTGGTCCCATACAGCCTGTCTTTGGGGCTTCATTCCTCCATTTCTTCATCCTCCTGACCACTGCAGTGGTTTAGAGAGTGGGGAAAAACTGTCAGGTTAGGATGGATGTTTTGAAGTCACCAAGATCTGTTTATAGAAGTAAGAGTGGAAGTTCTGGTTGACAAAAAATTTGATGGATGTGTGAGGTTGTCTTGTCATGCTCGTGGGTAAAGACAAAAGGGATCAATTGCCTTTGCAGCCCTCTACCCCTAAAATTTTGGGAGAGTAGCCCTGGAAATTGCTGGAAAAATTGTTACTCCTTCCTGCAAGCCCCTTGTCCCTTCCTCAGAGGTAAATGGTGTTTGTTGGACCTCTCCCAAACTTTGTGATAGGGAGATACTTCATTTTCCTCTTGATATCCTTCCCTGTCAAGTGTTCTGCTGTCACAGGGACTGAGAAGCACCAGCTTTGTGCTGCAAAGTGGATCTAGTTGACTTGTGTGTCCTGACTGAAGGGAAATTTAAGCTTGTCCTCAGGCCTTAAGAGTGTGGTTGGGCTCATTGGTTATTCCTGAATGCTCCTTCACTGTTTATGCTGCTTCATTATGAACTTCCAATGCTCAAAACCAAATCAGTTCATCTTTTAACTTTTTCTCACTCTTAAAAATTAATTCCTCTACCCCTTCGTGGCTGTCCCTCCCAGTTGCACTGTCTCCTCCCACAGCACTGGGTGGTTTCTGAATTCACAGGTCCCTTTTCCTACTGAGATTAATATTGTCTTGGGGAAAGCCTTGGAATAGAGAGATGAGATGAGATCAAAGCAGGCATAACAGCTGAATAGTGACAGCAAAACTGGACCCCTCACAGGAACTTGGTTTCAAGCTGAGCTGTGCAGTGAGCCCTGTTCTGCTCTTGTATTAGTCCTGAATTATCCCATTTGCCTCTACAGTCCTGCAGCACTTCTGCATTTCCTTCTTTTATTTCCCCTTGGTGTGAATAAGCAAATGCAAGGCTCAGATAACAGCACAGTCAGGCTGGTTCCAACATGCCAATAGAAGCATCAGATAGAAAAATAAAGGAGGAGAGCGAACTACCTCCTAATCCATAATGCAGAAAATGCTAAATCCCTCCAGCCCTCCTTTTCAGCATGTACTGTCCATAAAACCTGTTTAGGATGTGGGTCGGCATCACGGTGGAACCCGGGTGTGCTGGTGCCTGTGTGCAGTGCGTGCCTGTGTGTGTTTGGCAGCAGCACAAAAGAAACCAGTTGATGATATTCATAGGATTAAAGGCCTGATTCCTGGAGACGCACTTGGCTAGATGCAATTAAAATGCCAGTCAGGCATTTGATACCAGCAACCCCTTGACAAACTGCTTCAGCAGCTGTGAGGTGCAGCATCCTACTGTAAGTGGATGATGGCGGAGCTCGCTGGTTTGTCATCATTCTCGAAATTTCTGTGGCCAGTGAACTCCCTCTTCCTCTCCCACTCACCCTCTTTTCCTTTTCACCACTGCGGGGACGACTTCTAATTTGCAGTTTTCCTTTTCCTGGCGTACACATGGTCGATACAAGCTGGTGGCTTGCAGACTGCGTCTGTCTGGAGATAGGCAGCGAGCGGATGGATAACAACACTCCAGGAGAATGATTATGCAGCAGTTATTTAAGGATAGGCTTTTGTGGTATGGCAGCATGTGAGCTGGTAACGATTTTATTTTAAAAATGTCAGCTTTGTTTTCTTGTTGAGAATTTGAAAGAATTATACCTTTATGCTGAAGCTTTTTGGATTTAGTTTGCTGTAGATTAAATTCTGTAGTGGTGCATTCTCGATGAATTAAAATGAATAGTTAATAAACTTCTGTGGGTTTGTTTATAAATATATTGATGCATGCATAATGTGTGTTATATATACACACACCTTCATACACACATGCTTATATGGGTATGTTTATGCATCTGTGTCTTTGTATGATAGAAGAAAAACCTTTCTTATAGCTGAAAACTATTTTTCAGCAAAAATTGTTTTCAGTTTATTTTTTGCCCCTCCCTTTGTTTTATATTAACAGATTGTTCAGCATATAGTCTTGGATACAGCACGCTGATTGGAATCTGCTTGTTCACCGATTGGAAAGGTAGGACACCTCTGTTTCAGTGTGGGAATGAATGTGATACAGGGCGTGGGCTGTTCTTTGTTATTTTGTTTTTCTTTTTTGATTTAATCAATAGTTGTTTTTCTTTTTCATTTTGTCCAGCTGTGTTTCGTGGCAGCTTTGCAGAGATTTTCAAAATGTTTTGGCAGGCACTGTGAAGTTATTTTTGATATATATGCATATGCTCTAGCTAATTAATGAGTCCTTTCGGCTGCAGCTACCATAGGGCAAGATACAAACCCTAGTACTTGTCTATTATCTGCTTTAGTGTAGTGAGGGTGCAGGGCTGTCTCCTGTCATACCAGATTTGGGGATGTCATAATACTGATTTTAACATCAGCAAGGACAGGGTTAAGCTCTCTGACTTGCTCAGAGCAGGTACAGTCTATCACAGTGGAAAGCATAATGCTGAATTCAGGCTGTATCATTTCCATGGAAGAGGGAAACTTCTTTTAACCTGTGCACTGCTGCCAAAATGCATGTGTATTTCAGCTCAGGGCTTTCATGCTTTTATGGTTTTTTCAGCAGCCTGGCAGGACATGACAGCACAGGGTGAGCATCTCTCTGATGGCTTTTTTGACATACCCCTGGCACTTCTGAAATTATGTCTATGTATCAAAATGAAGAAAGCAAGCTGGGTTTTTTTTTTTACGGTGTCATTGCTAGTTCTCAGGAGAAGTAGTTTGTTGTCCTCTCCCCCCCTCATACGTTTTGGCTTTGGTTGCTTTAAACCCTTGATGCCATAAAGGAAAGAAGGAGATAAAACATTAAGTGACTTTGTATTGAACTTTCAGATGTCAGGTATTTAAGGAATATAGATCTCATTGGTTTGCAGTGGGGACTGTGCACTTAAAAAAAGTTCTAGGCAGAATTGAAAATCTGCTCCCTCCACCTTGATAGAGAGGGGGAAAGGTATACCCATATTAAATTAACTTCTCAGGTACTGGTTCTCACCCAACACAGACCAAAACAGACTTTATGATGTGTTGTTCTTCCCAGGTGCCCTACAGGTTATCATACTTAGCCTTGCATTTAGACCTGGAGGGAATGTGTGTGTTTGTACTGCAGCAATCAAAATGTGCATGTCTTTAGTCTGAATTTTCAGGGGGCCTTCTGAAAGCCAAACTAAAACACTTGAGAAATTCTTCAGGAAAGGCAGTTATGTTTCACTTGTGAGAAAGCCTGGACTCTTGAAATGGCCAGTGTAGGTTTCTGGACAGGTAAGAACCCCAAGCCAGAACCTGGGCATTGGCAAGGATGAGGGGCACAATGATGCATCCCTCAGAAAGGAAATGAATAATCAATTTCATGCAATAAATTGGTAGGACTGGTTGATAAGTGCTGTTTCGTGGGGGAATGCATTTGTGAATTTTTCAGGATAGTCGCTCCTGTTTTTCTTATATACTATTCTATTCCTTGCCTTCTCTTGGCCCTCATATTCTTTCTGCCTTTGGCAAAAGGCTTCTTGCCTAATAGATTTTCCTGGTTAAATGAAATTGTTGAAAGGAATGCTTTACTTGTTAGTTTTTCTTAGTTGCTTTTAATACTCTTTCCTCCTGGTATCAGTTATCACTAGACTCATTGAAATAGAAAAACCTTAAATAGGTACTGTAGAAAATGCTTTAATTCCTGAAAAATGCCTTCAACAATCTGATTTTAGCTAAGAGCAAGTCGCTTCTCTTCCCCCTATTTTTAATTTCACTTCCATTATCCAAGGGCAACAAGCCAGACTGCAGTCTCATTCTGATTTCATTAATGTTTTGCAAACTCTGTTTCAAGGACTAATGTTGCTTGCTGGGCCTGATGTCAGAATCCAAGATTTTGCTGCAGCATTGGAGCAGGGGAATAGAAATGATGACATTGTTAGCAGACTCATATAACTGCCTAGTTTTCATAGTATTGGCAGATAATGAATCCAGTTTGTTGACAGTGTGATCCCTTCAGATGAATGGTTTTCATCTGCTATGAAAATGTCTCTTATCTCCTGTGCACAGCATCTTATCAGTCTTCTGTGGTCTCCCAAAAACAAAGAAAGGGCATCAGCTACTTGTTATTAAATTAGAGTTGGTGGAGACTGTTGGTTTTTTCACTACATATACATATGAAAATACATACACATTTTTTACACTTCTGATTTATCTGTCATTTTAACCTCCTCATTTGATCTGGGTTTTTAAGATTCGTGTTACAAATCATTCCTTCAGGCTACAAAGAAGAAAATGAGATGTTGTGCTGGCAAAAATGGAAATTATTTCAAACAATGTAATTTTCTTGAAGAAGAGGTAAGGCACTTGTGCTGTAAGAAGAGAAGTAATTCTAGATTGACAGGACTTAAAAATCCTATGGCCACAGGGGTGGTGTAAGGTGGCTTGGAATATCAAAAGAAAAACATTTTTTTCAGCTGATAGAAAAAGGCGTCAGAAGCCATAGCATGCAGTGGCAGTGAGGTGTGCTGGATTCCAGTGTGTGGACTCCAGGGCATGCACCCAGGATGACGTGATGTTTGGCACTCACCTGCAATTAAACATATGATATGGGGACCAAATGCGCCAAAGGCATCCAGAAGAAATGCATGGTGTCAGTTCATCCTCAGGGTTCTGCAGGGAGTGGCTTCAGGAATGAGCTTGGGCCCCCATATCTCCCTGTCCTGAGATCCTCATCCATTTTTTTAACCACACTTGTGATGGCCCTTGTGGAGGAGGTAAGGAGGAAGTTTGCTTTATGGCTGATCTAGGCTGAGTTTCGACTTTCTCAGTTTGTTTACTAGTGCTATGATTAGATCACTAGGATTACTGTTATCTTGTCATATGATTACATGAAATAAGTATTGGTTTGAGCGTTGGAATGGATGGTGCTGACTTTCCTTTGATTTATGTCTTGTGCTTGATGAAGTGGAGATTTTCTTGCCATTTTACTGGTCAGAAAGACTGTCCCCTAGTCAAACTGTTTGGTGACAAATAAGGGTCCTATGTTATGGCTTTTATTTCAGCTGGAACAGGAATGGGGTCAGTTGCAGGGTCTGCCTTTTGTATTTGAATGTGTGTTTTCATGGGACTTGTAGGAAGAGTTACTTCTGTAACAGCAGGCTGAAATTGGTCAATGGACTCGGAAGTTGTTATCTATAGAGAATGCAAGCCACACAAAACTGGTTTTCTGTAAGACTGGAGCTAATGTATCATACCCTGATGAAAGGGTATATTTCTTTCTATATGGGTTTGCATCTTGTGTCCTCGCCTTCCTTGCCACATTTTTCATTCCCAGTTTCTCTATGGCCTTGTGCCATAGAGCTGGGCAGGACACAGTGTGCTTTAGGGCTGCTCTGGAATGCTGGCTGGCCAGCCATGGTGTGCATGTGCTGCCTGTCTGGAAGATCAGTCCCAGAGACTGATGAGGTTATGGCAGTGCTTTCTTCATTTATGGGGAGGACTCATTTCAGTTTTGTTTTTTATTTCTAGGAAGAAAATAAGTTTGTGTCCTTAATTCTTTGTCAAGCTAAGTTTAAATATTAAGGGCTAGACAGCAGAAGTTTGGTTTAGTAATGTTAGGAAGGACCCTCTATAACCTTCCAAGAAAATAGTCGTCAAGGCACAAGAATCCAGTGGAGGATGAACTGGACAAGGAGCTCAACTGACATGACCTCAACTGGAGGCAGAAGTGAATAGGTGCAGGCCTGTGGTTCCTGTGAACACCTGTAAACTGCCAGGTTAATTTCTAAAAGTTTGTATCCTCCTTCTCTTCTGTATTCTCTCTGTCTCTAAAACATACAAAGAAATGCCAATGTATTTCTCAGGAGAAGTATTCATCAGCTTTGCAAAATGATTGAGATCCTTGGATTTGATCATGAAACTTAGTATAACGACTTTTGTCTTGGCTGCAGTAACAAGGGTGAATGTGGTATTACTGTAGTGGCAGTACCAATGAAAAGGTTAAACTATGTTTAGTAAAAGACTTGATTTCTCCCAGCTTCACCCATCAACTGAACTCTTTTCTTCTTCTTTGCTGTATATGACAATCGTACATGTGAGTGATGATATTTAAGATGTTAATGAATCAATAGCAATCAATTGATCTGTCCCATTTCATACAAAAGGTGTCTGTTTCCCAGTGGACATTTGGCTGGCATATCAAAGCTGGGAAAGGCAAGAGATCGTGTCGCCAGTAGCATGCTAGGGAAAAACCTCTATAGCAGCAGTGCTGCTGACTCATGCTTTACAACCTTGGAGCATTCCCTGAAAGGCTGGAGATTAACTTCCTTTCCCTGTCCTGGTCAGGGGACAATTAATTCCATTATTTGCCACCAAGTGAAGCCTCTAGATAGTTACACACTGCTGCATTTTCACTGATGTGCATTAGCATGGAGCTTGGGAGAAATCATGGGCAATTTATTTTAACGCATTGGGTGTCAGTCAGTGCTAAATCACAGGAGCTATTTACATGTTTTCTGAGTCATCCTGTTTCTTGCGATAAGGTGATTTTTCAGTATGTGTCATTAGTAAATTGGGTTCATCTCTTCTTTTTCCTACTTGGTGTGTATATTTTCCCTTAAAAATGCAAATACGTGCCTTAATTGCCTAAAAGAAAATGAGTCACATTTAAGAAAGTGCCTTTCTTTAGGCTTTTCATCATAAAGGGGAAGAGGTTCATGACTGCTAGAGACAGAAATAGAGAGCAGTTGGGGGAGAGATCATAGAGATATGATTTAAGTGTCCGTGTATAATCTAGTTGTCTGTGTCTCTGTAGTTCCCAAGTTGCTTCCATCCTCATGCCTGGGGGGACCTGAGCACTGTGCTGCTGCTGCTCAGGAGTGTAGGATTTGATACTGAAAAACTCGATCTTATGGTGGAATTCATAGCCCAGCATTTGGTAGGGGAGAGAAAGGTACATGGGACAGCTCTGGGGTCTTGCATGTGTCACATCCTCAAACGCTCATTTCAGGTGCTTGAATTACAGATGTGGAAACAAACTCACAACACATCTCTATGAAAAATTCCTTGACAAATTCCTGCCAACTCCAAGTACAGGGCAGCACAGTGCAAGCACAGGTAGTATACCACAGTGGAAATTCTGCTGAATTGGTGTCTCATTTTTGCTATGGGGAAAGCACCTAATTCTTTCTGCTCTGTAGTGCCAGAAGCGCTATTCACCTGCCTGTACATGCTCGTGCTGGGCTGTGGTGTTGGTCAGCAGTCTAGTGTTGGTCTGGCAGCAGTGCACAGGCCAGGGACTGCTGCTCTCTTGCAACTGTTTTACATCCTCTCTGAGCATCAGGAAGGTTTTTATTGGCATTTCTGAGGTGCTGATTTGCAATATAAGATGTCAATAGAGTTGATTTGGAATTTCACAGGGTCAGAAGCCTCTCTTGCCCATGTGAATCTTCCATTCCCCCCGCTTCCCCTCTCCCTCAGTTTTTTAAAATATTTCAGACTGAAATATCATGGAGAAAGGGCATCAGGAGTGAAAAACACAAGGCTGTAAGGATGTGGAGATTGATCAGGCTCTGCCTTTGGGCACTGTAGTCCTAGAAACAAGGCTGCCCTGTCTAGGATGCAGCACCACTGCATCGTTCTTCCTTTGTATCCAGCCCTGAGCACACTGGGGAGCAAGCTCAGTGATAGCTCCAGCTTGCCTTCATTTCTGTCTGAAAGCAGAGGCATAAAAACCCTGTCTGCAGTAACAGTCTCCACAAAGTGGGGTCGGAGAAGGGACAAACCCAGTAATATCTAATAATTTAGGACAGAACTACCTGCTTTAGGATTTCCATAGCTGGAAAACTTTAACTGAAGTCTGTATAAGAGTGGATTTACTTGCATTGATCCGAGCCCCTTCTCAGAAATTCTTGAAGTGATTCTGGTGGCCTGGATGGCTGGTGGATTGGCATTAGGGTCCTCCATGTCAACAACAAGGTATGACCCTGGTTTATGATGAACCAAGATGGCTGATAACTGTATTGATAGGTTGATATTAAATCTGGGCTTATGTATTGCTGCAGTTCAGTGTATGCCGGTGTATGCCTGTGTTGCCAGGCCTCATTCTGGAGCTTCAGTGAGGTGTAATTCTGGCCACCTGTGGAGGTGCTCAGCTGCTCTCAGGATCAGCTGTCCAGTGAGGGCAGAACCCTGACCCGATGACATTCTCCTCCAGTGACTTCCCCAGGCCTCTGGCAAAGCCAAGTGTAGTCTGACTGCTGACCCTGTGGCTTTCTAAAGTTTATAGGAATTTTGAAGCAAGTGCACTTAATTTTTAAGTGAAAAGAGGTGTAGTTGAATGTGCAGTGCAGTGAGCTCCTCACTTGTAATGCATGCTCTGCTGGAGCCAGTGTGCAGATCCTATACTGTATGCTCTGATTCTCTAAAGGGCAAGACAACAGTTGGGTAATCTTTCCTTGGGTTTAGCAACATGATGATAAAACTGAAGGAACATTAGATGCCACAGAGTGAGTCAAGATGGCACTTTTTTTTATATAGTCATAATAAGATAAAGAAACAATTTGGGATGCTCAGTAATGTGCTGAATGCCCTCAGAGAAGATAGAAAGCCAAGCTATAAAACTCTGATTCCCTTTTTCACCCCAAAGTCCTGTACATGTACAAAAAGGGCCTCTGTATCTTTTCAAAGCCCACTGGGATCCACAGAGGTTTGTGCTCTTGGCACCTGGTGCTGTGGGCTCACGGTAGTCAGAGCTGCTGTTGATGTCCCCTTGAGCAGAAGCTTAGTTCTCCTTGGGTGGATGTTCAGTGCCTAGGGTCCTCTTCCTTGGAGAGCTGCCACAAAGTATGGCTGCAGTACAGCTAGGCATATTAATAATCATTAAAATAAGAATTGGTGACATTAGTTGTAGTGTTGGTGTTACGTAGTTAATGGTAAGAACATCAGATCTTGTAAGGGAAAAGTGAGGCACGAGCAGGATTTCCCACTGCAGTAACCTTCCCTGCAATGTACACAGAATGCCCTTGGGTATCTAAATGAATGTGCTTTTTCTTAGGTTCATGGTATTTAGTGTCCAGGAGTAAAAATGTCTTTCAGCAAACAGTTGTGGAAGTAATTATGCAAAGGTAAATTCAAGACTGTATACAGCTACTAAAAGTAATTTTACAATTGTGTGACCAGCTAGCATGTGTAAAAACCTGAAATACAAATGTGTGTGTTACTCACAAGCAGGAGACTTGAGCACTTTGGTGATTAATTACAGAACAGAAGAGATGGAAATGCTGCTCTGTGGTACAAGTAACACATCTGTGCAGTTTGCAATTGGCAAACCAAGAATAACTCCCTGAAAGAACTCACTTAAAAAGATTTGAATTAAGAAAACCACACAAAGAAACAAACACAAAAAAAAAAACAAACAAAAAACCCACTAAAGAACAGAAGTTTTGTGTGTTGTCATTTCTCATTTCTGTATTTCTATAGGAAATACAGTGTGTGTAATCTTTAAGTTGGAGAAAAGCAATGAGACATAGGGAAGGGCATACATTCAAATCATTGTGGTTTTGTCCACACCTTCACGTACATTTTATTAGGATTCATGTTTTCTAGAGCTCTCCTTATTACAAGTAGTCCTTATAATAACACTGTCTTGACCTTTCAAATTCCTTTTTGCAGTATCCAAACAGGCAGCCGAAATAACTAAACAAACTCTTCTATCTAATAGCAGTGAACAAGTCCTGGAGTTAGAAATACTTCTGTGAGGTGTGTTGAAATAAAGTTTTGTGGACAAACTAATTCCTGGAATGAATCAGCTTCTTTCTGTAACTAAATATGAATTTGGCCTGTGTATATATGTGTTAATAATCATAGATAATATGGAAAAGTAGACTTTATATCCATGATATTACGAGGGGAAGAAAGGAATGTACCTTCTGTCACTCACTCAGAAGATCACTCAGTTTATAAAGCCCTAGTGTTTGGGATGTTTAAGGGTTTTTTGTTTGTTTGTTTGTTTTTTCCTTTTTACCTTTATACATCAGTCAAAAGGGAGATAATTGTTTCTATCTTGTCAGGTGGAAAGGTTATTTAGGTATTCTGAAATACTGTTACTGAGCTAAGATTGATAAAATAATTTTAAAAATACTCTTACTGGGCCTAATGTAGCATCTATGGAATTGACTGTTCACTTGAAAAGCCTTAGGCTAGCCTTGCAGTGAACGATAGTTCCAGATGTGAATCTCTCCTTTTCCACCTGGAGTTCTGTTCTGAATAGTTTACTAAATTTAATGAGGGGCCCAAACTGTTCAGGTGCATTCTGTAAAAAAAAAAAAAAGTTGCCACCTTTAGATTCATGTTATGGTGCTAGTTCCTTGCAGTTCTTCTGCTCCCTTTCTTCTTAAAACAAGGGAAAGAAATATTTGCGTAATAAACTGTGTCATGGGAAAGAAAGTCATATGTTATGGCAAAGCTTAAAAAGGCTTTTGAAAATTTACAGCCATGAGTGTTTATGAGAACTGAACTCATTTTCATTTCCCAGCAATGATGGTTGCAGAGATCATCAGAGTCAGGTAACTATAAAGATGAAGTAGTGCAGGATGTCAGAGAGGTGGGAAGCAGGGCCCTCTCCCCTGGAAGGAGCTGTAGTGCTGGCCGTGCCTGAAGTGCTGCCTCACCAGGCTGCAGCAGACAGATTGGCTGGTAGAAAGGCAGTGGCACTCCATCTGTGCAGATTTGCTGTAGGAAGGTTAAGCCTATGGATTGAAGTAATCCTTGCATTATTAAAAGACCCAGTCTTGCAGTGTCTGTGGGGGAAGGGCCCATCAAACTTCACAGAAACTTGCTGAGATGATCTATCTCACCAACCCTCCCAATGCCTCCCCTACAGCTTTTCCACTTGTCTCTGGCTGCTCGTTTGTGAGGCTCATCAGCATCTTTTGCTCTTGGTGAAATGCGCCCCATAGCAGAAATTGGCCTTGCATCTGAGCCCCTTTGCTGCTTTGTGGAATTATGTCTTTGACTGATCTGTCATTAAAAATTCACTGCAGGCTGCCTGCTCTGGCCACCCTGGCTGACACTGTGGTTTTCTGGTTCTTTCTCACTGTATCTGTCACTGATTCTCTCTGTCTGTACAGAAAGTCTGTATCTCTGAAGTGAAATGGGCATCACTCATGTGGCCCTCTGCCATCCATGGCAGCTTGTCTCAGAAACCCGAGGAAGCACCAGGCTCACCAGGATGGCTGGCATGTTTCCGATGCACTGTTCCTCGGCCTTTCCCAGAGCTGTGCTGCTTTGTCCCTGAGTCTGGAGCACATATGTGCAAGGCACGGAGGCATAGCTTATCACTTCTGGGCAGAAGCATCTGTCCCAGGCTCTGCTTTTGCTGTGCTTGACAGAGAGAATGGGCAGGTATCTAAATGAGAGCATGGAAGGAAAAAACACGACCTCTGCACCTGTTTCAGGTTAGAGGGCTCCATGGAACCAGAGCCAGGCTTTGAATTAGCACGTCTAGAGCCAGGGTTGGGCATAGGAAGGCTACTTATCTGTTTAAATAGACTTGATGGCTATTGTGTGGCTGCCATCTGTTCTCCTTCACAGAGGGTAACTTTTGTTTTATTATTAATATCTTTAAGCATCTCTTACTAGGTCTCTAAACTGCTGGTCAGCCTGCATTCATTGTTGGATAAAGGAGCTGTCACTTTTCTTAACAGAAAATAATCTTACTTACAATAGTGGTAAATGAGGCTTTCCCCCTGCCCCTTTTTGACATGAGTGCCTTTCTGCACAAGAAACATGATTGATAAGCAGGGGCCTCACTGCAGCATTTATCATCCTGATTAATTGCAGCACTTTTATAGGGCACTTTGCTTCAAACAGAAGACAGTAGCCATATGAACAATAGCTGGAGCATTAAGCATTGAAAGCTAAAATACCTGTTATATGGTGGCGGGGGGGGGGAAAGCAGGATTTCAAGGAGAACAAGCATTGGGCCTTGCAGATGCTTCAGGGAACTCTGAAAAAATTTGCTAGCAAGAGTTGAGAGGTTTGAAGGAGTTTTCAAGTGGGCTAACTAATAAAAATATAATGGCAAATGTGTAACACACTGTAGATATTGTTTGTTCTGCCAGTTCTTCATGTTCCAGTCAGTCTACTTACCTGCTGTCAGGAGATGGTACTGATTCATACAGAGGTGGTTGGTTCCAGTGTCTGCATGGCAGTGTTGAGCAGACTGAAGGTCTTTGCATCTCTGGACCAAGTCCAAATCCACTTACATGAAGCAGCTCCAGGAGATCTGCAGCACTGCATATGAGTGGAAATAGGAGTCAGTCTGCAGTTCATGTTTTGCTGAGCTGTTCTATCCAGGTTTTCTCAATATCCACAAGACTTTTAAACAGTCTGCAAGCATTGAAGTGCCAAGTGACAGTCTTCCCTTTAACAAATTGTCATGAGAGTTTTAATATGTGCAAGAAAGCTGGAATATTCTGGAAATTTCTGAAAGTGTTTGTTTTTCCCAGACAGAGGTTAAGCCTGGGCAAGTTCAGGGCTCCCCTGTAGCTATTGGAGGTGTCATCCTACTGTTATGTTCCTGAGAACAACAGATAGCCCTGTGGTTGTGCAGAGAATAGAGATGACTGAATTGCCCTCAGGTGCTTAACACTGCCTGTCGCTCATCACTGCCTTAGCTCACTCTATGGCAAAGTCCTGTACAGGTTGGGGCAAGTCCTCCAGCACATGTAATGTGACAACTCTCAAAACCTTCCTTCATTCACCAGAGGTGAAAGTTGAGAAGTGGTTGATACATAACTGGGTAAATAAACAATAGAATTTTGAGGTCTTTGCTGTTACGTACTGGTCTCTTTTTGCCCATTTCCATCTTTGCCCCATAGAGATGTCTTGAGCATCTACAAAAGGTGTAAAGTGCCCCAATAAGCACTGCATAAATCCATTCTTGATGTATCCTGAAGGAGATGTTGTTATGATGCCGTGCCTGGGCTGGTGAGTCAGTGATAGTGGTAGTTTGGAATATCAGCAAGCTGAACAATGTGACCAAGAGTATTTCTTTTTGGGTTCTCATGGTCACAGCTACAGTATGTTGGGGGTCTCTTGTACAAAGGTGACTGTTCAGAGTCTTATCTGCAAAACTGAAGCAGGAGTCAGTGTCTTGAAAAAAGAACCACCTAATCAACCAAAAGAAAAGGCATCAGATAAGAGGGGGGAGGAGAAAGTTGCTTTTCTGTTTAGAATTCTGTTTGAGACTGGCTACTGATACGGCTTTGGTATTGTTCTGTTGCAATGAGTAATAATTTGTAGAAAATGAAGGTTCATTCCTCCTGCCCTCGCCAGCCTGAGCACCATTTGGAAGAGGAAGAACTGTGGGACTGTTGCATTTTTGCTTAAGCAAAACGGGAGCAGGTATGAGGCGGTTGGACCATTTAAAAAAAAATGTGAGTAATTGTAGATGTTTAGGCACACTGAATAAAACAGTTTGAGAGTTGGGAAACTGGTGTGGGAACACTGAGACACAACATGATTGCATGTATGAAAATATTTGCAGAGTTACTAAGTACACTTTTTAAGTTCAAAGCAATGGAACAATTGCTACCCTTAAAGGATAAAAAAACCACCCAAACAGATTGGAAAAAATAAACCTTCAGGTTAAAGCCTTGACTTATTTTCCCTCCAGCACAATATACTGTGTATGAAAAATGTGGGGAAGACAGCTGTTCCCAGGACTTGCAATGCATTTGTCTCAGTACTGCTGTAGGAGCCTGCTGGCACATCTCCTGGGTGGCTGCAGAAATGGGTGCTTGGAGTTCATCCAGTAGCAATGGTATGTTTGCTGAATACTGCTCAGGTTGTCTTGACTTTAAGATTTTCCCCACTTTAGTGTTTCAGGTTTGTTTTTTGTCTTTTTAGGCTCCAGTCATGCAACTGGTGATCCTTGCAAGCTCAGTGATTTCATCCTGTTTAAGTAGTATCAGTTGAAATTTCTGGGAAGGGGGAGAGGAGGTTGGAGATGAAGAAGCAATCCATAAATTTTAAGTATCTTATGTGATGGGCAACTGTAGAGTGCTTAAGAGTTCTCTAAACACTGTTAGACAAAATTCCTTTCATGAAGGCAGTTTTCTCCTAGATCTTTCACTGATTGCTCTGTAACTTGGGCTGAGTAATTTAATTCCTGCTCTTCTGCCTGACTGCATGACTCTTCCTTTCCTAGAAAATGTGTGAAAACCCCCCCAAACCTTCATGTATCTGAAGGCTCTGAGGTAACTACCTAAAGTATATACATTTGTATAGTTATCTAAAGCCTGTACATATCCTATATTCACATGAAACTGGAGTGACTGGGTCCATCACTTGCCAGGAGTGAACCTAGATCTTGAAAAAGGATTCCAGTTGTCCCAGGGGATTCATAGATTGAAGGCATTGCTGTGAGAATGTGCTCTGGGTGGGTCAGTGCAAAATACTAAGTGGCAGCGCTTTGGGTTTTTTGCAGCAAGCCTGTAGCATGGCAGGGCACTAGCTTTAGCAATTGCTTCTATAAGCAGAATTGGCAAATGCTTTTATTGTGATATTTAAAATGCCCAAAGTGAACATTTTAACTGCTTAATCATCATATGCAAACTTGCTTTTAGGGCCATTTTATTGTATATTGTGCTTATGTTATATGAAACTCCTGTGGGCACCCAAATCCTATTCAACTCCTGTGGGCACCCAAATCCTGTTCAATTATGTCAAGACAGAGTTACTAGAGGACCTGGATTTAGTTGTTTCCTGGCCTAACAAAGACCCAGTTGTTGATTCTGAAGGCCAGGAAAAGAGAAATGCACCTGGACTCAAGGCAATGAACTTCCTATGACTTTTTTCTGCACTTGATCGGTGAGCTGAGATCTAACAGCTGATCTCATCACTTTAAGCATCACTTCATCTTCCATGCTGATTGTCCTCTTTCTTAAATCGTCTAATATTGCTGTGGCATGAGGTGAATTTGTGTGTGTTTGTATGCAGACAGTTCTTGTAGGCTTGTCTGCAAGCAAAAACTGTACCATTTGACCCATGCGTGTATTAAGGGGCTATGGATAATTAAGCAAATGTGCACTTTCTTTGTTATATGTCCAAGAAACACTGAAGTTTCCTTCATTCTGGAATCATGTCCCTCTTCAGCCTATCTGCCTCTTACATCTGTAGAGATTTTGATGTTATGTGAGGCCAATTTGGTGCCATACAATGGTCTGTGTGGTCTCAGCTTTTACATGCGAGTTCCCTTTTGGGAGAGAACACGCTTCCTGGGAGAGGGATACAAACTGGAAGTGTGTCCACAGTGACAAATACTCAACTACAGCTGCCTCTGTGCATGACTGCATCCAAGAGGGAGACACATGGTTCCCCTGAGAACATATCCACATTACCACTTGGTCTCTTCAGCTGGTACATGTCATTGCACTGTGCACCGCAGCTGTAAAATCAGCTCGGGATGGACTCCTGAAACCACCTCTTGGGTCCTGGGCACTGCTGATGTAACAGACTGATCCTTCTGACCACCCTTTCGTTAAGGGCAGGGGAACACAGGGTTACATTAGAACAGATTCTCTCCCTCTTCCCTTGTGTTTATTATGGGAAGTATATGATGCCATCAAAAGAACAGTGTGCTGAAACCCAAGTGAAAACTTCCATCGACTTCTGTGGGCTTTGGATTGGACCCCTGAGGAGCTGCTTTGATCAGTGAAGAGTGCACTGGGCTAATTTAGGTATTGACTTGAGAAGGTCTGCTCCTGCTAGTGGGGGATTTTTCTGCTAAGGTTTATGGGTGAGGACAGTAGCTCTTGGTGTTCTCTTCCACTGCTAAGGGAAGGAAAGGCAGCCTGTCTGCAAGGCATAAGGCAGCTCAGCCCAGGAGCTGGAGGGGGAAGCACGTCAGGTGTCAGCTCAGACAACGTGCAGAGTGACTTGTACAAAGTAGAGCTGAGGTGGCATGACCTACTTGACTTACAACATCGCTTCACCTCCACTGCAGTCAGTCTTGTTCAGGGAGAAGACAGAGTAAACATGCATTTTTTAGCAGGTGACCTGTGAGATAAAGATGAGGAAAGTTAATTGGAATTGTCACCGCGGAGTCTTTTGCCAGGGGCTGGCATTATGCTGAAAAGTGACATTAATAATGTTGGCAGGATGGGACAATTTATTGTTTAATATTAACTAGTGTAATTCACCTTCTTATTCACTTACATTGAGATGGGAGAGCTTTGGCTTGCTTAGTTCCCAAATTGCTGTTTTCTCTAAAATGCTCATGACTGCCATGGATAGTAATGTGATAAAACCATTAGGTCTGGAACAGTCTCAACATTTTGCTGGGGGTATCTATTTCTTGGTCAATCATCTTCAGAAGAGCAAATTGGTATAATGACATCCCCATACATTGCTGGATAAGATGTAGTGGGGGTGTTTAGGTGTGTGCTATGCTTATGCAAATGAACATAATTCATAGCTACATCATAATGAGCACTTCAACAGTAATTATGATGGACTTAGCCGAATGTTTAAAGGTAAGAATGGTGGTTGCGGTGCAGACTTTGGGAATGGCTTTTAGCTTCCTTGTACATGCTTCTGGATTTCAGAACATGTTGGAAATTGCTAGGGTTTTTTCTGTAAGCAGCAAGATTAGGGTTGGGTTTTTGTTTCTGTTAACCAGTTACCTTATTTTTCTTAGCAGTAACAAGACTGAAACAAGTAATTCATGGCATGCAGTTTTTCCAAAAGAATAGGTCCCCTTTTCCAACCCCTCAAGGCATATAACCACCCACTAATCTCTTACCATTAAAACAGCCATGTGCAGTAAAGTTGGTGAGGTTGCTTCTTCATTGGTTGCTGACAACTGAAAATAGCTGAGGCAAATTTATTACAAGTGCACACATAAATACAGGCAATTGTTTTGTAGTAGTATTTTCATGCTTTAAACAGTTACTTTCATACCAAGCATGTACTTGGTCTTTTTTTCATTACAATCTTCTTTTTTCCACTCTGCTCAAAGTTTTGGGCTAGTTGGTTAAATCATCTTCACCTTTTCAAGCTGTTACTGGTGAAACTATGACCAAAGTATGTTGTCTCCTGTCTCCATCTGAATTGAAAGTACCCTTGTTAGCTTTGCAGAGTGAGCCATTGAGATACTAGAATATTGCAAAATTATTTTGTCCAGTAATTGCTGATATGTAAGGGGTTGTTTTCCCCTAGCAGTGCAGTTTAAAGTAGAGGTTGTGTGACAGCAGGAGGATGTAGCCTAATTAAAAGAAATTGATTATTTATTTTGTGACACAGAGCACATATATTGGGTTACAGGTGATTCATTCAGTCTTCCGCTTCCCAGACTTTATGACCCCACTGTCACACTTGTTCAGGGTGAATTGTGTCTGTATTTACTTCTGGTGGAGCCTGCGATTTGGACACCATATGTCTATACAGAATTCAGACACACATTTTTAGTAGTGTTATTTCAGTGGCAGCTTCTCCTCTCACATACTTTTTCCCCCCTGATTGAAGAGCACTGTGTTGTAGTAATTCTGCCTTTGTAAGTCAAACTGCCCTTTGTTGGTAGGAGACTTTTGAACTTCTCTGTCTCAGTCTTAATTCCTGTCTCCCACTATGGCCATCATTAAGCTGGGATGTGGCACAGTCTGCAGCATTCATCTCTGGGCTCTTCAGCCACAAGAGGGAAGCCTGTAGATTCCCTCAAGTAATTTTGGGTTAATGCTGCCATGACTGGGGTGTTGCAAGGGCATAAAAGACTGTGATAGTCAATAAGGAGATTAAAACACAGTTTCACAAAAACGTATTTAGTGAAGAGGCAATTAATTTTGAAAACCATTTTAATTGGTTTGTAGCAATTTGGGGTGAGCTGCTTCACATGGCATATGTTTTCTGGGAAATAGGCCAGCTTAGTAATAAGAGGCTATGAGAAAATTGGCACTAAACATGTGGATACAAGAGGTTTGAAGGAGTGAAACCTTAATAAAGGCCCATACTGTCTGATTTACCTCAAGGGGGCTCAATTCAGGCGCCTTATAGTTTCTGAGAGTACTGACAATTCTGCTGCCATAAATGAGTACTGTACTGGTGATCAGAGTCTGAGGTCTACCTAAACTAGTTTCTTCTTTGAGGTAATTTTCTCCTTCCTTATCCAGTTGGGTCCTCATCCAGAAGGAGAAAGAAAATATACCATGCCATGGCCAGTCCAGTGAGGAGGAAGGCATAGCTTTCTTATTGGTAGAGAAGCTGGTGTTCACCAAAGCACCCTAGTGTGTGTCCAGAAGGAAGAGTGAAATAAGAAGTGGCTGTCCATTTGTAATAGGTAACTGAGCGAGATTTTCATTTGTTGCACACCTCCAGTTTGGCTGTTGCCTCCCTCAGTCTCCAAGCAACTTTTTCTGATAAATATGGAGCTGGAGAGTGCTCTTCAGCACCCAAAAGGAGCAGAGTGGGACTTCTACCAGCAAGAGGAAAAGGGGGTGAGGAGGGTGACAGGCAGACAAAGCTCCCTGCTATTCCATGGCTCATTTCCTGTTTTCATGTATTTTCCCAATTCCTACAAAACCCAGAGAAATCTGTTTCTTAATGCCTGAGAATAAGAAACGTTTCTTAGTTTGCATCCAAAACACCATGTCTTCTAATCTTCTCAGAGTAGCAGACATGAAAGCTCCTTCCAGAGAGATGTCACAAAAGGTCACACGTTTTCTTTTGAATAAGTGATGCTTTTAAAGGAGCTTAAGATAAACGTCAGGCCTATGGCCCATATGATCTGTTTACTGCATAAAAAGACTGCAGTCCTTAGCTAAACAGGAGCAGTGATTCTGTCATTAGAGCTTGGATTGAAACTCCAAAAATCTTGCATATGCTTCCCTGATGTACTGTATAAAGCCTATGCATGTTTTCAGGCAAAGCATTTTACCTTACTTGACCTCAATTCATAATAATTTTTAAAAATGTACACAATAGCACAATACAACACAGTTCTTAAATATTTTTGAAAATGATCCTGCATTTAATCCTCAAAAATCAGAGGCAGGGAGCAGGTGATAATAGAACAGCTGGGGAATAGGAGGCAGGTTATGGAAGACCCAAGATAGGTAACTTTCCTGTTGTATAACTTATATATGAACAAATTCTGCACTGATGCTGAAGGATAAGTTGTTAGTTTATTACAGAGAGACTCTGAGTCATAAATATAGGTACATGGTAAGAGCTGGTGTTTTCTCTCTTCTGTTTGTCTGTATTAGGCTTAAACTCTTTGAGGACCAATGCCTTTTCTCAGTATGGGCACTGTCTGCTGTAAGGTGTCCGTGTCCCTCTGTCAGCCATAGCCTGCGTGTGTTAAGGATGTACTTGGCACTTGGGTATAAACTAGAAATATGTAGAATCAGATCCTGCAGGGTTGTTGGTGCTTGCTCTGATGGTTAGTATCACAGAATCATTTGGGTTGGAAGGGACCTTAAACTATCCTCTAGTTCCAATCTGCCTTCCACTACAGCGGGTTGCTCAGGGCTTCATCTCACCTGGCCTTGAACACTTTTAGGGATGGGACGTTCACAACTTCTCTGGACAACCTATTCCAGGGCCTCACCACCCTCACAGTAAAGGGCTTTTTTTCCTGATACCTAATCTAAACCTACTCTCTGTCAGTGTGAAGGCATTCCCTCTTGTCTTGTCACTCCATCCCCTTTTAAAGAGTCCCTCTCCATCTTTCTTGTAGGCTCTGTTCAGGTGCTGGAAGGCCTCAATTAGGTAATCTTGAAGCCTTCTCTTTTCCAGGCGAAACAGTCCAAATTCTCCTAGCCTTTCCTCATAGGAGTGGTGCTCCATTCCTCCGGTCATCTTGGTGTCCCTCCTCTAGACTTGCTCCAACAGTTTAGAGCTGATGGAACTGTGAGATACAGAACTCAAAAGCAGTCTGCTGAAAAACTGAAGTGTTTTAGGCTGTATGATTGAAAGGAAAATATTTTTCTCAGAGTTCAGGCCCCTTACTCCCTGGTCTTGAGATAGAGAATGAGAACTAGAAATGCTTGAACTGGTTTGGCTCTGTAAGGTGCATTGCAGAGTTGACTCTATAAATGAAATAGGGCTCAGCATGAGCTCAGGATGCATAGGGCTGTACGAAGTGACTCCAGCAGTGGTTCTGTGGTCCCAACAAAGGGAACCCGTGGCTATGGTATCTGGCAGCACTGATAGGTGTCTGGCTGATCTCTTGCTGGAATCAGGTGTACAGGAATCAGGTGTACAGGAAGAGCTGCCTCTTTTAGCTCTGGGAGTATGTGCAGGGCTTTCTACATCTGTACAACAGCCATGGAAGTTTGCAGTTCCTCTTGACTGAGGAGGTTTTGATTTATCACTCACCCTGCTTATACTCTCCTAGTACGGAAGTTTACCCTCAGCAGAGCTCATTGCCTGACAGGCATTTGCCCAGGAGCAATCCCTGAACTTTGGGCTGAGGACTGCAAGTGTTGTCACTTCCTCCTGCGTGTGAATTGATGGGCAGAATATGATTCTAGAGTTGAAAGTAAGGCCATTACTTCTGGCATCATGTTATATCCCCAAACAGTATGACTCATCATCTTTTTTTAAGGAGATCTGGTATGTCTTTACATTTATGGAAATAATTTTTGAGTCTAGAATGGGGTTTCAAATTGCAATAGGCTCAAAATAGAAAGTATAAATTTTGTTAGCAAATGTATCACTGCAGAAATTGAAATCTCACTGTGTTTTTTATTGCTGTACACAAGTGTTTTTAAACAGCTTTCTATTGCTGCGTAATGTCTCCAGATCTTGAAATCCATTTTCAAATGTGTGAATTGAAAGTGGATTGAGAATGTAAAGAAAATATCTGCCAGGTGGGCAGAAGTGCTAGTCTCTGTATAACTGAGTTTTCTTTAAGACTTCCCATACGATGTGTGACTCATTTTGCATGAGTCCTCGTTGTGCTAAAGTACCCTAAGTCCTTTGTTACAGAAAGCTGCTGCAGTCCCTGTGGTTAAATGGGTCAGTAACCTTTGGTTTTCAGTCACTTTTAAACATCTTTATTAAGGTATTTCTGTTGCAAAGCATAGTGTTTTAAGGAAACTGTTATGTGCTTCTGAGTAATGAGCTTCTGCTTTGAAAGCTTCCCAAGTTTTACGTGCTAGTTCTAAAAAAGAGGCAAGTTTTCTTTGTAAATTAGAGGGAAAAAGTATTTGTTTTAAAATTGTTCCAAGAGGTGTTTGGTGTTAATGGCTTTGCTGTGATCTGTAGAGTCTGTAATCCTGAGGTCAAAACACTATTTTTGACTTGTTCTGTCTTCATAAAAGTGTTGCCATCAGTGTTGTCCTTTGTTGGAGAAGGCATGGCACTATGCCTAACCAGTGCAGCCTGGTACTTACATAGTTCCCAGCAAGTGAAGTACAGCTTTCAGACTGTAAATCGTTTTCTGAGATTGGTCAGCATAGGGTAAAGCATTGTCATTTTAATGCATTTTGATACAATCAGAAGCATGTGGTGCCAAGAGAGAATAATTATTTTCTTTACAGGGATTTAGTTTCAAGAAGGTAGAAAATCTGTATTTGCCCAGCTTTTCTGGTTGTCTTGCCACTTGCTAAATTTTTCAGATGCACTATATAGTTCTTTTTGAGGGAGGAAATAAGGCATCCTAATGCTTTCTACTGTGTTATGCCATGGTTTCTCATCTCCTTAGCACTGCCTGTTTGTTTAATCATAAGCCAATTAAAGTGTAATAATGGAATACACTTTTGAACTGGTCATAAATAAAGGGAATTGTCAGAGAAAGTGAAATAGAAAATTGAGAAGTGGAACTGTGAGCATTTTGGCCAGCAGTATAATCTGCACCTCCTATGGTGCTGGCTGTTAATGTTCATGGTGAGTTTGTCTTATTTTGTCCAGTCTCTGACACCAGGATTTTCAGAGGAGGAAAGGGACTATTACCACAGGGATTTGTGAGTGCACCAGGACTCTCTGAACTTCCTCTGGTTTCTGTTTCACTGCTTCGTCGGGCACTAGTCTCATGTCACAATGTTATCAACTCTTAATTAGCCCAGTGTTGAGAATTGTAATACCAAACAAGATGTGAGGCTGGCCTTGCTGAATCCTTGTGCCACAGACACCTGCCTGCCTTGGGATGGCTGCAGAGCAAAGCCTATGGAGAGGTGCAGGGCTTCACCGTGGAAGTGGTGAAACCTCAATGGATCCGTGCTTACCAGCCCATCTCAAACTTACTGCTGGAACCAAGGCCTTTCACATTAACCAAATGTTGCCTGATGCTCAAAACCTCCATAATGTGCCAAAAGTTGCCTTTGGTTTTACAGATTCCTGGTCTAAAAGCCAACTGTCCTGTGCGGTTAGTGGCGAAATGGTGGGCAGTGACGGGCAGTGGTGATTCCTGCCTCATCTGATCTGTGTTACCCACAGAGGCTGGGAAGCACAGACTTCAGCACCCAAAATCGGCCACCTGAGCTTTGCAAAGCAGTGAAAGTTGACACTTGACAAGTCCTCTGCAGCTACAGGCAGCTGCTGTCATAGGCTCAGCTGAACAGAGCAAATGGCTGTGAGAGAGGAGGTGGGACTCATTTCTATAATTTCTATAGTATTTCTAGACCCTCAAGCTGCTGCAGGAACCTTAACACAGCTTCTGGTTTGCAACAGATGTAGTTACAAGTTTGCACTACTTTTTAAGTATATGAAACCAGCAGTTCCTCCTGAACCTGCAATATAGTGGTCTCCCACTCCTGGCAGCTTCTAATTATTTTAAACTTTGTGAAAGATGTAGGGTATTTTATTAAAGTAAACAAAGTTATCTGACATGAGTGCTCTGAAAGGAAGGTACTCCTGTTTTTACTAAAACCCTAAACTTTAATAAGGACACAAAAGTGTATATTCTTTATGGGCACGCTGGCTTCAGCTTGACCTCAGCTAGCCATCTGGATCCCTATTTCTTAATAACATACAGTCTGCTGAATTTGGATTTTATGACTTATTGCTTAAGCTATTAAATACAGAACATTTGGTTTCACAGGAACTACATAATTTGCAGATAAACAAATGGTTGGAATATATACATTACAGGGGAGAGTCTTCACAGCAAACTGTTCTCCCAGATGAAAGCAGGTCAGTTTATTCTGTCTTATCTCTGGGGAAAGTAATGAAGGTCTTGTTTTCTAGAGTTAGGTTTGGAGTTGATGTTGAAGTAGGCACTTGGGCTTAATGTGAGGTTTTTTACTGAAATGTTTTTCTTTTTAAACAGAAAAAAAATCTGTTCTTAAGATGAAAACTGTTTTTCTGCAAAAGGCCTGGTTTCAAAAACATCCTATTCCTAAAAAATTTCTCCCCCTTTTTCTGGTTTTAATATGCCTTTTTTAGACATCTTGAAATAGAAGAAAAAATTCATTCAGTTTGAAATAGCTTGAATTTCTGAAAGAAAACTCAAAAAACCCCCAAGTAAAACACAGTTGAAACTTTCATTTGACCTAGTCTGAAATATGCAGTGAGAGGGGTTTTTTTATATATATCTCAGATGGAGAAAACATTTCAGAAAGTGTGCGGTGCCTGGCAAGGTGATCTCTGCCAGCTCTGGACGTTGGTGATCAGTGCAGTGCTGTGCCAAGCATTTCTGATATTCCCAGGGAATTCACACCTGGTTCAGTGTAGCCCAGTAAAAAAACACTAAATCAGGTTTCAGAAGCAGCATAATTGCCCTGCCTGGCCCCTCAGCCCAGCTGAAAACCTCCATGTTTCAGCAAGGTTTATCAGCTCATGCTGTGGGACGCTGAATCAGCCTGGGATTCTGCTGCTGCTGGGTCTGAGAGGGTCCCCAGAGTGTGAAAGGATCACTCCAATAGCCAGCTGTGTATGCAGCATGTGGACAAGGCCATTCCACAGTTTTCAGAAGCAAAAGAATAATCAAATTAATGAAAAATGAGAGGAGGAATAAAAGTTAATGGTCAAGTGGGTAGCAGTGAGACTTGTGTCATCAGCTTTATCTATGGACACATTGTTTTGTTCCAGTCCTGCTGCCTGCATCCTGTGTGGAAAGAGCCCTGAAAAGTAAGTAGGATTTCTTGCTAGAGGAGACAGGGAAAATGGATTAATGACAGGATGCACTTGCAAGTGCCCACAAACCCCAAACATAGCTGGAAAGCATGGTGGCTGCTTTGAGCTGTGAGGCTGGTCCTGTGTGCCTTCATGTTCTGGAGATGGTTATGTTGGTGCTGGTGAGCACTGAGCCTGGCTGAGCATGTGGATAGTTGCAGGAGGCTGTGTGGGAATTCATTCCCAGAGCCTGTGCAGGGTAAATGAGCTGGGTGTTCATGGGGTCCCAGGGATATGGAGGAGTTAGAGGTTTCTTCTGTGAATTGAGCTCCAGACTCTTTACAAATTGTGCAGACAGAGGGTGACAGACTTGCTAACTATAATGTTCTAAACTTTGTGACTACAAATTCTTTAGACACTCATTTTGTAGAGAGGTTTTGATCTGGCATTGACAGCCTCTCAGGTAGCACCCACAGCCTGTTTTGGAGCCCCTATCCCAGCTTGAAATTCTGTTTTATGGCATCCCTCTGCCCAATCCCAACAAATTTACAAATTTGTTACCTGTATATAGCAAGATAGCTGTGCCTGAATTCTTATCAGCCAAACCCAGCTGTACTCTACTGCAAACAGACAAGGGATTTCATGTAACTAGGACAACAGGAGAAGTGGTTTTGCCAATATTTTCCTCATTTCGTTACTAGAAACAAAAGTAAGAGCTTGGGGGTTTGTTTTGGTTTTTTTCTTTGTTTGTTTGGTTTTTTGGGGTTTTTTTGTTTGTTTGTTTTGTTGGGGTTTTTTTGCCTTTTTTTTAGGGAATCCAGGGACTGAGGCTCTTAGGAACTGGAGAGTTATCATACTTCAGTCTATTTGGACAGTTTTCCTATTGTCACACCTCTGGGACCACATGACTGGCACTTGTGGGATCTGTGTCCCATAAGCATCACTCATCTTTTCATGGAATTGGTATTTCTTGCCAAATGCCTGCTGGTAGGCAAATGTTGCTTGAGTTTGCTGCTCTTAAGAGTTTAGCAAGGATGAAGAAGGAGACACATGGACAGTGGAATGAAAGGAAAACACTGAAGGGGCAAGGCTGGATGTGAGTGTTCTGCTGCTAACCATTCTGTGTTCTGGGTCTGCTTATGTGACTGCTGGCGAGTCCTGTTTTGCAGTGGAAATGTCTCTTCCTGGCTGATCTGGTGTCGTATTCTCTCTGGCATGGAGCATTGCTCATTTACATAAGTCATCTCTCTGGCATGGAGCATTGCTCATTTACATAAGTCATCAGCAGGTTATTAGTTTTTCCACAAAGCAGGATGCATGCTAAGAGGAATTTAATGGCAGGTGTATTTACCTCAGCAGCCCCCAACCTGGGAGAGACAGTCAGCTTTTATGTGTATTGACTGTGGTTGAGCAGAAAATCAAGTAATGCAGTGAATTGGATTTAGCTGGGACATGCTGGTGGTGGCAGTGGGCATTTCTAGGGACTCCAGAGGTGCAGGACTGCAGGCAGGCCTGAAGGAAATGGCAGCAGAAGATGTCTGGAAAATCCCCAGCGTAGCAAGCAAAAAGCTTCCCCTTGTCAACTACCTAAATACTTTGCTTTACTTAATTCCCCTTTACCTTGTGACAGGTAACTTGCATTCCAGATTGCTAATGGAGATAAGCAGTTTAGAGGTGATTTAAGAGATAAAAGGTTTAAAGCCTCTGGGAGCTTTTGCTCTGCAATTTGGTTGTGCACAGGAAGTGCATACTGGAATCTCTGTGAAATGGGCCTGTCAGTATGATCCTGAGAAAAATGATATGGTTCATCCCAAAATAGTGCCAGTAATACTTTGATAATGTGCCATGGGATGTGGTCAGCACTGCCACATCACTGCTTGTCTGGAGTGCTCTAAACTGGGCAGAAGGAAGAAGCAGAAATCCAAAGTATGGTACTAAAATGTCTTTTAAAGGGCTGGAAACGCTGGCTAACATGAACTGCATCACCTGTCTTGTTTGTTCCTAGATGGAGGTCTTTAAGCAATGTTTTCATGCCATTTGTATTTATTTTGAATGTCTCTGGTGGTCCATATGCGACAACATTGGAGCTGTGCTTTTGAGGAAGTGTTCTAGCCCATGTCTTTTGTGTCCCCTCCCTATTTAATAAGGTGCTTTGGGCCTTGTTATCTCATATACATCCATGCTAGGGTAAAACCGCAGCTTAAGCTCAGTTTCCATGGGTACCACATAGCTTGCACAGCCTGCTCTCCATTTCTCAAAGTCAACTTCAGACCACTTAAAATTAGAGATAACATACAACCAGCTGATTCAGAAACCTGTAGACTAGCCATAGACTAATGTGGCTTCCCCAGAGCAGTCCTGCATCCTGAACTGTTGCTCTTCTTCTGGCATCATGTAGTTTGTTGTAACAAGCACACTGGGAAAAGGCTGCAGTTGGTTACTGCAGGATTATAGAGTTGCACACCGTTGTTACACCAGGGGCAATGCTGGGAATAGTGTTCAACCTTATCATTAGAGGCAGCAGCTGAGAGACCTTAGTTTTGTTCCTCTCTCGGGCAGCAAGCTGCTGTTACCCACAGTCTACAGACCTGTCAAAGGGGATTTTATTACTTTTTCATCAGAATCATCTTCTGAAGTTTTATTGACACCCTTAAATTCTATCATATCACGTTGACAAAAAAAGTAAACCCATCCTGAGGCAAAAAAAAGGTGATTTTTATTTTGTCTTACTTTGCATTTCCATCACACCTCTCCTCTGATATACCAGGTTGACTCTATGGTATTTGTTGTACTGAGGAAATTTTCTGTCTGTTTGCTATATCATAGGAAAATATTTAGCATGAAGAGAACTGGTGTGTCAGAAAAGGATCCTCAAGCAAGAGGATGGAGCCAAGCCAGTGCAGCATCTCTTGCTTTTTAACCCCATCTCATATGTTCTTAATTTCTTAGTGGCAGAAGGCCCCTCCTGCTCCCTCAGTAATGGTGAAAGGCTCCTGTGCTGTCCTTTGGGAGATGGTTGTTGCACCTGCCTTGTCTGTTCTCCACCCCATGCATGGGCTATACCTGTGTTACAGTACTGGATGCTGTAGGGAAAGGAAACACCTCTAGCTTTGGACACGAGAGCCTAGAACCCAGAACAGCAATGAACTCAGCATGGAGCAGCCTGCTTCTGTTTTCCCTCTGCAGCAAACGTCCTACTGCTCCAGCAGGACAGGGCTCAACCACAGCAGCTGAGAACATGCCCTTGTGGCTGCTGGGCTGAAGCGTGTCCCTGGAGCGGCAGCGCAGACAGAACAGACCTGAGGCCAGTCTGTGCTGTGTGCTCATGCCAGGCTCACCCAGATGCGCAGCTTCGCTAAATCCATGCTTAGCAAAGCTGAAGTGGCTCTGGCCAGCTGTCAGTCTCATTGTGACGCTTTGTCCTGACACTTTGTCCCAGCTCCTCAGGCCTTGTGCTTTCTTTCTCTCCTCCCTCTGAATTACTGTGGTGACTGAGAGAAAAGCTCCTGTACTTGTTCAGTTGCAACAGGTTGACTGTCAAGCCTTTGTAAGGAGATGAAAGGCAATGGCTGATTTTCTTTGTTGATGGTATCTGTTCCTCATGACTGAGACAGAAAGCTCTCTGCAAGCTTGGCACATCCTGGCTTTATCCACTGCAAGAGCTCTGCCTGGGAACAGGCTGATTTCAACATACACTTATCGATTTGTATCCATGAGCCTGCTTAAGGCTTGGGCTGTTTTAGAAAGTGTTGTTAGTCCAAAGACAGATTAAACGCTGTGTTTAGTAAGATGCATGCAGTACAGTACCTTTATTCTGAAGTAGGTTTGTTGGGTTTTTCTGCTGTTCACTTAAAAAAATTTAAAATAACCCACCAAAACAAACAAAACAACAAAAAATCAAAATAACTTTCTAAAAGTTATTAGTACTGTTTATCAGTGTCTTGGCCCCAAGAGGCAAGGGGAATGTAAAGCAATGTCCCAAATGGAAAAGTCTCCAGCTTCCTATGGGACCTCTAGTGTGTGGTGCTGGACCAAGGTGTGGAAACATGTCTTCTGGTGTGTGATACTGAGGTGAGGATGCTATGTCCCTGATAGGCGGAAGATTTCTCAGTCCTAGATCTTAAATAAATATTTTCTTTTGGATGCCAACTTGCAGGGTTGCTGGTTTCTCTTTCATTGACTGGATCAGACAGTCCCTGTCTGGAAAGGAATCTCTAGTAAGCTTTTCCTCTCCAGCATGTGAAAATACAGCTTGTGTCTGTACAACTGTTTAATGGGTGTCTGAAATGGATGAGACATTCTAAAGCAAATATAAAAACTGTTAGATTGCTATACCAGCATCTCCATTAGCAGTGAGAGTCTTATGATACCCTCTCTTCTGGAGGTCGGATTCTTCTGTGGGGGGAGCCAGCCTGAGCTGCAGCCAAAGAGGGTGACAAGAGGAACTCAGTGACTGTTTTGCTGATAAATTGAAAAAAAAATAGGCCAGCAATTCATTTTGCAAGTCTCTTAAGCTATCATAAGAATTTATAGGAACTCATTATGCAATAAATTATAGATATAAAATAGCACGTGGTACACTTTTCAAGCAGTATGCATTAAAATTCATCTTAAGAAGACCAGGAAAACAGTCCCCAGACCTATCTTCAGTGAGCAGCTACAAAGGAACTAAGTTGTGGCTAAGAGAAGTGGAATGTTAATGACAGGTCTATGCCAGTAAACATGACAAAATGCCTCAGATGCCCTCAGCAGGAACTGTCATCAGAACATTTTCTTTCCCCACTAGTTATAAATTCAGGTAAACTGTTAGAGGTACCACTTGTAAAAGCCAGACACCATATATTTTCATCAAATGTAGCAATTGTCTCTGTCTCTGAGGTTCCTGGAACAAACCCCTTTGGGGTCCTAGCTGGGCTGCTGCATGCAAGCTGTGAAAATATTGACATACTTGTTTTATCCTTTGCTTTCCTTGTCCTTTCTTTAATCCTTCCTTACTGGCAGCCACTATTGCAGCTGAGTTACTTTTGTGAGGATGAGGAAACTGTTTACTCTCATGCCAAGTGTGCTGACACTGCTAACCTTGATTTCCATAAATGATTGAACAGTGTCTTCTGTCTGCTGCATATTTCAGGCTCCAGTTACCCAAGATGCTGAGAGAGCTTTTCATCTCCCCCATCTCCTCCTCACGGTCATAACCAAGCCAGACTTTGCCTCCTCTACCTTCACAGCTCTGAGCTACTCAGACAGGCAGTAGCAGCGCCAAGATGCTTTTCCCCATGAATGGACTTCTCTTAACTTGAAGGGTTTAAAACATTTCCTTTAACCAACTGAAAAATTTGATGTGGATGTTTTAGTGATAAGGGGATTTTGTACTCACCAGACAACCAATGGGAATTAGGAAGTGTTGGGAGTAATCCTGTCATTTTAACACCGAAGCAGTTTAATAGTTTTTAAAGTAAATTTGTGATGGCAAGGTGAGCATTGCTTGTTTTTTGCAGCATTAAAACTGTTTTCTAAATCAGGGTGATCTTAACAGTACTGCTAAGGCAGCTTTCAGAGACAGATGTGTTCCAGGATTGAGAAGAGTACTGAGTTGTGGGCTGCCCAAAGTCCGCTCAAACTGATGGTGAAAATTTCAGTACAGATTTTTCTCAGTCATTGTGACACTGCACTCTTGATTCTCAAGTTGAGGCAACATCTGCTGCAGTTCTTTCTGAATCTCAGTGCTACGTCTACAGCCAGGGTAAGCAGCTGACTTCTGCTGATGGTTGGGAATTTATAGCAGCATAACCTGGCCTCTTGATTGCCTCCTTTAGCTGCAGTGCTTTAAAGACATTTGCTGTCTACATCAACACCAGCTGAAATTCAGATGTATTTGATCTTCATGGCCTAGCACTTTGGAAACTGAATAATAATAAATACGTAGTGAATTATGCCCTCTGGATAGCAGATTATCTTTGCATCCTTTTGAAGAATGTTTATCTTATTTTAAGCCTCTGCTGCCATGGGGCACATGGAAAGCAGGAGGGAGGAGGAGTGTCATGTAAAAGGAAGAAGCTGTGTGGAAAGGTTTGGTGCTAATGGGTTGGATCCATTTGCAGCATCGTTGGGCAAAGCACTAAATACTTAAAAGTAATTCGTGGCAATTTAGGCTTTTGTCATTGCATGCCTGTTGCTCTGGGAGTATATGTAGCAAAAGACAAGATCCCAGACTGAAGAGTTTAAAATCTTAAATATGCATTTCTGCAGTCAGTATGGTGAAGCTAATGTATCTCTGCAAGGCAGAATCAGGACCTTGGGTGGATGGGCTGACCCCTCAGGATAACAACTCCTTTCTGAAGGGAACAAGTGGAATCACTTAGGATAAGTATGCACTTAGTCCTTATGATTTTCATTACAGATAACTGTGCAGAACAGGTGTATTGTTGGATAGGTCATACAGGAGTCTTTGAACGTACACAATGAAAGAGAGGGAAGCAGTTCCTTTGAAAGACAGATACATTTTTTTAAATGAATGGAGTGTATAAATCTATCACTTCAGTTGTTTTTGAACATTTAATAAGAGGAGAAGCAGGAGTAGGTGCACATTAGCAAAGAATAGTTACGAATACCTTGTGCACTAAAGAGACCCTCAGCCCTCTGCTGTGTGTATGTATATGCACATTCTGTTTTTTCTATCCGTTTTAATGACTAGATGTCAAAGTATTTACCAACAAAGAAGGAAATTCAATCTCAAATATACGCAGCAGAGGAAATAGGATGCAGTTGGTGACATGCTCAATCCACAGGCAAATGGCAGAGCCAAAATAAACAGGTTTCCTTGACCATTTGGTGCCGAATCACAATGCATCCAGTCTAGAGCTGTCCGGTCCTGTGTCTTCATCAAAGGAGAATCTGTACAGTGTACTTCAGTGAAAGGAAGTGTGTGCTAAATGCACCTACCAGCCTGTATTTGTGAACAAGACTTCAAGTTTTCTTCACTATGATAAGCTTGCATGTCCTAACATAGGTTTGCATATTCAAGATTGAAGAGTCTGTTAATGGCAGATTTCCATTAGGAGTGAAAAAATAACTTGTCTGTTTTGTGCCCTGTCCTTTGTCAAAGGTGATGCTTAGAGCAGCCAAGGCACCATCCCCTGCTGTCGTGTCTCCAGGGCATCAACATACCAGCATGTCCCTTCATTAGGGCCCAAAGCTCTTCTAAAGACACTGCCAGTTTCAGTGAATGCCTTATTGGGACAGGTTCTTCAGGGATTTCTGTCTCTTCCCCAAGGAAGAGGGTTGGGGAGAAAAACAAGCAAAAAGAAACCCTTTCTAACACACTCTGCACTGTGATTATTAGAAGATGCTTACAAGAAGTGGAAAACCCTATTGGTAAGTGTGGTGCTGGGTTCTGACCAGGCACTTAAATGTTAGCTTCTTCCTTTTTGGGTAACTACCCTAAATGTAGAGCTGTTGGTGCCTCTTTGTGGGCGAGAGTCTTTTCTGTTTCCTAGGGGAAGATGCTTTGAAACAACCCATTTTCTTCTTGGTCAGCAAGAGGTGGAAATGCTGACTAGAACCTGTCTCCGGCACATTCCTGGGACAGTAAAACTGCTCCCCACTTCTGGCATCTGTATTTTGATTGTTTGGTATTTTTGGTATTCTGCTATTAGTTAAAATCACATTTATTGTGGTAGACCTTTAGCAGAGAGGTGATTGAGGTTTCAGTTCAGACTATTAGAATGCATGTCCAATGCTGGCAGAATAGACAATGAAAGTGAAAAGCAAAGTTTGGTTTTGGTAAAAATGCCATCTGACCATCTGGAATATGTGCTGCAAGCGTGTCCATCCTGCTGTTAATGTCCCTGCTGAATGCCTCTGTCCCCTACGTTTGCCTCTTCCAAGAGGAGTGCTTCCACCTCCTCTGGTTCCGACTGTGTGGCGTTGTATTGCATCAGTGACACATCAGAGGGTTGTTGGGATGCTGCATGCTGAACACTCTGCTGTCAAGGACATCGATCTTTCTGCTGAGCCAGAGAAAATTTAATTAGCTTATTTTAACATTCCTCTTCATCCTGCGGGTGGGTAGAATTGACGCTGGCTGAAGCCTCGTTTCCACATAGCTCATTTACCGTAACTAATTATTGCTTGTAATTGAATGGTACACTCTGCCGACAGCTTCTGCAGTAAGATGGAGCAGTCACTTTTCATTTATTTCCTGTTAGAACCATCTAAACTTTCCCCCTCAGGGCAGTAAAATCTTTCATTTCTTACTGGATGTTAGCTGGACAAACTGGTGGAAAGCTGTAGTTAGCACAGCCTCATGCCAGTGACATGGTGCAGTCAAGGAGACTAATTCAGTGTCAAAGAATGAGAGTCCAGGAAATAGGAAAAGCCTGGACTGCTCTCTAGCCTATGGTTAGTCCTCTTTTTGTGTATGGATTATGATTAACTTTAATTGCATACTTGTGTCCTACTTTTTATGATTAATACTGTCCTTCTCTTGGTTTAGTCACGTATTTCTCACTACTCTAGTTCCTGGGGATGCCTGTCCTGTTCTTGCTGAAGCTTTAAAACAACCAACTCTCAAACAGAAGTATTAACTTGAGCCAGATATAATATATGGGACATTAATTCTGAACAATTCAAATCAGCAAAATTACAAGTGTCATGCACATGAGAAGCTGCAGCCTTAAATATAGGTGACAGTACCAGCTGTCCCTGTAATACCTGGGGGACACTCAAGGGCAAATGTGGCAAGCAGGCCTGTTTCTTCTTGATTGCAGCTACTTCAGTGTCTGTCCGCTGCTTGCATCTGTAATGTTTTCCTCAGTGTGCTCTGATCAAAAGCTTAGCATAAGGAGAGAAAATGTACAGCAGGGCATTCAGAGGCTATTTCAGCAAGCTAACTACATTTAGTGCCCAGGCTTTTTTCTGTGATTAAAGAAGGTCACAAAAAGGGTAGTAAAGTCTATGGTAACCTGTGTTATTTTTCCTACGTAAAGTGGAGAAAAATTAAGACCCTCTGCTACAAGTTAGGCAAGAATAACAATTTTAAGAGGAAATTGGAGTAGTTCCCCATCTTGGTATCTTCAGCTGCTTTGAAGTGGGAAGTTAGTGGGGTGCTCTTATTCTCCTTCCATTACTTTTTGCACATCTTTGCAACCACTTTCCTGGTTCTGGCTTAGGATTCCCCCTGCAGTAGAGACGGTGCATATAGCAGCCCTGACAGATCTCCTAGTGGAGGGAGTCTGGCTGGAATTGTGCTGTGCTCCATTTGCCTTCCCTGATGGATAGGTTTTTAGAGCCACTACCAGCTTTTTTTAAGGCAGGCTTAGGGATTAAGCAACTCTTTGGTGGTCCCAAAGCAGGCTGAACATAACAGAGAATCTGAATTAATTTGTCTCAAGTGAGCCTTGGGAAATAAAAATGAGGCGAAAAGGCTTGGACAGAAGTGTACACATAAGATGTAAGGACATCTTATAGTCCTTATAGCATTGAATTTAGGCTAAATTCACTGCATAAAACCTAAATAGACTGTGTATTTTTCTATTTCTTTATAGGAACAGAGAGTGTGCGTTGTTTAACAACTAGACAGAGCATTCTAACATCTGTTTAAACAGGTACAAGCTTTTAACTTGTTAGCATAGTTTCACAAGGAGGCTGCTTCAACAGATTGAGGAGGCTTGAGAAAACTCCTCTAGCTCCTGGAACACTTAATTTTTCTTATGTTAGTTTCTGCTTTTGTAATATGCCTTGGGTTTTACTTTAAAAGCCTCCCACGTTTGATGGGGGGGGTCGTCACTGTGCCCGTTGTCAAAGCAGTTGTCTTGATTTTGTCTTAGCAAGAACCTGCTTACAGCCCTGGGTGGAAAGGACCTAAGCTGTGTGAGTCTGTAAGATGGTGTTGATACAAAGGCAGAGCATCTGAGAGAGGTGACAGTGCTGCTGCACAGTGCTCTGGTTTGTCGTGTCCTGCTGCTGCATTGAGTCGTACCATGGAAAGTGTGAGAATGGTTTGGCAGAGTAATCACAAGTATATTGCTGCCACCTCTCCATAATCAAAAATGGTTGGGTTAGATCAAAAAAATGCACTTGTTCTCCTTTTTGGGAAACAGAAAACATTCAGGAGGCTTGTATCTCAGAAGACTGTGTTAGAGGGAACCTGTGCTGCCTCTGTCATGTAGGTAAGCAGATACTTGTTTTGTCAGTATTTCTGTATGTACATGTATCCACTTCAGTTTGATTTACAAGGGAAGGTATTTTCTGTTCTCACAAGCATGAGTTTGAAATGCCAAAGACAGAATATTGAACTTCAGCAAATGGGAGTGGAGTTTGATTGAAAATCTACTTATGAAGTGTAAGGAAGAAATGTGGTGTGAGCCGGGTGGCAAAGTGCCTGAGCTGCTGCTGGTGTAACTTCACTTGGCAGAGCGAAATACTGCCACTCTTCTGGGGTGAAGTGGTGCATTTGCTGTGACCTTGCAACACAAGTAAAACCAAGAGGGTTTCAGTGAGTGTAGGAGATGCCTGTAGAAGCTCATGTAAGGCATAACAGCATGGGGGTTCCCTTCCCAGGATGTCAGCTCAATAAGCTAGAAAAGGTCCAGACTCTGCATCCTTTGAAGAGTAGCTTAAAAAAATATACATGCATAAAAATTCTATTCATCTGTGAAAAGCTACCTCCTTTTTGTTGTCATTAATAAAAAAGGTGCTGGATTATGCCAGTTTAGGACACATTCCTTCTCTGAGATTAAATTTACACTGTGAGCAAAACCAATCTCCCTTATTTTCCTTGAGTAGTCTGTGCCATACTGCTGAGTCAAATCCCAGTTTAAAGGAAGGGAAATTGATACTACAGGATGAAAAATGGTAATAGTGTATGCTCTGGTATCTGTGTGGATATGCACTTGTGTGTGTAGGTATTGAGTACAAGGCTGGTTTTGGACTTCTTGAACTTTTATAAGCCTATGAATCTGTCAATTTCCTGACCAGCCCCCAGTTTACTTCTGCATGCAGTTTCTCCTGGTTCTATGAATTTGAGACAAATGGAAACTGAGAATCAAATTTGGCTCTCTAGGTTTGTAGGCTGTGAAAAGCAGACACGCGGGTACCAGGCAGTTGATTTTTCATCAGTGGACTTTATCTCTCACAAGCTGTGGCAGCACAGACCTACCATGGGCTGTGGAGGCCCATAAAGGCTGTGTGTGCCAGCCTCTCCTGCCCATGAGACACCTGCTGCTGGCATGCCTGAGGTTTAAGATGTTTCCCACAATTTCAGTGCTACTCCTTCTCTTGCAAAGCACAGCACAGCAGTCTGGGAAGGAGCCATTCACTTCTGGGCTGTGAACTGTGGGGGGACAGGAGCTACCATAGCTCTGGCATTTGCTTCATCAGGCTCCTGGGGGACATGTACAAACACCCAGCATGCCTGCAGGCTGGCTCCCTGCCAGCGTCTGCCAAGGAGCAGGGCACCATAAGGCTGCTTACAGGGATCCTACACGCTTCAGGAATTTTCCCATGGCCCCAGTACTTGCAGCAGTGTGCAAGTACTAAATGAAGGATTAAATTAGCCTGTGAGGCTTAAAGTGACAGGAAGTTCTATTGCATTCACCGTCTTGCTGTTGATAAAGTAAATTCTCAGATGTCTGCTGTGCAAAGCTTAAGTTGTCTCTGCAGGTCCCATTCTTAACTGATAGGTCTAAATGACTGCTCTTGAAGTAGAGTGTATCCTTGGAGGGCCTCATAGCCTCTTGATGCTGCTGAGATGCCACGGACGGTTTAAAAAGTGGGCAAGTCTGAAATGAAAAGAAAGAGAAACAACCACACATTGTAACTAGCATTTTCTACACAAGTCATTGCATCGGTGGTTAGGAGATAAAACCCAGGCATAATATCTTGTGAGCATTGCTGTCTCTCCTATGTCCCTGTTTCTGGGTGACTAACAGTGAGAATTAGTAGTGGAAATAAGGTGCCACAGGTGGGTGATGAGGAATACTGTGATAAAAGAGATGGGAGCTTAGAAAAAGGAGACTGTTGTGTTGCCCCTGGTTAAAAGCATCCCCCGAGGCTGAACTGTTGCAGGGGAGGAGTAACAGCAGCAGCAAGGTGTCACTGAGAGCTACAGGGATTGGTGATAAAGCTCATGTGCCTCTGAGCTGGGGTGTCAGTATAGCCTGTTTGCAGAATTTGGAGCTGAGGGCTCAGCTTTGGAAGTCTTATGGCATTCTCTGGTAGTGTGGCTTTACATCTGATGCTGCTAAGGCTGCTGCAGCGATTCTTCATGTTGACCACTGGGTCTGTGATTCCCCGTGTGTTGTGAACAAACTCAGCATCTCTTCTGATATGAGCTTTTCATTGTGCTGTCTCTGAGTGTGAGCTGGCTCTGGGAAGGGACCCCAAAACAGGAAGGTACCAAGACAATTTGCTCGTCTGGGGCTGTTTGTAAGCAGGCTCAGTCACAATGAGATTCCAAATAATTTTGAATAACCTTTTGAGTATAAGCATTAATTGCACTTTTTTTCTACTGTGAACCTACTGATGCTCAGGAGAGGCACATAGGATGGGGATACAACTTGACAGCAGCAACCTGAGCAGAGCCTTGAGGAGAGCAGGAAGCCAAGGTGAGCATGCAGGGAGGTTCGTTTGATTAGGCTGGAACCTCTTTGGATACATGTGCATCTTAGATGAATTTTATAGAGAGCTAAGTGACTGCCCTTTAAGTACACCGTAGCTTGTGTTTCAGACTTAGAAATTTCCCTCACCCATGGCTGAACAGAAAGATGACATTGTACAGAAAGATGGCAGTGAACAATAATTAAGACAGGTTTTAGTAAAAGGGATATGAATTGATACTCATTAGTATGGTTTCTTACAGTATCTGCAGAAGAAGCATTGGCTAGATTCCTGAAGAGTCAGAAGTTCTGGAGATGTTGCTGTCCTTCTTCATTTTGCCTACTTAGGGTTTGTTTGGGTTTTGGTTTTGTGGGGTTTTTTTTGTCAGTGATCTTTGTAACACTAGGGGAAGATTTAAGTGGGCAAAACGCAAATTAGAGCTTAGTGGTGTTATTGGCATTGTCTTCTACTTTCCCATGCACCTGGCTTGTGTGTCTCCTGCTTGACATTGGGAGAGCTGCAAGGAGGCATCCCCACCAGGGTGGTTCTGACACAGGGCTGAAGGAGGTTCATAGCACACTTGCTGTCACAGCCAGTGTGGCATCCTGTCCTCCTGCATCAACATTCCTCTTAAAACTAGTCTCCTACCAACCAGTAGGTTCCTTTGCAATCTCACTTACAAGAGATCTTCAGCTTCCAGCTAAAACGTAAGATGACTGTGGCGTCCTTGTACTAAACTAGCTTTCAGTTTTGACTCCTTTGTGTTTATCACTTAGCATCAATCTCTCTCTTTCCTCCTGTGAAAGGAGGGCTGTAATCAGTTTTATAATCAACTTGTCTCTCCCTTTCTTTCTTCTAGTTATCTTAATAGTGATTATCTTCACCTTCATTCATTTGTAAACACCTGTTTTGAATACAAGCCATTTTGAACACTCTGTTACTTGCATTTGTCAGCTATCAAAGGTGGAATTTGCTACATTTTGAAAAGATTCAGATGTGATTAAGTAGTGGAAAGGAAGGAGAATGTCCCCTTGTCACTATCCAATCATGATTGTGGTGGTGGTTAGTAATACCTTATGTAGCAGGATGAGTCACTAATTAATAGTTAAAAGTTGTTTACAGCCAAGAAACAAAACTGTTCAGGCAGGAATTGACAGGCAGAGGTTACTTGAGTTGCAGCAGCCTTTTAGTAAGCCTTCTCCCACCTCCTTGAATTCAAGAGGTGGACCAGGGAGACCAGGAGGGGAGAGGAAGAGGAAAATGTCATGCTTTCTTTTCCCTCTGTTGTAATGAGCAAAGGAGTTTAATTTTGAGGAAGAGATAGGTAAGGAAGGGAGGTAACACAGGAGTGTTCTGTGTGTTGCAACTTGTGCTTGATGCCTTTGTCAGGATCAGCAGCCAACTCCAATATTGAGCTTTTCCCTTTCTGTGCAGTACTTAAGTGATTTTATAGAGGGGCAAAATCATGCAAGGTGAAGGTGAGTTGTTGAGCTGGATTTTGGTTTTGTGAACGCTTCCTGCAGTTGCTTCTTCATCTCCAGCAGTCAACATCGTCCTTCCTGTAGCTCAAGAACCAGTCTAGTGTGCTAGTGTTGAATTCTCACAACTGTCAGATTTTGCCCTAGATGGCATGGAGAGAAAGAAAAATCAATACCATGGAGTAGAAGCTCAGCTCTTCTAAAGGCAGTTGAATTTTTCCCATGGACATGCTTTTGAAAACTTATGTTCTGAACCTCCCTGCAAAGTATCTGATTCTGGCACAGGGATGTGCTTTTGCCTCTCAGCACTGAGGAGGGGCTGGAAGTTGGTGCTGCCTGAGAAGAACTCATGGAAAAAATTATCCCATTCTCACTTAGTAACTGTAAATGGTTTTGTACTGTGAGTGAGTGAGTGCAATACAGCCCCTAAATTCAGTACTAGTGAACCTGACACTCAGAGTTAATCCTGAGTTACGTGTATTTAAGTAGTTGTGATGGTATACATGCTTTTGAAGGAGATAGTGGGAGTAATGGGAATGCTGTGAGCATTCTCCATGAGACGAGTCTGAGAGAGAAACAGATTAGTTTGTATTGAGGAGCAACATTTAGGAGAAGAACAGATGTTTGAATCCTTATGTTCTTTCCAGCGTAGTTGATGAAAGAAAACTTTTCATAATCATGCCCAAAAAATACTGTAGTTGTCATCCTTAAGATGAGTCATTTTCCCCCCCTTATTTTTAATACCTCTGAAGCAGGAAGTTATAATTCAGTCCAGTCTCTAGCCATGACACACTGGGCAGCTGAAATAACTACGCAGGGGGAGGGATATAATATGCCATGCAATTCATGCTCAAGTGAGGTCTTGATGTGAGGAAGTGAGAACCTGACAGTACAGACATGGCATCATCAAATAATCATTGAATTTTACATTAGAAGTCTACAGGATTGCTACTTGGTCTTCCATGTCTGTGTGGAATATCTGGGGTAGGTTGCAAGGCACTTAGATGGGGAGTCCTGCCTCAGCAAGTAATTCATAATGTTACCTGTACTGGCACTTGTAAGGTTTTTCTGCAGCGTACTCTTAATAACAGCTCCCTGGTATCCTTATTTCCTTATGATCTCTTTGGGGCTAGAAAAAATGATTGCTTGCTTATACAGTTACTCTTCCATCAGTTTTCCTGCTAAAAAGCATAAGATCCACTCCATTCCGAAAACAGAATTAGACACAACAGGATCAAGTCTAAGGTAAATGGCAGCGTGCCTGGTAACTAGATACTGTGTGCAGCAGCTTTTGCTGTGATGCGTAATGCTGCCATAATATTAGTAACTAGGTGTCCAAGTCTGGGTTAGATCACTGTTGTGTTAGATGCTGTGTGCTCAAAACAGCAGAGTTGTTCCAGATCCAAAGGAGCTGACAATGCAATCTGCACAGATGTGTGGAGGTGTAAGCAGCCAGACAGCACACTGGTGAGGGTGTATTTGTGATGAGACTCTGGGAGTCTCATGCTGAGAAGTTAGAGATGGAAAACCATCTTCATGGGACATGTCAGCAGGAAAGCACACATAACCTACAAGGGATCTAATTCTATTTTATTTGGTGGGATTTTTTTTGTTTGGTTTGGGTTTTTTTTTTACTTAAAATCCAGTGTGTTATGAATTGTAAAATACAGGAGTCCAGCTTCATCTCTTTTATCTCTTGTCTGTCTCTGCTGTTTTAGCATGTTTTCCACGGGAAACTCTCTAATACAGCAAAAGTCCAGGTATAGTAAGTAATGCAGCTCTGTATTTCTCTGTATTGACCAGCGTAGCAAGTAACAGAAATGGACCAAACAGTTCAGCTCCATTTAAAACTTGTGTAAATGGTGGCCTCAGAATAGAATTGGATCTGCTCCTCTGCCTCTTTTCCCCCTAGGGTCTGAATGTTTAGATAACTCTTCAGCTAGCAGTAAAATCACCAAGGAAAGATGAGAAAAGGTATTTCTTTCTGGCGTGACTGAGGAGGATCTGGTAAAGTAATGAAAGTACATTCTCTTACAATCTGAAATGTACCAAACCCACCAGAGCAAATCTCTACTTTGAAATGCCTGAAGTCAGGACTTCTACTTGGTTTGAGTTCACTGCTGGAAGCAGTGTTGCCAATGAAGATATTTTGTAAATTAAAATAAATGGGTATTATTTGTGAGTGTGGGATGGCATCCAGTGTTTACTTTCTACTTAGAGCTTGTTATCACTATTCTACCTCCACTCTACCCCTAACTCTCCCTGTATTCCCTTTCCTGTGGTACCACATACCACTAACTTTCTCATCCCCTTGGTTCTGTGTGAAAGATTCACTCTTCTCTCCTGTGATCTTTCAGAACCACAGCACTTGGCTCTTCCCTGCATCCTTGGCTTGCTTTCTATGTGTTGTTTTTTTCTTACTCTTCACTGAATTATCTCATTTACTCCTTGGACCTTTGGGATCCCCTGAATTACACTGTGAGTTGCACATAGCATTTTCTCAGCAACTTTCTACACCCTCTCTGCAGTGACTTCCCACTCTCTGCAGGTTAACCAACAGCTATTTCATCCTCTACCTATCTTTGCTTCAACAGTTAATTGGGCCAGAAAGAGCATATGCCAAGGCTGCATGTGAGCTCCACATCCTTTGAATAGACCACTAGGCCACTGCCAGAGAGGAGAAATATGGCACGAGCTCTTCTTGTACTTCTCTTCATAGAGGCATTTAATATCCTTTCTCTCCTTTGCCCATCCGTGGATTTCCTAAGGTGATAGGTAGGAACTTAGAATCTTCTGTCAGATTTGGTAGAAATCAGCCCGGTTGACTCACAATTATGGATGTGGATAGACAAAGCAGACAGGCAGAGACAGGAAACCAGGGCACAAACAGAACGAGACAATTAGGGACCAAATGTTTTTGGGTTGCTTGTATGTTCACATGTCTTCAGCTGAGGTAACTAGCAGAATTGAGAAGAGCGTTTACAATACTGGTTTAATGTCAGGGAGAAATTTTAAGGACCTGTTATGTAGTTGTGGAGGCAGCTTGGTATTGGCACCTTGGTGCATACCTTGTGATTTATGTTTCCTTCAATGAATTTTAGCACTATGTTGTGTCACATTTTTGATTCTTACCAAAGGCAGTTCTTTGTAAAAGTAAATTTAGGAGCATCCATGAGAAGAAAAAGAAATGCAGCAAGCTTTATATAGATCCCTGGAGGAAATATGTAGGAAGTGTTAAGGAGATTCTGTTAAGGAATTAAGTAATTTAGAAACAATCCATTTGGTCAGGCCAACAACCCTATGGAGTTGAAACAGGAATCTACATTTTCACTTGTTTTTCTGCTCACACCAACAGCAGGGGCTCCTTAATGTAGTTTGTGGGCTGCAACCTTCATCAGAGACTTCACGTCCGTATTTTAAACTCTGGCTATTCTTGGTAATCCTGGCTAATCATCAAGAATTTTAAGAGATCGGCGTCCCTTTCAGCAGCACTGGGGGCCTGAGCTGAGCTCCAGGGACAGGAGCTGTTAGACAGCCTGAGCTCAGGGCTGCCTCTGTCCCCAGAACTGTCCCAGATGCCTCTGCTTCCCCAGTGTGCTCTGGAAGTCACTCAGGCTCTGAAGTCAGTTGGCCAGTGTTGCAGTCCTCTCCTTTTGGGTCTTCTTTTTGTGGCTTCAGGTTTGTTGTGCTGCCTCCAGGCAGATGCTGTGTCTGATAAATGTCCGTTCTTGAGCGAAATCGGAAATCTGGATCCAAATGCTTTGGTTGGGAGCCAGAACATCCTTGCACATATGGGAAGAGACAGTCCTTGCCCTGGAGGGTTTGCAGCATAAATAGGCAAGTTACAGACAGGATGAATATTATCATCCATGTTTTACAGCTGGGAGAACTGAAGTACAGACTTGTTTATTCATAAGGTCAAGGTCGTGGTGCCAGGTGAACAGCAGAGGCGTAGACTAATTCTGATCTTGGATGTCAGTGCCTTAACCATGAAACTGTTCTGCCTTTCAAAAGATCCTTGGATTGTAGGAATATCTATTACATCACAGTTGCAGTTGCAGGAGGAAGGAAATCGCTTTTTGAGTCAGATAATCTTGAAAGAATTTATGTCTGTGTGTGAAATTCTTCATCCCTTAGTCAAATTTAGGAAATTCTATGCAGCTAATGGCTAATAGAAGAAGATAAATTGCCAGCAAATAATAAATTAACAATAATCCAGAGAAGAGGCGAGACAGTCATAGTCTCAGCAGTCTACAGATAATAAAAGAGAAACATCTTTAAATAAAGTATCTTAAAATTACTAATGTTATTAATTGCCTGGAAAGTCCATGTCTATGAAGGATAAGCCAAGCTTGTTCTTAAACAGGGAAATTTTGGTTTTAGGTACTGGGAGGTTTGGATGATTGTAAGCATTGCTCTTCCTCTCTTTGCAGCTCTGTTGGGAGCGTAATCTCAGATTCACTGCAACTAGCAGAAAGAAAGAGAAGGAAAGGAGAGGGGAAAATAGAAAGTTATGTCTTTTTTCTATTATTATTTTTTCTATAATTAATTTTTGCCAGAAGAACGAAGGGACTATCTGAGCTGGTCCTGCTGGCCTAAGCTGACACATCCACAGCATTATGAGCCCAAGGTGTGAAAGCAGATTCTGTAGAGCTCAACCATGACTGCTGTAATTCTCGTTTCTCTGCGTGTCCCACCCCAGCCCTCTTCTCTCACATGTCTTTGCACTATGTCCTACCCTCAGGTATGATATGCCCAAGGTCTTCTGTGTATGTGTAGGATCAATATTTGCTTACGTTTTGCCTGCATGGTGTACATCCTGTGGAAGTTGGTGGCATGTGCGGGAGCAGGAAGGGGTTGATGTGGGAGCTGCAGGCTCCAGTGGGTGCCAGATTTGGAGCTGACATAAGTCAAGGTAGTTCTTTTGACTTTGATGAAATCACTCGTGATGCATAGGATTCCTCCCCAGAATATGTCTGACAGTGATGTAAAACAATTTCCTTTAGGATCTTGCCTAGCAGGGGTAATGCCACACTGTGCATCTGATATTCTAAGTTCAAGCAAGTACACTTGTATTTTTTTTCTTGGCTGAGAGCATCTGATGTTATGGGAAGAGGTTTATGCCTCCCCCAGCCTAGGTGGTACTATTTCTCCATGCAGCCTGTGCAATTCAGGTGGGACATCACCATCTTTTAGGGTGTCCCCTGCTTCTGGTTCACGGATTTGTCCCCTCCCCTAGTGGAATCCTTTGTCATCTGCAATGCTTAACTCATGACAGGTGGAAGTACAGCTGCAAGTGCACACATTGTGCACACATGCAAAATGGAGAGACCAACTGCTAATGTTGTGCAAAGATGTAGGGAGACCTGCCTACCCACTGAAGTTATACCAAAGGTCTATTTTTTCCCCGCTTCTTTCAACTCACTTTACATTTCCTTCTTGAGAAGATGGTAGCCAGGGTTTCTGGCATAGTCCTGCCTTCTCTCTCTGACTGATAGATTTTCCTCTAGGGACTGATGCATTTGAAGTCTAAAGTGTGCCTAATGCTTTGGCATGGACAGTGTCTTCTAGAGGGGGATTGATCTTTCATGGGTAAATTAACTTTTTTCTCACCTGGGAGGAATCGATATGTCTTTTTTAAGAGAGCTGTGTGACATGACTCCTTGAGTAAGTGGCTAGTAAGTTGTTCTGGTCAGAGGTGTGAGACTCTTCCCCTTTTCTGACCCACCACTGGCTGTATGACATTCCTACAGTCTGCATCAGCTGCAGCATTTAACACATACAATGCTGAACAAACTGCTTTGTGTGGTTTATTACTGACTTTTTATTCAGCCACAGTACTAATTACCAGCTTTGAAGTGGCTGCAGGCTTGGGGTGACTCTTCTGCAGACTCTGGATCCTAGTCAGACTGCAGTAGTGCAGTGTCTGTGGCATTAATCCAAAGACTGCAAATTAAAAAGGGAAGGGGGGAGGAAAGCAAGAGTCCTAGATGATACAGGACTATCGTTTGAATTTGTAGAAATATATACATAAAAATCAGTACAAGTTTATAAAGCTAGCAAATTGATAAGATGGAGGGGAAAACAGAGTGTTTCATGGCCTTATCTCAGACACCACCAAAAGAATTCTTGTCCTGAGTGACTGCCAGGAGTTGCCCCCACCTTGCCACATACATGTAATTTTGTGGTTTTCAAAACAAGCCTTGTAAGATGGTGCAGAACATGCATATGTGCTTTATCTTCCTTGAATGGAATATTATGTAATAGTACTGGGTGACAACCATACTGTCAGCTAAATTTTTTCCAGAATAAAGTATTCAGCAAAAGATATCTATCTGGGCATCTCTGCTGCCTCTTTCTGCAGAAGGTTGTGAAGCTTGTGAAAATGCTGCAATGCAGCAAGTGTACTACCACTGATTAAAAGTAGATTTTTTTGGCTTTGTTGTTGTTTTTCCCACCTTCTGCAAGCTTGTGGGTGGCATTTTAATCAAGTTCTCATGGTAACAAACATAATTTAAAAGCACTGAAGCCTACAAAATTAGGCTTTCTTCTGTATGTGCTTGACGTGGGTGTTTAAGTCATTACAGCTGCAGTGATGCTGGTTATTTTCAGGGTTTCTGGTGCAGAGATGAAAAGGGAGGTAAAATGGAAGGAAGTGTTGCTAGATGCAGAAAACATTTCTCATCTTTTTACCGGGTTCTATTGTTGTTCTTTCTGTAAAGAGATTTCAATTAATGTGTAATGTACTTCTTACATTACTATTTAATTCTTTTAGTTGTATTCTGGTATCACAGTTATGCCATGTTTGTAATTCCTGAAGGAGTCAGTTTTTTTGACTGGTGTTTTAATAAACCATTCCAAATGAGATCTCCCATCAAAACACACATGAAAATGCATGAGAAACTGTGGAGTGCTATATGGATTTATCACGTATTTCCTCATGTAGGATGATTTGCAGAGAAAGGCAGCAAGAAGGGGTTAAAATGATTTTGTGAAGGATCTCAATGGAATGCTTTACCTTCTTTTAATGACTTGATCTTGTAAGCTAAAAGATCATGGCTAAAACATGTTAACTGAAGGCAGTTGTTTGTGTCTGGAGCTTTGCCATGTGTCAGATTAAGTTGTGTTTGATGCTGTATTGCACTTAATGAATTTGTATTGCTATGTATTTGCAGTCCTGCAGATAGGCAGTGACCAAGGGAATGCTGCTGGTGTCAGAAAATGTAAGATATAGCTCACTCAGCTGCTGAGAAAAAGTTTATTTGCAAGGAGAAAATGTACTGGGTATTTACAGCTTTTAAATACATGAAGTTCCAGTTATTTTTTTTTTTTTTTTTTTTTTTTTTTTGCTACAGCCTGCTTACAGGAGATGAACAGTGAAGGATTTAACACTGTAACACCCCACCCCAAATATCCTTGAGTAGCTTACCTGCAGAGGAACTACAGCCTTGTCTCAGGAGCTGTACATTGGTGATCTCCCAGCACAGACATGCCTCGCGCTGCCAGTAGGCCAATCCCATACCTTCAGAAAAGTCATGAAAGTACGATTTTCAGAAATAACAGGATTGCCAGTAAGACAGAATGCTCCACTTAGGGGTTGGGGAAGGACAGAGACATCTTGGCTTTGGGGAAGAAAGCTTTCTGGTCTCCCTGGCTTTCCATGCAGGTATTGATCTGCTTTGCAGCAAGACTGTACTGCTCTGCTCTTCCTTCTCCTCAAGAACATGCTGGGTGCTTGACTTTTTTCTACAAAGGGATTGGCAATTTGTTTTAGCATATAAAAGTCCAGTTGCACCCTTTCCTATCTCATTTAGCCTTGCAGAAACACTTCACAATGATTTGCAGGGTTAGGATAGTCCAGGGACTATAATGTGTTTTCTGGCATAGCTACAGCACTGGGCTTTGCTGCTTATGATCTTGTGTCTTCCTTGTTTGGCAGTTACTGAAATGGAAAAATGAATGTTGGGAATTAAGTTACAATTAATTTTTTTATCTAGATTTTGAAGAAGAGATGGAATGAGAAGTGTTTTAGTGCCATGTCTTCAGAGTATTTTCTGTGACTTTTTTGCTCCTTCTGCACCTTTCTGACTACAGAAGATTGTTCTGGTGTGATAAGGAGAGCATAGTACAGTGTTCATAAATCTTCTTGCTGATTTTGGAAATCTTTCACGTTAAGAACTCCTGGGATTCTGAAGAGGTAAACCAGTAGAGAAAGCAGTAAAATGTCAAGAGCCAAAGAAAATAGAGCCACACTGGGTTTCCTACTAGGGAAAAAAGACAGCAATTAAATATTAGCTATGTGGAGAAAACTGATTATACAGTAACTTCCTGTCACCTTTGAGTTTGTTTAATACTGATAGAAAAAAAGCCTTCTATTTAAAAACATGTCTCTATGGTAATTTCTTGCTGTGATAAAGGGAAGAATATCACCTGTGTTTCAGAAGCTGCAGGGGGTTATGAGCAATGCTTCTTGGAAGCTGAACAACAAAGTAAAGTGCAATGCCTTCTTCAAAGCAGCATGTCATTTGAATGGGTGATGTTTGAATCATCAACTGTATCTTTTAAATGGTAATTTTTTGTGCTTGGTCGTGGGATTTATGTCAAATATAATGATGTGGATATTGTAGTCTTTATTAGCCTGATGTTAACAATACCCACTTCACAAGTAAAGCTCTCTAAACTGATCAGAAATTTGAAGAAAATTGAAATGTGTTGAGGACTGCAAAAATTTTCTCTTTACTTTTTTTAATATTCACAGAAAACACTGACAAAGCACCAGAGTAAATCCTCTCTGAAAAATCTCTGCTGATTGGCATGTGCACAGTAGGGTTTGATCCTAAGCAGTGCTTCAGGAAAAGGAGCTTTTAGGATTTTATTCTTCTAGTTTGTGCTGCAACCTTACTCACGTAAAGTGATTCAAACTGGAAACAGCTAAAAGGACAGCAGCAGAGTTCTTCCTTTTATAATATGCAAGTACTGCGTTTAAAAAAAAAAGAAAAAAGTGTTTTCTGTAATTTTTTTTTGACAGTGCATATGCAGGTTACCCAGTGATGCTGGAAAATACCTCAATACAGTACCCTGGAAAAATGCCCCCAAATGCCAGTTCAGACTAATGAAGTGCAGAAATTGGATGTGTGGTGGGAGGGAACTTTCACAATCCGTGAATTGGTCAGGAAGTCTCAATGTCTGAACCAGTGTTTTCGTCTGTGAGGATTTGGCACTGGCCTTTGGGGTGTTTCAGAGATTGATGTGATGTGGGACACAGGCTGGATGCCGAGACATGTCTTCTCGTGTGCTCATGGAGGGGATGAGAGAGGAGTGATGAGACTGAAGAGGGACACACTGGCACTGGGGCAGTTTGTGTCTTCCTGAATTTAGTGCCTCTTTGTTCATGGGTGCATTCTTCACAGTTTTGTAGGAGTGCCCAATGTTTGATGTAGGGGCTCTTTTGTTCTGCTTTGTGCAAGTCTAGATATATGGAAAGCAAAGGGTTTTTTATTCTGTCTGAACATTTTTGGAGGTGGAGGGGTGTCTGGACTTCAGAACAAGGTGTTCTACTAGTTCTGCATGGCATTTGTCCCATGGGCTGTGAGATATAACTTTTTGTGCTGCAGCCTGGTTGCTGGCCAGGGCAAACCTTGGTTCAGGGCCCAGACTGCGTAAATTCAGGTCCTGTTGCACCTTAGAGACTGGATCTGGGACAAGTATCTTCCTGCCTGTTACTCAGAAGAGACTAGGGAGAGGCCTTGGCATGTTGTGCCCCTTTGAATGGTGGGAACCGGCCTGGTGCGGGCAGCTGTGGCTTAGTCACATCGTGGTGGTGGTGCGAGGCGAAGGGACCAGAGGCTATGGGATCAGCAACAGGAGACAGGAACACTGCATTACTCTCAGCAAAAGGGGCCCAGAGTCCAAAGCCTTTGCACTTCCAGTATCCAAACTGGCTCTTCCCCAGAGCCACTCCAGGAGCAGCTCTCTGCTGATGACGAGGGTATAGCAAAGCCTTTGAGATGCCTTTGTTGGGAGCTGTTACACTTTTCCCTGACTGAACCTGTACTTTCTTTCAGGGGATACAAAGAAGAGTTGTCTGCCTCTTTAGAAAAGTCTTTGCAGGTCTTTTTACACCTTGTGATTCAGATCAAGCCATTAGACCTGCAGTACTGCCAGTGCATCACTTGCCATCACTATGGATACAGCAGTCGTACCTGCTAGTGCATCTCTGAGCACAAGATGCACATCCATTCACACGTTGTCTTGTCAGAGTGTTGTAGGTGAGGCTAAGGTAGCTTGATACTTTCCATTATAAGACTTTGCCAAACCTTTTGTGCCTTAGGCTGCAATTTTCCTCTCTGGCAGTGAGGCTTGGAGTGCACTCTTATGCACGTGTTGGCCCAAGCTTTTCCTGGAGCAAGGCTGCCTTCCCAGGCTGGCTTGAGGAAGTCAGGTGTGCTGTTTTAAGTCCAAATCATGTCTGTGAAGTTCTTTAGCAACCTTGATGTTGAGGAGGGGACAGCGTATCTTTTGAAAGTGTACTGTCAGTAGAGACTTGTTAGAAGCTCTGCTGCTTCCAACTTCCCTGAGCCTCACCAGCCCAATACATGTCATGCCATATCACTGTGAGTGGGGAAAAAAATAATAATAAGCTCCCTCTCCTTTGCTTGTAGTCTCTGGGAGAGGAGAAGAAGGTCCACACTTTCAAATGCAGAGGGAACCAAAGTTAGAAAATATGGCCAAGAACTTGTGGAAGCAGAGAATCAGGGGCAGAAGAGACAACTCTGATAAAAAATGCATGGAGGGAAAGGTGAGGATGGGAAAGCAGTGAGATGGAGACAAGTTGTAGAGAAGGACTGGATGAAAGAGAAGTCCAGGAAGGAAAACTGGAAGTTAATAGAGAAATGGGAATGAGGAAACTGCTACCTGGGATGAAACCTGGAAGTGGATCTTGGTATGAGAAAGATAAAACCTGCAAAGTCTGGAGTGGTGAGAGCTGTAGTCTGGACAGCAAATGTGGACAGGCCCTGGGTGAGGGACTGAAGCCCACAGGGGCAAGGTCTTGGCTGGGCAGCTGATGCAGTAGAGACTGGGATAATCTTGACAGAGGGAATAGGAAGAATAAAATCTGTTTATGGAACTAGGCAGTAGCTTAGTACATATGCAGATGGAGACCCAGTTAGCGTTATGTAGTCATCTCTTGTTTCTTTCACAGCCAAACTCCTGAGGTGTAACATTGCAACCTTAATGTCACATGCGGTAGCTTTGAGTGTGAGATAGATGTTGAGACACCCCTAGACAAAATCTGATTTGTGGCAGTTACCCCTTTTTCTCTTTTTGAATTTTTGGCAGTCTTTAGTATGCTCTGTCAACTAAAGAGAAAAAACCTCCCATTCTGAAATAAATAAAGTTCAGCACTATCCAGATGTGTATATTTAGGTGGCTGCCGTGGCTGGGTTTTGTTACTGCCAGATAGACAGTGATTTATTCTGTAAGTTTTGTGCCCTGAGCTTTCAGCAATACACTACTTTTCATCCTGAAGCCCAGCAGAAGCCTAGCAGTAATAATTAGCAAGCCATAAAAATCGACCTGATTTGTGGGAACCACTGAAGGATGCAAGAAGACATTTCTGTTCGAGGAGCTAGGAACAAAAGTGCGTGGTTACTGACCCAGTCATGTCAGACCTGAATTTTGAGGGAATCCCAAGTGATAAGTGTTCTGCAGTCTGAATACTGCCTATTCATTCAGCCCTTCTAGCAGAGTGAATGAATCATCTTTTCAACCAGAGACAGTCCCTCTGGGTCAGAGTCGAGGTCACTGGTGGGGCATGTGTTTCAGACTGCTTGCCCTAAATGAAAAAGAAAACATACAAGACTTTGCTCATGCTGTTGGAGCTCTGAGTTTTATCTCATCTATAAAACATTTACATACAGTATCTCCTCAAACCTCCTACAACTGTTGGTTCTGGATACATAACCAGGTCCTTCTGGAAGGGCCATCTGTCTTCCTTGCTGCTCAAGTGCTTTACCTCTTCAACATCACCCCTACCCCAGAACACTTTGTCTCAGCTGATCTTCCTGTTGATGTCCCCCACCTAATCATTAGCTCAGTGTCGCTGTGTGCTGTCTATAGGTTTTTAGCTTAAGGGGATCAAGTCGATTCCATAGAACAGGTTGAAAATGGGCACCTCCTTTCTTTATGCAGAGAACGAGCCCCACGCAAGTGGCAAGATGTGGTCTGCACAGCCTGTTCTTGCTGCATCAGCAGAAGAACATGGAACAGCACACATCTGGGATGTAATGTTGTGTTTCAGACAGAAACTTGTCAGACCAGCAAAGCTATTCATTTGCTGTAGTCTGGCTGAATGGTAGGTGCTTTTCATTACAGTGCACTACAGTCTATGTCACACAGTATATTTTCATTAGATTTTGTTAAACATTGTGATGCTCAAAGAGGGGATGTGACATTCCATCACATTTGATGGAAAATGGGTTCCTTTAAAAATGAGTGACAGCAAACCATACAATATTTAAAGTCAATATTAAAAGAGGAAATAAAGCCTCTAATCTGCATTATATCTACATATTATTTATGTGCTAAAAACATTTCTTTCCCCAAAAAGGCTCTCAGATTGAGAAATCATAGGAAAATTAATGAAAGAAAAAAAATCAGCAGTTGGCTTTTGAAGCTATGTAAACTTCTATCATGCACTATCTCCTGCACAGTGTTATTCCCTACAGTGGAAAGAATCACCAAGTACATGCAGGGAGCCTGCCAGCAGCAAGTTCTGTTTGATGCACGGTATCTCTTTGTGGAGATAGGGATTATTTGTTTTCTCTCCTCTGTTTGTCTTCCCCCTGTGCACCTGCACATATTTTTATAAACATGTATCCCATTCCCTTTCCCATGATCAAGAGTCTTAGCATGTCTAGTCATTCCTTGCACAGAAGCTTCTCCAGATCTTGTATCATCCTCCTTGAGCTCTCTGTACCTTTTCCAGGTCTACTTTATTTAATTTGTGATTAATAATTAATGCTTTCCGGCATCCTAAACCAACATCAGCATTAGTGCTGTCGAAAGACTTTGTAAAAGAAGTTCAGAGAAATTCAAGATGAATCATATGTTGAATCCTGGGTACCTCTCAAAAAAGACATCAGAAGCACCTGAACACATAAATGCACCTGTGAATTTTCTGTGTCCATCAGTGCTCTGCATGGCCTGTTGTGTTTTCTGTGTTGTCTTGTCCTTTTAATGGAAATTTCTGACAGCCATCTGTGGAAGGGCACAGGTTACTTCCCTTGTCCAGAAAGGCCTTTTGTAGGTAACTTCTCTGTGCAGTGCTAGTACTGGAAAGAGCATGATGATCTGGATCTTCATAGATGTGTAGGCATCTGGCTGCAATGGAAATCACTAGGTATGTGTAACTGGGTAGAGACTGTGTGTTGAGACCATGCTGATGTGAGACTGAAGGTCTGTGGATCTTCTTGCCTCTGTATGGGGAGCAGCTACTCCACAACTAATTTTTCTACTAGTTCTGCCTTTTTTTCCACCTAGTCTGCAGTGACTATATCACAATCTCTGCTTCTTCCCTGAATGATGATTTTTTTCTCCTTAAGTAGTATTTTGTCTTATAAAGCCCATCATCCAGCTCAGCTGTGGTGCTGTCATGTATCTTCAACTGTCTTTTTGCTGAAGTTTGAAGTGACTGTGGTAAGAGGGAAATATGGAAAAAAAAAAGAAATGTTTCTTCTTTTAGAGTCAGGCCTCCTGGGTGCTATCTGAATCTCCTTTTCTCTTCAAGATCACCTCCATAAGCTAAAGGTTTCCTCTCTTCTTCTTAGCTTTTTGAGAAATTATTTATTATTCTTAATAAATGGGGCATATCATTTATAATTACTTTGGTAGCAAAAATAGACTGTAAAAGTACAAAAAAGGACTGACTTGTTGAGTGTTTATTTCATTATAGAGTTGAAAATCTCTGAAGTTTACCATGTGGAAAGGTTTAATTCCCAGTTAGATTATTGCAGTCATTTGACAGACAAGGGGGTTAGGAGAGGAAGGCTGTGCAGGGGGTGATTAAGTATTCGAATGGGGAAAGATCCATTGCTTAGTGTGCCCACCCTCAGCAATCCTGTAAAATTCCCCCTTAAAAGCCCTGAGAGGACCACAGTTTTTAACGTTTCGCTGTCTGATCACATTTCAAGTAACTCTCTGCTACAGCCCTTGGAGCTAGTGCTGTTGGCTCATGGTGTTTTTTTCAGTGCCTTCTACACTGGGGGTTAAAAAGCTGATGTAGCCACAAGTGTTGGTGAATCTTTTTCTCTGCCAGCATTCAAGTCAGAGCCTTGGCATGGGTCATTTAGATGGGCGCTAAGGGCTGCAGAGCCTCCTATTTCAGACAAACCTGCCAACTGCAATGCCTTCTCCAAAGTGCATGAGGAGGGCTCACTGTGCCCATTTGATATTGTGCCTGATGGAAAAATTAATGCAGTGTGTCTGACTCTTGAGTTGCCCTCCTGGGAGTAACCCTGTTCTTGTTCAGGGCTTGTTTCAATGAGTCCTGTGGAAACAAAAGGCTCCACTGAGAAATTTGGGAGCTGCCAGGAAACATTCTGGCTTTCTTGCAGCACTTCTTTCATCCTTCAGTCCCTCCAGCTCCCTGAGGCAGGAGAGATCTCAGATAGGACTGAGCAGGAGCTGCTGTCTCTCTTGACTGGTGAGAAGACGAGGCTGTCGTGGTGCGTCGTCTTAAAATGTGCAGAAGGACTGTGTGCAGTTTCATCCAGAAACACTCGTGTCTCTTTGTGTTGACGCCTGCACTGATTGTTATGGCATCTTTAATGCTTTTGCCATCCTTATCGGGGACTAAATTTATTGGTAATAAGTTTTGCCTTGCCGTATGTTTAAGATACCACTGATAGTTGTCATGGTGCTGTTGTTATGGTTACCATCTCCTTCACCGGCTAAAATGCCTTTTCTCTCTCCTGTGGGAAGCAATTATGACTATGATAGATGGGGGTGTGTGAGGGTGCTTGTGGAATGGTAAATGGTGTAAAAATGCAGCATTGTGGATAGAAACAGTTTGACAAAACAGAGTGGTGTTGTAGCAGGATGAGATGTACAAGGATTCTTTTTAGCTAGAAGTGAGCTCTGTGGTAGATAGTTTTATTGGGTTTTTTTCAGTCAGAAACTGCTAGGACAGTGATTTCAACATTGCATGAGAGAACAACACCCAGTTTTATGTTTCTGGAGTTTCAGCAAGTTGATGTGGTCCCTCGGCATGGGAGTGAGGACAGCCCTCCATGCTGGGCAACCATGTCTCTTGGAGGAGAACATCCAACAGCAGGTCAGCTCAGGCGTGCCCTGCTTTTCAGCAGCCCAGAGAAATGAACACTTTCCCAAGAGAGGAAGGAGTAACAACTGAAAGGTTTGTGCTCACATGTGCTCCTGTGTTTTGCAGTGGAATGAACCTGCTTCCTACTAAGGGAAATGCAATGAGTGCTGCACCTTGTCCCTCCTGTACAGCATGCAGGTGCACCACCTGGCCAAGCAGGGAGCTTGCTCAGATTCACATTTCTCCAGAGGAAAGCAATCCCCCTCATCAGGAGCTGTGTAGCTTCTGCAGCAGTGTCACCCACCCTTCCCACCTGCCTGCCTCCACTGGTGCCAAGCCTCTGCATCCCAGCCTGCATCCCTCCCTCTCCTGGGTCTGGACTTGGGAGCAGGGCAGCTGAGTCAATGCTATGGTGCATCTGAGCTAAATAGCCCTCTGGGAAGTAAGATTTGGTCTTGGAACCATAGAAGGGTCACGTCTCCTCTCCTTCCCACTGAGGTCAGGATCTGGCCATGCCCCCACCAGGGTTTGTTTTTCTTTTCTGTTGTCTCTCCCTTCAGGACCCTCCAATGTTAATCTTTCCCCTGAACTGGAATTGTAGCTCTTCCTCTGGGCGTTCAGATGGCCATTTCTCTTAGTTAATGAATTAGCTTCCCTGAAATCAAATAGCCTCTTTTCCCTGTGAATGGGCCAATAGATACAAGAGCAGGTAAAACCATGTCTTGAAGTAGGAGGGCAGTCTATTTACAAAATCCTTCAGGATTGGCCTAATTCTGTTGTCTTAAAAAGTGAAATTTGTACAGAATTAATCTGTTATATGCAAAGGCAATGTTAATATAATGCTAAGATGATTCTGCAAGATGTGCCTTTGAACTATATAGAAGGACAGATAGCATGACAGGAAGTATAAATCAGCATTATCTTGGGGTTTGCATATCATGGCCTCCTGCTGTACTGCTATGGATGATTTACTATGCATGGATTTGTTCAACCCAACCACAGCAGTTGGAGATGTTGTCACATTAAAGAGCATGTGGATTAATAAATATATGTAGAGTGTCTGAAAAAGTTCAGCCACGTATCCAGAGGTTTGTCCCTCCATGTTAATTATAAGCTTTTTAAGTAATTTCTGTCTCTATACAGTTCTCAAATGTCCAAAAAAAAGCTGAAGGGATTAATTTTTACCATTATTTCTGCTTCAGGTTATTAGTTCAGAAGGCATCTAGTTTCAGATCCACAGTGCTGTTCCCTCAATGCCCTGCCAGAGTTGCAAGGTTATGAACTTAAGGTCTGTGAAGTATCTCCACACTCCTGCATTGCTGCTGCCACCAGTGGAGCATGATCTCTCTGGACAGGGAATGGCCAGGGTCAGTCTGGACAAGGAAAGCCTTTAGGGACAGCTGTGTATGGCCCATGGATGTGTGTTGGTATCACTGTGTAGTTTGTGGTGCTCAACATCACCTGTTTGATCCCTCTGGAAGGAGGGGACATTTCCCACCCCACTCCTACTGATTGGGCACAGCTGGCTTTGATCAGACTTCAAGGCGAGGAGCATCCTGAGGGAGGAGTGTTACCACAATCCCGTGCCGTGTACCTAACACAGCCTGCCCCAAGACATATTGGCATGGTGTGGCCAGGATGGCTTTGGAGTAAGGGGTGTGCTGGAGTGTTGGTGCAGCCAAGGTTGATACTGCCTGTGAGTGTTGCCACCATCCTTGCTGTGATCCAGTACCTGCTTTGGCCAGCCTCTCACTGGTGACAGGCAAAGAGTGAGATTGCTGCTGTGTATTCCCTGATAATGAGGTTCTGCTGTAAAAGGTAGGGAAGAAAGGCTCATAAAGATCAAAATTAATTTTAACTAAGCAACATGAAATTTTAGGGGGCTGACTGTCCCTTCTTTTCTGATTTTTTTTTTAAAGCATTCACTGCAGTTTGTGAAAAGACTACGAAACTCATAGTAGAAAGAGGAACTTTTTGCTTCCCTGAGTACAGTGTTTCCTTAGATTGTCCAAACTATTCCAGGTTTCTTCTTATTGCGTACCTCTCACTATTTGAATTCTGCCGTATTGTCCGTCCACTCTTGGTGTTTCTGTGTCAATATTTAAATTACCTGATTAATTTCATTCCATGGTATGCTAATAAAATGACAGAAAACAACTCACCTGATGGTGCACAGCACACCCATGTATTCTGGATTTGAGCATGAGATGTGGATGGATCAGGCTGTACTGATTCAGTCACAGCTAAATTGCTGAATACAAAGATGCAGTGTGTGACTCACTTGCTGTCTCTACTACCATTATAAACTCTGAGAGCACTTGATGAATAACAGAGTCAGGAATGAATTCATCCATGTTTCACTCTGTAACCATCTATTGTAAATACTGAGCCAAATTCTGCCTCCAGATACACACAGCTCTCATTGCAGTCTGCCCACTGTATTTATTTTTAAAGATAAAAGCAGTTCTGTTACTTTCACAGGGGACTTCTGTGACACAGTCCATTGTGAGGATGTGAATATCCTTCCTCAAGAGCTTCAAGTGAAGCAGGGGGTGTCTGCCTGGAAACAGCAAAGGCCCTTAAGGGACAACAGCTTCCAAACTGGTGGTGGTGGGGTTATAACCATTACATTTGCCCCAGTGATTTTCAGAATGACATTCCCCACACTTGGCTTTTACTTAACCCTCCCTGTCCTGCTGCAGCTCTGGTCTTCTCTCGTGGGTGATCCAGGGGCAGAACTGCTGAAGCTGGTGGGCAGGTTCATCCTGCTCCTGGGGCTTGCTGTCACGTTCAAAACACACTAGGCTGGTGAGGGAAGCCTTGAGTTAGGGGTTGGTGGTTTTCTTTGGTTGGTTTTTTTGGGGGTTTTTTTGTGTTCTTTTTCTTGAGCTTCCTTAAGGGACATAAATGAGAATGTCTCATTTTTTTCCCAGAGCAGGTTCTGTTCTGTCCTCAGATCCCAGATGCTGATGGCTTTTGATGTGTGCTGCTCATTCCTAGTCAAAGGGAGACATTTGTCTCATGGCTTCATGTTTTGGAAAGGCTCTGATAAGAACTATTCTCTAGTGTTATGCAATAAATGAACCTAGATGCAGAGAGTATTTAGGAGAGGGTCTTTGCTCTGCTCAGACTCTCTCATAATTTCAGAGTTCAGTTTTTCTGGTACGATGTGAGATGGCTGCTTTAAGGCTCTGGCAGCACATGCAGAATGTCTCACTGGTGAATGTCCCATGAGGGCAAAGGAGGTGGGGAAGGCAAAGCAGTGTGGAGTGTGTTTACTCTTTCGATGGTTGATTGAGGCCTCTCTCCTTGCTTTGTGGTACTGCTCAGTCCACCATTTTCATTACAGCTCAGAGGAAACCCTGGGCTGCAAGTTTCACCTGCTTCTGCAGTCCTTATGCAGTTAGTTATTCCTAGGGAATGGTGCTGGGCTAGGGTGAGAGCAGGCAGAACTATATTTCCCAAAACAACCTGATCTCACCAGGGGGCAAAAGAGTTATTAGGTTCCTTTTTTGGTATGGAACTACAGATTGAGTCACATGCTGTGAATGAAATTTAATTTTTGTGATTCACCATGATTTTATTTTTTAAAAAATTTGAAATTGCTCTGAAAGTCGTTATTATTAAATGATAATACCTCATGAGAAAGGGGTTGAATTACCAATTTTGAATGATTATCTGGCAATACCTATTTCTCATGTTACAGTTTTTTTGCAAACTGACCTGACTGAAAATAGTTTCTTTTTCTCATTTGTTTGGTTTCTGGTAAATGTCTGCAGAATATATGCACTATTCAGTTTGTATCTTCTTTTCTAGACTGCTCAGTCTCTACAATAACATGGCTGGTTGACTGTGTTCAGCTGATTTCTTTATTTGTTTTTCTTCTCCCAGGAAAAAGAGAGGTGGCAAGTGCTTTTGGAAAAGGCCTGATGGTTTTGACCTTGAAGTAGCTGTTTCAGGGGCAAGCCTTCCTCTCCTCTTCAGATTATCTTATCATCAAAACATAGATTATGATTTTTATTGCCTTACTAGGTTTACATACTGAGGAACTACTGCTGCATTTATCTGTGTGTGAGGAGTACCCAAGTCTATGGCTTGTGGAGTGTCTTCTTTTACTGGCTTGGACAAATGAGAGCTAATCAACAGGATTGCAATATATGTGAAGTAGCAAATAATGATTGGTTTTGTGTGTATATGAATACTGATAGTCATAAGAGAATGCAAATGCTTGTGTGAGAAACAGCTGTTCCCCGTGGACCATTTTGGACAAAAGGGAGTAAGTGTGAATGGTCACAAAGCAGCAAGTGAAAGGCAATGTAAGCAGGGTCTAACATATGTTCAGGAAGTCAGTGCATGTTCTCAGACATGGTTTCTGTCCCAGGAGGTGGCAGATTGCATGTGCTGCAGAGGACACATTGCCTTGTCCTTCTGTGCTTGACAAGCACCTGCCCTCTGTAACTGCAACACCAGCTTCACTTCTTTTAGCAGTTGTGGCGTTCTTCCCTTTACTACTCTTGGAAGGTGTTGTTGCACTTTGATGGCAGGTTCACATCTCTTTAAGTGGGCCACATCTAACTGCAATCAATGAGTTAAAATCAGATTAACAGCCCTTGAGAAACTGGGGCTAATAATTGCAAGACATATGAGAGTCAGGGTGGACTTGATGCATAATTTTTACTGCTGGTGATTTCTTTTGAGTTTAAATGAGTTCACCCATGACTAGGACAAACAGTCAGAGTCACTTCTGCATTTAAACCCTCTTTTATCTGCTGAACATGAATGTACCAGTAGCACTGCTGGTGGCATGCCTATGCTGCACCTGGTCACTACCTGATGGTCAGGGACACAGTCAGCCCCTTGGAGCTGATCTCTCCTGCTCGTGTCATTACAGGCCAAGCGGTGAAGGCAAGGAACCATGGCGGAGGATAGGAAAGATGAAGCCAAGGCACCGCACTGGACTTCAGGTCAGCTAACAGAGGCTTCTTCACACCCACATTCACCTGAAATTAAGGATCAGGGTGGTGCAGGTGCTGGACTGGTCAGAAGTGCCAATGGATTTCCCTACCGAGAGGACGAAGGGCCGAGACTGGGTGGCCATGAGCAGCCGGGGACATATGCTCAGACCAAAGAGAATGGGATCAACGGAGAGCTGTCATCAGGGGACAGGGAGACTGCAGGTAATGCACCTCAATGCCCTGCCACAGAACACGGGGCTCTGCAGACCACTGGATATTTCTCCAAGGGGAAGTGTCAGGTGGAGCCAAGTGTGCCCAGGGGCGTGGGGGAGCTGACATGAGGGACCATGTGCTTTGGAAGGGCACTAGCTCTTCACAGCAAGGGCCATATCTTCACTTAGGCTTGCACAGCTTGTATCCTTAGCCAGGGTCCTGGGCAGTGCTCTGAGAAGGCTTCAGTAAAGGCATAACAATGCCTTAATCCATCTGGTCAATGGGACAGTGTCGCCTCTCTAGGGATGAGAGAACAGACTGATATAGCTGCTCAGCTCTTCTGGGCTAGGAGAGAGTAGGAAACTGCCCGACTGTTGTGCATGGATGGCTCATGCATTTGTGAGTGCATAAAGGATGGATTCTCCTGGTATTGCTCACAAGTAACACCACCTTCTTGAAACCACATATTATTTGTAGAATAATGCATTGCTCAATGTCACCAGGAACACCACAATTCAGCATCAGCATTTATTCATCCTTGCCCAGCCATATCTAGCTAGATTCTCGCTGGGACTTTCTCTATTTATAAACTATGTAAGATTTTAGGATGCAGCTTTTTATTTGCAGAAATAAAAGACAAGTGTGATTGTGTCAAAATATGCAAAGCAAGTTTTGTTTTAGAATTAAATACCACTTCTCTCTCTGCAGAGTTTCTGCTTTAAACCCCAAATGCGCAGTGCAAGAATTTCTCTTCTGCAGACACAACTGCCCTTGATGCATCTGTTCATGTATGCTAAAGAGATCTTTCTAGCAATGTTTTTTCTGTTGACAGAATTTGGTGATGCTATCTGTAATTTCTCAGTAGCTGGAGAATTGTAAGGCTCTTGGACCCTGCAGTCATTTTATAAGCAATTGTGCTGGAAGTTGAGATCTCTGTTAAAAATAAGTTTAGATTTTAAATCTTGTAGATAGCCAAAATTTGAAAGCCAAAGGTAGAAGAAATCCTGTGTGAGGATTCAGGTGAACACACTCTTGATGACTGGGGGATAATAATATGTTGTCTCTTTGCTGTAACCCAACTTCATGCTCTGCTCAGCTAGCAAATAAGCAGGAGAGGTAAGATGCTGCAGTTCTTAGGGGTTGATATGAGCCAGGTGAGGACCAAATGCATTTCTCATCTTTGCCACAGATTTTTCACACAGTGTTGGAGAAGTCCTCTCATACATGTGCAGAAGTGGGAATAATTTTACAGGATGAAGAGAAAATTTCCTATCCTTAGAAAGGGGGGAAAGAAATGCTCTTCTCAGGCTCTCTCAAGCTCAGGTTCTGAGTGATGGTCAGAGAGAGATCTGATGAAGTTTGAAGCTAATGGGTGAGAGGAGGCAGGAGCCCACTGCTGGTCCTCAGTGGGCATTATAAATTTATAAATTTCACATTGCTTTTTGAGGCAAGTGGTTAAACAGTAGAACAAGACAAAATGAGGCAATGATTTGGTCTTGGGCAGGCAGCAGGACTTGCCAAGGGAACAAGATTACTCTTGATCTGGGTGAAATTTGCTTCAGTTACATCTTTGTGGCCTCATTTCCTCCTCCCCTGCTTTTTTCTCACTATCTGCTCAGGTTGCAAGATAAGAGGGGACTTACTGTCAATACATACAGCTTTTGTTTGGGAGTCTTAATATAGCCTATCTCATGGCACCTTTGTTTGCCCTTGAGCACCAGAAAAGTCCCTAAAACTGCTTGCCTTCATGCATGAATTCCTAGCTCTCTGGAAACACACACTGGCTAAGTCCACATTTAATTAGTGCAATGTAAACCATCTTAGGATACTTAAGATATATTTTTAATAATTTTTCTCATTTTGAAGGAGAAACCTGTTGGCAACTTACTATAGTGATAGAAAGGGACCAAAGCATGTGTTGCCACTTTACGCTAGTATTTACTAGCTGGATGTAGTCAGTGCATTGTGAAGCAAGATGTTTAGATTTTTGGTGTTTGATTCAGAGTTTGATCATGAAATCAAGATTGTCATTCATCACCAAATTCAATCATCTTTGTTGTGTTAGTCTGCTTGGAAATTTTAATTGCAGTGGGATGTTGTATTAGGAAGTTTTTAAATACCACTCTGATATGCATAATTGTCAATAATGTGAACTATTTAATCATTTGTGGTAGCTTACTGACTGCAAACAGCTGAGGAGAAAATGTGCCAAGGTCAATGGAGATAACTAAGCCAAACTGTGGCTTTGAGTGGATTTACAGGGTTTTTATTTTCCCTGGTCCAGCACTATAACCTAGGAAAATATTTAGATTCTCAGCCTTCGTGTCAGAGTCTGTAAATCCCCTGCAACTGCAACAACCAGCTCATGCGCAGCAGAGCAGTGGTTTAAGGAGGGATTTCCCAGGCAGTCATCCATCACCCCATCCCTGGTACATTTTGAGGTGTTTTGCCTAAGAAAGGTCTCCAGCACCTGACTGACCCAGGAGCCGGGTTTTAGCCACAAAATGAGGATCTCCTGGGGAGAGGTGTTCTACAGCAGTGCAGTAGTCTCCTCAGGGCTCAGCAAAGCAGCAGGACACCCATTTGCAGGGAGATGGGAGGGGGCTGTGTGTTAAGGGAAAGGTTAGAGTCGGGCCACCGGGACAAAGGCACCTTATGCCAACACCAATGCAGAGGCGCAGGGTGGTAATAGGGGAGGAGGTAACAGTTCTTGCCAAAACGCATCCAATCCATGGCTGCAAGTGACATTTTTAGGTTTGCACAGTTAAAATTTGCCTTTCTGTTTATATGTGTCTCTCGGGCATCTGTCTAAGAGTTACTCAGTCTGACCTCAGTTTTTGGAGTCCTCTGAATCTGGCTGTTGTGTTGCCTTTGATTGATCTGTCTCAGTATCATGCTGGTAATGGCAGCATTATGGAGACACATCAATGCCCTCCTTTCAAATGGGCTGATGGGAAATCGGGAGAATGGACAGGGCAGCCTCAGGGCCTGATCTGGCAGCCACCGAAGTCAAAGAGAATAGGCCAGGTTTTTTGGTATAGCACACAGGAATCTGTTAGGGATGTGATATAAGTAAGGGCAGTAAAGCAGCTATTTCTTTTTATATGCATTTGTGCATATAAATTTGCGTATATACTTGGAGGAGCCCTTGGCAGACCAGCTCAGCCCTGTGCCTCTGCCAGCCATGAGTCCTGTGCTGTTTCTGACATACTCCTGAAGACACCTTGCCTTTGGTACACTCTGCCGCATCCCACAGCCCAAGACCCACCAATTTTCCATGTGCTTTCCCTGGTCCATGCCTGTCCATGTCCCAGAGCATCTTTGGTGAGGATTCTGAGGATTAAGAATGGAGGATGAGATCTGCAGATTTTGTCAAGCCAAACATTTTCATGTCATGTGAGATGTGTGCTGCAAAGGGGGTGTGATAGTGTAATCCTCAGAAACTCGCTCTGAAGTGGGCTGACAAGGAAAGCTCTGGATTGAACCCCATGGTAGAGCACAGGATTTATTAGACTTTCAATGAAACACAAGAGTGACAGCCTTTTCTTTGCTTACTGGAAAGTCATGGTCAGCTAATGGGGAGGAAGCAGTGAGGAGCAGTACCTGCTGCAGCTCTGGGAACCAGCAGTTCAATACAGTCCATCTTACTTGAATTGCAAGAATATCAAGCTGCAAAGGTTTGAGTTTTTACACCTAAAATGCATCTGTTTTTTCTGTTCAGTAATGTAGTGACTAACCAGTCAAAGTTATATACTTAGGGATAAAAGTAGTTAGATGCATTGTGACCCATCTTCTACAATATGTCCTTCTGTACAGTGATTCAACTGATTAAGTGCTTTCTTCATTATATGGCAAATTCAGGTTTGTAATCAGAGGGGGCTTGGACTTCCCAAGCAGTTATTTGATGAATTATTTTTTTCACAGATGAAGGGAAAGCATTTCCTGAAATCCTATTACCAGAGCCTCAGGACAGTGTCTGTGTCTGGTGTCAGACAATGTTAAGGACAGTAGCATGTCCTACCAGAGTGACAAACTGAGCCCTTCATTAATTGGCAGGGTACCCAAACTATGTGGGATGCAAAGAGGTGGTGGAAAACTCTAGCAGGCTTCCTGGCACAGCACAGTGGACCAGCTACGGGCTGAGCACTCTGGGCTCTTGAGTCATGGAAAAGGTGGGTGAGAGGAAGCCCGTGACAAATCCATGAGAGAGGTTTGGATTTTTGGTGGCTAGAGGAACACAGAAACTGGTCTCTCTTTCCAACAGGAGTCCATTTTCATTTTCATTTGGCTGTTGACACTGGCTATCCTGCTGCTGCCCAAGCCCTCCTGGAGTTACCAGAGACCCCTCAACAAGCTCCCTGAATGCCTATTTCCAAAAGTAGACTCCCAGTCTGATCAGATGTGCATTTTCAGCAAGCCGTGTCTCGAGCAATGCAGACAAAATGCACAGAAGGATGCAAAATCATTGACATTCAGAGCTGAAATGTGATTGCTTGTTTGTTCCATTTCTGTTATTTATTTTACAGAGCTGAAAGAAGGCATCTTACTATGTCATTGATGGCTCCCATGGGAAAGAAGCTGTTAATTAGGCATTTTGATCTCCCTCCCTTTGCCCAGGATATGTGACAGTAATTACTGTGCACTGTCATCTCTGCCAGTTTAGATACAGATGAACATACTGGGCTTCTGAAACTTTTCTTCTATGTGTGAAGCATAGTACAAGTGTCATTTTCTGGGACACGATACTGGAATATTATAGACATGTTCAAATTATATTGCTGAAGACAGCATAGGTGGAGGCTGCAGAGCCTCTCTGGAGCATTTGTGGAAAATGTTGGATTTTTTACCATTCTCCATTAAGCTGTAGAAGTTTTTCTCAGTTGTCCTTCTGCAGAGGACCAGGAGTGAATGCCCAGAAATTCCATCACATGTTTCCTACCCACAGTTATGTTCTCCCTGACTCTAAAATATTTGATAACTGCTGTAGAGACCAGTTACTGCATGTTTTTCTGCAGCTGGCCCTATTAGTCACTAAATCCAGTAAGACACCATGTTTTGTCATCACCTCTCTGAGGGGCTGGTTCTGCCATCCCACCTCCTCTTGGGACTTCAGAAATCAGTGATTGAAATATATTGGTAGGAACTACAGAGTCTGACACAGTTTTGGGCTGAGCAAACATACAAAAATTACTGCCTGAAAGGGAGTGGGGTGACATAACCCAAGTGTGTGGATGCTGTTGTCTCCCATGGCTGGGAGTCAGGCAGGCAGAGAACGTCAGTCTCTCTGATTCCTAAGCTTCCCTAGGAGTGTGTGATTCAGATTTACATTCAATGACTGTTTTTCAGACCAGGTGCAGTAACACCATGACAGTCAATTCCTGCATTGTACCACATCAATGTTGCATCTGGCCAAGAGAAGGCCTCGACTATCCCTTTCCACTGGGCTCCCTGATGTTTTGATTCACTTTGGTGTTTTCTTGTTACAAATGACCATTGTAAGAGGGAATTGCACAAGCAGCTGTGCTTCCTTAAGAAGTGAGAGCATGTTGGCCCGGCAACCAGTACTTGCTTGGTGCCACCAGTGTTCCCAGAAAATGCAGTTGATAACAATCACAGAACACAACAAGGAGCAACAAGGCTGGGCTATGAAGGAAATATCTTTTCTAACATATTGTTCCAACCACACACCGCTACTTCAGACTATACTCTATGGGCAGCATTTATTGAAGTTGCCTTTTGAAAACACCTACAGCCATTCTTGGGAGGCTGCTGCTATTGCTGCTGAAGGATGAGTATCCTGTTAAACACGGATGCATCTTGGATGTTAGATTTTCTGCTTTTGTCTCCCTGCTGTCTTCTTGCCTCTATCCTCTCTCCTTGCTATCCGTGCTTGGCTGCCTCTTCTGATGGGGGCTGTAAATGCAGACTTTGCTGTTCAGATCTTGACCCTCCAGCACTGGCATCAGAAGAGTGACTGGTGGGCCAGTTGTGTCCAGAGGCCACGTTCTAATTTGGGGCCTGTTGTGCTGAAGTCCTTTTCAGAGTGTGAAGTGTGTGGTGTGTGGTAGGAGACAGCTTGTGCATTTATGGATTACGTAAAGTAGACAGAACTTGTAAAGGCCAGGAGAAATGGCATCCAGATGTGAAGAGGGTTACCCTGGGTCTGCCACGGGGCTGTGACAGAGCCATGAACAGGTGGCACAGCCCTGTGCAGGGCTGGGCTCAGCTGTGCCCCTTGCGCAGAGGTGGAGATGAAACATTTCAGTGGTTCATCCCTGTCATGTCTCCAGGGAGGTCATCCCCAGGATGGCAGCATAAAGGACATGCCTGAGCACTGGGCAATACTTGGTACTGGGGAGAGGTCTCTGTGATTGCAGCTGGAAGGTGGCATTGCTGGGGACTGTGCTAGCATATTCTCTTCCATTCCAGTTTTGGTCTGAGGGCAGGAATATTTGGAGGAAGGTTTATTGCTAAACAACAGAGCCTTTTTGTTGCAGACACATGGCTACTCTTGTTTCAGAGCTAAAATAGCCATTTCTTCTCCAAAGTCACTTTGAAAGGGAAGCAGGAGGTTCTTAGATGACAGCCTGGGACATGCTGCTGGGTGTTGCTGGCCCCATTTCCAGGCCCCTTGCCCTGTGCCTGAAAGTGTGGTCATTAACGTGGTCAGCCCTGTGCTTCACAGATCCCTTCCTTTACTTTTCCTGTTGTGGAAGCTCAGGTGTGCACTTGTTGTGCATTCCAGCCTTGGCTAAGGACAGGTTAGCCTGACACACTGTGTCCCCGGGTCCATCTGATGGAGGCAAGTCCTGCCACATAGGCTGGAGATGGGACCTTCCTCACCGGGCACGTGTTCAAACCTTTGTTGGAGAGGAGGTAGGTACCATCACACCACTCACAAAAACGAGAGTCACACAAAGTCTGCTGCTCCTGCAAGGAGTGCCAGGCATTGCTGATTCCTTTTTTCCCTGTTTCCATGCCAACATGGCCCTGCACAGAGTGAGATCTCTTTTTAAGCTCCTCTGAGAGAAAGTATGTAGCCTGGGAGCTTATTTAGCATTCAGGAGTACACAGACTCCCTGTGACGGCTCTGAGCCACAGCCAGGCTGGATGACAAGGAAAGGAGGATTTAATTTTTTCCTCCTTTCCTCTACCATTTGGTTTTCAAGGTTAAAGGAGACAGGGAAGAGACTGGAAGCACTTCGCACTGCGGACCTTACTCTGCGGTCCTCACTGAGGCACAACTTTGATGGAAATGGAAAGGAAATACTACTTTGGGACATATCTTCCGTGCAAAATATAATTATGATAGAGATATATATGCAAAATTCTTGGTTTGACTCACCCTGGTGAGCTACTCTGCATTAGAATTGGAAAGCAAAGGTAATCTGGATTTTAATTTGAGTGAGAAATTCAAAGGTCATACTAGAAGGAAGCAAAGGAGAGCTCTCTTTGTCTTTCCTGCTGTTTTAGTTGGTGAGGTTACAGTATAGAGAAAAAAGTCATCTCTGCTCTTGTTATAAAAATATTTTGGGTAAGGACAGCAAAACTTGGCATGTACTGGTGTTCTGGTTTGGGTTTTTCATTCTGTGGAATTGGTACTAGTAGATTAACAGCTCACTTTAAGTTCAGTCCTTGTAATGATAATTAATACAGGTTTTTTTGCCTTTGCCAGCTGAAGGGATGGAAATCAGCATAAAGCAGCTGGCAGATGAGCACTGATGACCAAGTGTCTGTCCCTATCAAAATCTGACCTGGAAGTTCAAAGACAAGACTCAAAGTGAGAGGTCCTTGTGCAGGTGTTTCCACTGTCATTTGTTCCTTGAGAAATGCTGAGCAAAGCATTTACTTTGTCTGTGCTGCTTCACAGATTGACTACAAAACAGTCCGTAGTGCTTGGAAAACCTCTTCTGAAGGGATGATTTAGAAATGCAGTTTGGGTTGTTTCTTGAGGTTTTGTTAATACTGAGACATTCCTGGTGACATGCAAAAGTGCAGGAAACTCAAGGCACCCCAGCTGTGTACAATAATAGATAATATGAGTGATTTGCTGCTATGTGTGGAAAATACCTGTTCAAAACTTTAGGTTTAGTTGCATGCAGTATATGGAAAATAACTGTGAGGTATCATTAGCTCCAGGGCAGGAAAACCTGTTAGCTGCTTCCCAGAGGGTCATTTTCACTTAGGCCTAAGTAGATGGACTATTTCATGGAAATCAGTTTCACTCGGAAGCACTGTGTATTTTGGGAGGTAGAAATAAACTCCAGGTATTTTCACTTTTTATTCCCATTTCTTTCCTTGAGACTAATCCGTAGTGATACATAATCAGTTTGGTACAGCTCCTAGCAACCCATATAGCCTGTGGCAGTTGGAATGAAACTGATTTTCAGTCAGGTCTGCTGCCCATGCTGCCAGTTGCTGCATAGATGTGACAGTCGTGCTGATGTACTCAAACTGTTTTCATCCACAGCTTTGCACCACATATCAGAAGAGGGAAAAGTATTCATCTCTGACTGTTGCTTTTTACCCCAAACCCAGAGTATGTGCCACATCTAGGGTAGCACAGCCTGCATAGGTTGGTGTTGAGCTGTAAAGGAAACTAATCCTTAGCTGTTCCTATCCATGAGTTGCTTTCTCTTGCCTTTCCCTGTCATTCTTTCTCTATTTAAGAATATACTGTCTTTCTCAAGAATTGCTCTGTCAGCTCTTCCTTCTCTTCCTCTTTTCTCACTTGTGTTGTCTCTAGCTTTTTTCTTTTGTTCTTCATATGTACCCCAGCTTCATTTCAGCCATCCAGTGTAGCTCCACTGTGATCTGGATTTTCCACAGCAGCTCCTCCTTGTGGGTACACTTGAGAGCTCTGCTTCTGGATGCAGCTCTCTCAGGGGCTGCAGTGACCCCCAGCCCTGGTCTCAGCACTCCCCACAGCACCTGGACATCCCCCAAAACCGGGGCTGCAAAAGCTTGTAGATACTTAAGTGCCAGGAGAAGACAGCTCTGCCAGAAGAAGTGGAAGAGGTAGTTCATAAGATCACAGAGTCATAGAATAGCCTGGATTGGAAGGGACCTTAACGATCATCTAGTTCCAAATCCCCTGCCATGGGCAGAGATAACTTTCACTAGATCAGGTTGCTTAGGGCTCCATCCAACCTGTCCTTGAACACTGCCACGGATGGGGCAGCCACAGCTTCTCTGGGTAACCACTGCCAGTGCACTGGTGTGCCCAGAAGATACATAGAGGGCTTTTGACATCTCCCTTCTTCAAGAGGAGGTGCACGTTTCTTTTTCCTGATCGCATCGCACACACATCACACAGGTGTGAGCTGGCAGTGTTGCAGTGGATAGGAGCAGGCTATGTGAGCATTCATGGATGAATCCTGGTCAGAGGAAATGCTCCTTTCAGCTAGTGTAGTGCTAGAAGAGAGGGGGAGAGATGCAGAACTGCTGAGCTTGGCTGAGAACTGCTGTGAACATCTATGCATGGCACAACCCCTGTGGGACTGAGTTAATTTTGTATGCCCCATTCTGCTCTACCTGACTGTGGAGACATTGAACACACTCATTTGGAAGTACAGAACACTGTTCCTCAGTCAGCACGAGAATCCCACTTGACAAGGTACAGGGGCTAGAAAGTAGGAGTAGGAAGTGATTGGCCATGCAGCTGTTGCTGTATTGCAGAGCTGGGCTGGCAGTGTGAGCCTGAAGGTGAATGGGACATGGCATTGCTGCATTTTATGTGTGTTAAATATCCCCTGACAGGTCAAACCAGCATTCTGTTGGCATTGGCAGAGTAATCTTCAATCCTCCTGACCAGGCACAACTAAATCCCACACAATGTGTGCACGGGTTAATGTTAATTTTAAACTTGAATCCAGCAGAGTTTATATAGCATGCTTTGAAATTTTTTTTTAAAGGTCACAGAAAACACTGTGTTAAAAAACCTAAAAAAAAAGGTGTTTAAAAAAATCTCAAAAGGAGCTAAAAAATTAATTTTAAGGGACATGTCACCTTCTGCTGTAGGTGGCTGAAGCTCCATTGACTTCTGTAGGGTTCTTAAAAGACTCTTTGTTTAAAATTTTAACTGGTACTTAAGTTAAAAGTAAATATTGATTTAAGAGTGAGTTACTGATGATGTATATTTACTCATAGATAAAGGATTAAATATGTGGTTCTTTGTTTGGAAGCCAAAGTGATTTCTTCTGCATGAATCCTAGGGAATTCATATTTTGGGGAAAGATAGAGCTGCTTTGTATGTGCAGGAGATGTTTTGAGCGGATACCAAGTCCTAGTATAGGAAGTGGGACCTCATTGCATTGCCCTGGCTGATGGTCTAGTGTTGTCTGCTTCAGTATTGCATGTTAGCTGTAAATTGTGTTGCCCATGCATCAGACAAACCAGAACTGATAGCCTTTCCCACCTCTGACTTGGCTGGGAAATGCTGACAGTAAATATTTTTTTCCAGGCAGTAGACTTAAGAAGATGCGACTCAGGGGATGCACAGAGAGCAAGTATTTGCAGTAATGAGGGCTCATTTTTAGAGTGTTGCTTTAGTGTACTGACATTTGTATGACTTCTTTTTAACAGACTTACATCTTTCAAGGGGAGCTGGGGAGGGGACTGATCCTTTGGTGTTCTGTTCTACAGCTGCCAGACAGCATGGCACAGGACACTGCCTAATGAACGTGCTGGGGAGCCACAGGAGGAGGCTCACTGGAGCTTTCTGAATGGCTCTTGGCTTCCTAGCATGATTCGCTTTGAATTTTGCTACTGTGTGCCTTGAGATTTGGACTATGTGACCAACTCTCTCGATGAAGAGCGTGATCAGGAAAGTGCAGTCAGGGCAATGAAGCTGAAGCACACACAGAACGTGTGGAAGCAATCCAAGGTCAGGCAGCCCAAGCTTCCTCTCTGCTTCCCCAAGTGCTGCAGAACAGCTGAAGGTGCACAGGAAAGGGGCCCTCCAGCCTCCTGTTTGTACCAGAGCAAAACCAGTCTGACACCAGTTGTGCACCTGATTTACTCTGCTATAATGCAGATAGCGCAAGAATGATAAAATGGCTAAGGTTGGAAAAGACCTCCAAGATCAAGTCCAACAGTTTTAAGTGGCTGGATAATGGTGGTTCAGATTTACAATCTAGAGGTTAAAGAGAACATAGGAGGGACTGTTCAATACCTTAAGTATCCCAAAACACAGAGACATGAGCTCTTTGCTGTGGGGCTCACCGGGATGTGAAACTGCAGGGTCAGGTACTCAGCTGTAGCTCACCTGTTCATGCTCTTCCCATGTAGTGACTGCAGCACATCCTTCCCTGAAGGTAATCTGAATGTTTATACCTTGGGGATTCAATGCATTAGACAGTCAGAGCTCTTTCCCAAAACACAAGCCTTTTCTGCCCCGTTCTGTTGGTTAGCTGGTGAATCCTGGTGATTAAATCAGTCTGTCACTATCCTCATTGATGCTGTAGTAGCTTAAAGTCAGCGAGTTTATTAGGGAAATGATGCTTGTCAGTTGTGTTGTGGTTGCATTTAATTTAAAAACTGATGTTCCTATTATTTGCCTTCATACCTCCTGCCAATTACAGCTGATATTGCCAACATCCAGATCAAGGACCTACTTACAGCAAAATATTTACACTCATAAAAGCTGTTTGAAAGCCAATATTTGAATTCTGTAAAGCTATGTTACTGCTTTTTTTGTCAGTTGCGAGCACTAATCTGTTGGCATTATTTGGGGTTTATATAACTTATTCATAGTGCTTTGATTGATGCTGTGCATTTCTGTTTTAATCCAAGTGCAAAATGGCAGTACGTAGAGTTGTCAGGATCCTAGTGATGTAGTCCAAGATACCTCTTCGGTTTTCCCTCCACAAATGTCACTGGGTGACACCTGGGTCTTTTTTTCCTGCAGTGTTTCAGCAGTCTTGATTGAAACAAGTCATTCACAAGCTTCCAGGAGAGCTGAGCATGAATTCAGGGCCTGTCCTTAGGGGCCTAGCTAATGCCTCTAAACAAATCGAATAGCTATTTGGTTTGTAGTCTTGCTGCACTCGTAATTGCAGTACCCGGGGGGGAAAAAATCCATAGGTCCTGTTTGCTTTTCAAATTGTCAAAGATAGAAAATAGCTGCTTTGTATCTTTCCTTTCTACAGGAACATGTGGGGTGTTTTGCCTCACTAAACTGTGCAGGTTGCTCTGTGCTTTTGTTGTTGACTGGCTTCCACTGTGCCAACAATTAGTGACGGTTACCTTGGAAACTGCTCTGCACCCCACTGAGGGTTTTGACAGGCACATTTTGACTGAAATTGCTTTGTTTTCCCAATTCTGCTAGCACGCATATAGCTAATCCTTTTGCGCTGCTCTGCTTGTGTTCCTTCCCTAAAATGTAACAAAATTAATGAAACATACTATTTTATCCTTTCCATCTGATTGTGACTTACTTTAATCCCTACTTTAGCCTCAGTGCTCCAGGAGCACTGATTACCTTTTGCTTTAACTGAGCTCACTGTTCATTTTCTTGGTAGGTGTCTGAGGGGTGGCACTGTGAATGCCTGTGAAGTTTTGACACAATTTTCAGTCTCCTCCTTTCTGTCCCTCCTTCTTATCATCCCTTTCCTTCAGTTTTCTTCTGGAGCATTTGTTGTGCTATGCAGTTCCAGCACGCTAAACTTTGTTTATGCCTTAAACAAGTTCTGCTTTACAGAGACCAGATGGCATCTTCCGTGGCTACAGCAAACTCAAGGTCTGCTGCCACCATATTGGCATTGGATAGAGATGTTGTCAGAAAGAGGGAGGGGTGATGCTGCTCCAGTCTGGGAAGAGCATCCTAGTGAAATTTTGGGGATGTGGAATGCATTTTCCTTTTAGGAGGAGCTGTCCCCCTTGCTGTGAAATGGGTTCTTAAGTGGGAAGAGGCAGTAGATAGGTGTGCTGACTGATCTGGCTGAATGGCAGTAATGAAACACAGGCAACTACAGGCAGGGAAGGAGAGGAAGAGCTGGGGAGATAAACTCTGGTCTGACTGAAGCAACTGTGGCCCGAGAAATCAGAAACTGTTACCTGAGGTGATGAGCAGGCTGTTGCTTAGGTTGAGCTGTACCAGCCCCAGTTCCTCTGCCGTCAGGATCCTTGCTGTAGTGCCAGATCACCTACCTGCAAGGCAGGGAGATGCTATGAGCCCTGCCCATAGGCAGTGTCTCCTGTCAAAAACAATCCTCAAAATAATCATACAGCATTGCATAGAGGGGTAGGGAAAAGAGAGAAGATAAAAGGCACTGCTGGATGAGGGCTGTCAGAGGCAAACAGCTGAGCCCTAGTAGTTTGACCTAGGAGGTGGTGTTCATAAGAAACTCAGCTTCTCCATGAAGCCTGAGGTCATGGTAGTTTGGAAGAGAAAGAGGAAAAAGTGCCAGAGATGGAAGGAACACCATTAAAAGGGCAGAAAAGGAACAGACGCCACATATCACTCTGGATGCGTGTCACAGATCTGATTTTTGCCCTTGCCTTTATAGTTGCCTGTTTTTTTTTATGGAGATATTTGGTGAAAGCTCAGACACCTCTTTTAAAAGACTTTTGCCACCATCTGTAAATCTGTCTCTGGGGCTGGTAGACCTGTCTGTTAGAAAAGTTAATGGAGTGGAAAGGTTTCCTTGGAAATGAAAGTACTGTAGGTAATGGATTCAGGTGTCAGTGGAGACATCAGCAATCCTATGACTGGAGTAGCATCAATAAGAATTGAAGGAGGGATTCAGAATTGCATCTTGACCTTGTACAGGATCTGATCCCAGATCCTGGGCTCTGTTCTAGGCATGCTTTGGCCTGTAACCTTGTTTAACTACCCCTGCTTGAGTCTCTTTCAGTGAACACGGGTTTAGGTGTCTGGAGGAAATATCTGGATGATGCCTACTTCTGTTTAAATGTCAGTGCCAGAGTGGCTGGGGTGAGGATTGGGCACCTGTTGTGCTCTTGGGTGTGCTTGTGAGGAGGGGAGAGCAGCCTTTGGAGGCAGCAGGCTTTCCAAACCCAGCCAACAAGAAAGGCTGCAGCTCCCCATACCATCAGCAGCTGGTTCAGCATGCCCTGTGCATCCCAATTCTCTGAAAGAATTTATGTCCCCTGAGTTATCTGTGGGGCAGGGAGATTCCAGATCTCCTAATTTGTTATGTTGGTGGCTGGGGCTTATAGAAGAATTGCACTAACTTCCAAAACCAGGAGCACAGAGTGCTTACTTGTTTAACTTTGGTTTAAATTACTGTAGTTCCCCAGACAGGCACCTAGCCTCTCAGCAGGGGAGTCCTCTGTTCCTGCCAGAGAGCAGTGATGACACTGAGCAGAGCTGACCTGACAGCCCCATCAGAGCCTCGTCTGAAGTGACAATCTTCAAGGGACCAGCAGAACCATTGTCCCTCTCGTGTCAGCTCCTGGCCATGCCTCATCCTGCTCCTTGTCAAGGGGCTTTGGAGAGCTTATGTTGAGGGTCTTTTACAATATCTCCTCTCCATTATGGACATCACATCCAAGGGCTGCCCATACTTTTGGGTACATTCCTTGAAATCAAACTTTGAAGCTCTGTCTATGTCCTGTATCATAAGCAGTTGACACCTTGCTAAAAAGAAGCAGCATTTTACTCTCTGCAAAATGCAAAGGAAAGACATGTTTCTACTCTTTGTTCTGCTGGAGTATAATGTGAAGCCAAGGTTCTTGTGCCTTTAAGAAACACGTGTATTTGGTATTACCTTTAATGTGTTAGTGCCATCTTTGTTGCACAAAGTAGAATCAGAAAAGAGGGAAAAGAAATCCAGGCTGGCTAAGTCTCTCTCTCTCTTTTTTTTTTTTATTTTGTGTGTGTGTGGTTTTTTGTTTGTTTTGTTGTTTTTTTTTTTTTTTTGTTCTGTATCATTAGGCTTCCTTGCACTTTAACTGAACCATGAGAAAACTATGAAAAGTCGCAATAGCTGCCCTGTGAGGATTTGACTTACCCATTGGATCTGCTATTTATAGTGTCCATTAGTACAGAAATGTCTGTCCTTTTACAGCAGTCATATATAGCAAAAGCACTGCTCTTCTGGTGAACTGCCCATGCCTCCTGTGTCACCCAAAATATCCATCAGCAGAGTGTTCAGAAGCCTTTCTCGATTAAAAAACCCTGCTAAACAAGACAAACCAAACAAAACTAAAGGAGAAACCCAGAGGCCATTTATATTTTTATTTACTTATTTTATATAGCCTGAAATTGAAATTTACATTTTTCAGAGGGCAATCTTTCATCCCCAGATATATCTCCCTGTGGAGCATTGTCCCATGGAAATGAACTCAGGAAGAGAGCTGAGAGGGTGGGAACTGTCTTCCAGCCTTGGAGAGCTCAGTTGCAGCAGAGAACCAGGCTGGATGGGAACGAGTGTAAATTCTGTAAGATAGGAAGCCATTTTTAATAGGGATTTGTCTTACCTTGCTGGGAGGAGGATTCTAGGAGCTTGGCTGATGGAAAGCAGTTGACCAAGTGGGTTTCATTCGGATATGCTCCAGGGTACCTAATACGTTTGCGTATTCTATATCAGAAGTTAATGGGAGCCTTTTCTTTTTTTGTGTATAAATAGGCTTAAAAAATTCATTTTCTGAACAGTCTGCCTTGTTGCATCTTGATTTGTTCATCTGAGCTAACAGTATAGACTTGGTGATGTTGCTTTTGTCACTGGTGTTGTGATTAGTAGGTTCATGGAAATTTTGACAGAAGGGTCATGTGTCACATCTTCCAGGTGTAAAGTGGTGATGGGAGTTGACATGAGGTCTCCTGGAGCTGTGGGACTTTTCAGAGCTCTGGGCTGTTCTCCATGCTCACCAAAGCTGTCAGGATGGCAGTTCCGAAAGAGCAGAATCTGAACAGGGATATGCCAGGTATAAAGGATGTTTTTTGGAAGAGGATGGGCCAAGCCGCAGGTTCATTTTCCAGGTTTTCCTCAGAATTTCTTGTTCTTTGTGGGCTGCGTGTGCCTCACAACACAGAGAGCTGTCAGGGCCTGTGAAGATTCCAGATTTGTGTCCAGTCCACTGCTCTGAAGCACCATATGAGAGTCTGGGAGGGTCTGGGAAGTATCTGTTCCATGTTTCTCACAAGTGGAAGGAGCCAAGAGGTGCTGAGAAGCATCCCCAGCATCCAGCAGGTGTGGAAGCAGGAGAAATTCAAAAAAGCCCCAAAATGAGGTGCAGGCCTTGGAAAGGCAGCCAGGAAGATTGCTGGGCTTTAAATCAGTATTCCTGTTCTTTGGTTTATAGGACTGGCCACATGTGCAGCTTGATTTATGGGGTTATGGTGCTTGATTAGATCTACTTTACCACAAAGGGGAGTTTGATATCATACTAGAGGTATGTTGTTGAATAAAAGAACAGAGAACTAGAGCTGCAATTTGCAGTCTCTTACTACTAGCAGGCACCTATATCATATGTAGTCCCTTTCATAAATGTATCGAGCGTCATTTCAAAGGCAGTTGAGTTCCTCTTGTGTTGAAGGCTGCCAGCACTTCACACCTCTGACAGTAGGAAAGCAGCATCTAGTCTGAATTTTTCCTTGACAAGCTTATATTCTTATATTTTGGGGTTAACAGTTTTTCAAATCAGCTTATTTTTTTCATTGCTTGGTAGTTGTGACGTATTCATCCATCTCTCTTGCTGTTGGCAGCAGCCAATGGAACTGTTGCAGTTACTGCCCTACATATGACTAGTCTGGAGGAAAGTGAATTTTAAGATACAAATATCAACAATTAGGAATGTTCTTTGCCAGTAGGTGGAGTTTTTTAATATCTTATTAAATAATTTGTTCAAAAGAAAGATTAACCTAGCACTTCGGTTTTAGACCAATGTGGCTGTGAAAGTCAAGTAGCTCACATCTGTGTTTTTTGGGGGGAGAAGAAATCAGCTTCTCTAAATGACAGAGAGGAATAACTTTACATTAAAAGTACAAAGGAAATATATAAGAGTACTATCTGTGAAAAGAAATCATTATTAATCTAATGGAGAGCGTCCCTTGTCAGCATGGTTGCTGTGAAGTTACATGTAGGGCATTGATTCAAATATACTTGCTCTTCCCAGCCAGTCCTTGTCTGAAGGTCGCAGTAATGAGTAAGCAGAGAGCTTTCATTCCTGCCTCCAGGACAGTGGTTAATGGGGGCTCCAACAAGAGCAGAGCATATTGACATCTGCCATTACAAACCTCTGTCCCCATGCGAGGGCTGGAGCAGCATTGAAGTTTTGCTTTGTTCTCAGGTGTGTGCCCAGCAGTGCAGCTTATGGGCTGTGACCATGCAGCTTGTGGCCTTCCCTAGGGCTCAGCTGCAACTGCATTGGCAACAGCTCTCAGCCAGCACTCAAGACAGAGCTGGAGTGTAAGGGAGTTTATTTCCACTGAGTTTGGCTGAGAGAGGGGAATATACTGACTAAAGACTAAGCAAGAGAGGGCTAATATGCAGATAAGAATAAGAAACCCTTTTCCTCTGAATTCTTTTGTAGATGGTTCTGCTGGACCAACCCTTAAGATCTTGATTCATTAGATCAAAGGTACCTAAACTGCCTGTAGTGCAGGAAGCCACATGTGTGCCTGATGGCATTTCACTCCCTCTTTGAATGGGTCTGGTGCTGAGATGCAGCTTCTCTGTTTGGAGGTATTTACACCTTCAGTGATCCCACTGCCAACCTCTGGTTATCACCAGAACACCCCCTTCCTTAACCCCTCTTGGCTATGCAACACCTTGGGGGCAGTGGGGAAGAACAAAGCGTGGCTCCCATGGCACCCAGGTCTGTCAAGCCTGAACCAGCTCCATTCAAGTCCCCTTCCCTGCTCTGAGCACAGCAAGAGTGACAGCTGGGAGCCAAGCCTGTGTCTGAGACTGGGACCCAAGAGCTCATCCCACCAAACTAGCGTTATCCACTGCAATTTCTCTGCATGATAGTCAAGCCTACTGTTTAGATAAAGCTTCGTGTTGCAGTCTTAAAAGGGGTGAGGAAGACAAAGTATGCATTTTGATCATACAGAAATGTTACTTGGCCCTTCTTTTTCAAGTCCCTCATTGGCATAGATGGTTGTCTGGGAGGTGCCTTTAATGCATACTGAATGTGTACTGTTAAGGAAATGGCATCCAAACTGCGTATTAGAATGCAACTCACTTCGTATATTAAATGTCAAGAAATCCCATTACTCAGCTGGCCATTCTATCTCTGTGTACAAAACAGTACCTAAAAAATTTCTTCTAGACATTTAATAAATGAACATCTTAAAATTTTGCAGTTTCTGCATGTTGTCCCTGACAGAAAGAACATTTAATAATGATGTTTTGTGTATTTTGCTGTTTAGGCTGGGATCCTGATTTTTATAAGTACTCAGCATTTTCCGCCAAGATCTTTGGAATATCTGGTCCTATTTTGATTTCCTTGTATTTCAGGAAAACAGATTATCTTTTAAAAATTAATTAAGTCGACCTCTATTTTTTATTGATTAAACTAATCTAGATGATTTTAAAACACCATTCTGATTAGCATGCTTTTCTTTTTTTTTTTTTTTCTGACTTTGCTGCTGTCACAGAAGAAGTGTCTGCAAGGATAGTACAAGTAGTAACAGCTGAAGCTGTAGCAGTCCTGAAAGGCGAACAGGAAAAAGAAGCCCAGCACAAAGATCAGCCTGGACCACTACCTTTAGGTAAAATGAAACAAAGAATGTTCCAGGTATCCTTGTGCCTGCAAATATTATGTGTATGTATATTACAATAGGCAGTTCCAGGCATGTATTCACAGTGATTATGGTCATGGGTGAGCCGCAGCACCACTGGGTAAGTGCTGGAACCACATTATAATAATGGCAGTATCCTAGTATTCCCACTTCTTTGTGTTCTGTGACTATCTCATTCCCTCTTTGCTCTAACAGCAGTTCTCCATCTGATTTCTGACTCCAGAGTGGCACAGGTGTGAGTGTTATTGGTGGTAGGGGTTCTGTTATTGTGTTTGGTGGGGCTGTTTGCATTCAGCTATGTATAAGGTGAAAGACTGATGTCTGGAGAGGCAAAGACAGAGGAGAGCATATAAAAAGGAAGTGAGGCTTTGCTGGTTGGATCATAGCTGCTCAAATAGATGGAGGGGGAGGACCTCAACAGGAAGCAGAAAGGAATGGGGCACAGCAGGTGAGAGTGCAGAGTGATTAGCAGCCAGTCAGGGTGAGGGAAGGCTGTGAGAGAAGGAGTCACACATGATAGAAGCCAGTATTCTAAATTGGGAATGGTACCACTGCCACTGGTCCATGCTGTGTTCCCATCCTCCTGCTGCTTCCTTTGTGAAACGTCTCTCTGAAATATAAGTGTGTATGTGTATATATGTGTATATGGTTAAAAGAAGGTAGGTATACAGCCATTTGTAACTGAAGTGCTTCCTCCTTGCTGGAAAACTTCTGCAGTAGTTCAAAACATGTAAACCAAAAGCCAGAGAAAGGCCATAGTCCATCCAGAGGTAGGGAAGTCTTGCAGGCCTGCCCCAGATAAGTTCTGCATGAATTGTAATATCTCATGCTCAGATACTTTATTTGTGTTGCCTTGGGTGACTGAAGGTTTTCTAAGAGGCAATACTGTTTTAAAATATTGTCTTATACTTCATTTTTGTATCATACTCTATGACCAGAATCTTGTAAATAATTCATACCGTCAGAAAACACACAAAAAAAACCAAACAAAAAAGTCCTTTTATTGTAACTTCCAAAGTCTGTGTATTCTGCAAGGGCTGTCTGAAAATCCAGTAGTCATGAATCCCCATTGGGTCATTCCTCACCTGAGCAGAACAGGCTGACTGCAGCCTGCGTCATGCATTGGTCTCCCTGCCATTAATTGCTGTATTTCATTTTCACTGTTCGATTTCTAGCAGTTGAAGAGTCAGCCAACCTGCCTCCTTCCCCACCTCCATCGCCAGCTTCTGAGCAGACTGGAGCTCTGGAGGAAGGTAAGGGTTTCCTGGACATTGCAGTGCACAACCATCAGCAGAGGGATGAGACATGTATCTAAAGGATGGGGGAATCAGAAAATGGAAATACTTTCTGCACCTTCATGTGACAAGATAAGACATTCCCCGCAATAACTCCCCATCTTCAAACCAGCTGCAATGCATGGATGAGGTAGACACATGTACAGAGGTAACTGACAGGATATGTTATGTCCATACTAAAGAAAAGAGATGGTGCTGCTCACCTTTCTGTCTCTTGTGTGCAGTATAACCCAAGGTGTCTGTTGTCCCAGTGTGATGACCAAAACTCTGATTCAGTATGGGTCATCTTTTCTTAGTATTTGTTTGACTGCCTTTTTTTTTTAATTACCATTAGCTTTGGAATCTTAAATGTATGAAAGCAGTTGGATTCAGGGTTGGATCATTTCTTTGGCCCTCGATCTATAATTCATGCTTCAGTGCCTGCATGTACTGGGTGCTCTGTACACATTCTAGTCTCACAAATCAAACTTCTATTCTGTTCTGCACAACAAATGTTCGATGTCAGTAGCCCATGATCATTGCATTCTCATCCTGCTAAAATCTCCTCCAGTGAAGAACTGAAGTGTTGGCTTACTGTTAAACAGTTAATGTTTAATGCTAAATGCCAGTGGAGTTTTTGCAGTGTAGGTGTGTGCTCAGTGCTTTGTTCGAAGAAGACTGCTGAAACAAGGCCATCCATTCAGGGAGACAGCAGTGTGTCAAAACTGAGCCGTGTCATGGGCAAGAGAGAGAAGGATTTGGGTTCAGAATCTCCAGGGGACCGTCAGTTGAACTCTGCCATGTCAGTAGCATCTTTGTGTCCATTTATTTCCTTCTTGGGAATTTCTTTTAGCATTTTCTCTTTCTTTTTATTACATAAGTGCATGAAAGTGATTTCTTATCATCTGCTGAACAAACTTGGGTATTTTAACACACAGCTTCTATGAATTTTGCAAGTGGATGGTTGTTATTTCATGTGCTAGCATAGTCTGACTCAGTTTATGAGGACACTGCAATGAGGCATGTTCCATCTTGCAGTCATTTTTGACACAATGCTGTTTTAGGCTGTGTTAACAACATTTGTCAGTCCACTCTATTGGAAATACCTGCTGGATGTGATTAGTAACCAATATAAAGAACTTGATTCATTGATTAGTGTTTTTTAAAAAAACCCAAAACATATGCCCATTGCGTGTTTAAAAAATAGTACAACAGTTACCAGTCTCATCAGCCAGAGTTAATGCAAACAAAACTACTGACTGAAAAGAAAGCTGATAAGGCATTATCAAAGGTTTTTAGAATTGTTACTAGGGTTTTACCACAACTTTCTAATATATAGTTCATTTGGCTAGTCCAGTGTATGCTTTTTAATTTCTCATGTCATAGCAAAGGGCTTGTTCTACTTCAGGCTGATGTCAAGGTTCTTCCATTAGCCTCAGGCTGAAGATTAACTTTGCTTACTGTTTCTATCAGCTGTATTATTTGCACGCATATTGATACTTATATGGATTAATTGAGAGGAGGTTGTAAATTGCCCCCTAAACAAATGGAAAGCATTTTGCTAGCTGTACTAGCATAGGAAGCTGGCAAAACACCATACAACTTGACATTATTATCAACTACCAGACCCTACAGTTCCCAGCTGTGCATATGACTCAGGAAGTCACTCCTTCTTTGCATGTAAAATTGAATAAATATACTAGCACTTACTTACTTACCCCACAGGGGTGGTTACATGGACTGGAAGGTCAGTGTTTGGGAAATGTTTTTGATGATTTACACAGCATCATGTTTTTTAAAAGCATTCAAGACTTTTCCATGACAAGATTTTGATTCAGCTCTTCATTTTTCAGAGCAGATGGCCAGTTCACAGGGGAAATGTGGTCAGAAATGATGTACTGAGTCATTAATGCACTCTGCTGGAAGTTTCTTGTTCATGTCCAGCTCTCAAACTGGAACTCACAGTAGAGCTGGTTGAAGCAACAGAAAGAACTTGGAAATAATTTCACCAGAAGTATATTATATTGTTTTTTCCCAAAATATCAATGTTGTCAATTCAGTGTAGTTAATGGTAGTAAAGGTCTTGTGTTCTGCTCTTAGAAGATGGGGTCCTTGTTTTCTGTGGGTAATATGAGCTTTTGCTGACCTGAGTGAGCCAGACCTGTCATTTTTATTCAGTCAGAGCTCCCATTCAGAAGAGTTTGCCTCAGTAGGGTTTGACCCAGTTTTACTGTACTAGTTTAAACTTCCCATTCCCAATACCATCTGGCTGTCCATCCTCATGCATCTTTACATTGTCTGTCTTTCTGCTCAGTAGAATGCAGTTTATTAATTTGTTGAACAAAAAAGGTGAACACTTGGTGTATCTATCTCAGACCTTTTTTCTCCTTCTTGCTTTTCCTAATGCACTTGTCAGTGTGTCGCTTTGCTTTGAGTTCAAGAGACTTTCTTCAGTCATAGTAGGAAGGAAATCACTGTTGTAGACATGACAAAGGTGGATGTGGCCAGCCATGCAGCAAACACAAATTAAAAGGAAAAAAAAAAGGTAGAAAAGACAGAGAGGTTTGTGGGTCAACTGTATTTCGTGAGAGAAAGGAGTCAGTGGATGTAGGTTCCTTTGGTTTGGCTGCAGAAAACATTCAAATGAACCTGTCCCTTTTTACTGCTGCAGAAGGTAAGAGAATGATTTGCCTTATTGAAATGATTTCATTTATTTCAACTATAATAACATAATTTTGTTCAGGAAACTAAATTCTCCTTAACACCCTCTAATCCTTTTATCAGTTATATCTAGTCATGCAGGGCTGATGCAACGTTCTCTTACCAACTTGGCATTTCTTTTGTGCTCTCTGTCTTTTGACAATGGTCAACAATGTCTTCATGTAAAAGTTTTCATAAATGTTACAGGGTAGAAGGATGCCTTTGATGGACTGTCTTCCATTTTGAAATAGACATTCCATAGTCGGCTTTATATACCAAATATGAATGTTTTGCAAACTGAAAAGAATGAAGTGTCCTATGAAAATGAATCTATTGACAAGGAAAATTACTTCTTGAAAGGCATTCTTAAAATATAGATGGAAGCTGAAGCAGAATTAGTCTTTGTGAGAAGCGATTTTATTCTTGGACTTCAGAATGCATTAGTGATTTTTCCTACTCTTTGAGATGAAAAAGATTAGAAGGGACTAAAATAAAGGATCTTTCTTTTTGTTGAAATAAAACCATATCCTCCTTTAAAGACATCATTATGCTGTTAATGAAATTATTTGCAGTAATTTTGAAAATATCTTTTTTGAAAGTGTTAAATAAACAATGTAAATCTGTAATAGCTGCAGATATAACAGCCCCAAACAGTACTAGATTTGGACTCCTAATGATTTTGGACCATCACAATAGTATGTATTAAGGTTTTTTACTGTTGTCAGTTCTGTAGTTTTAAGGAGCAGTGGCAGGGCCTGTATTTTCTTGCCTACAATCCATTCAGAGCCTATAAAGAAGGAATTTTCAGCTTTGTTTGCATCAGTATAGAGACGTCCTGGGGTTTCATTGTCACTCTTGTTGATGTCTTTTGCTTTTGAAGGGCCCCTGGATAAATATAACACACAGCTGGAAGGAGAACCTCCCCTTTTGCACATCATCCTTCTTTGTGTTCTGCTTCTGACCATATCAACCTTCTCTTCTTTTCTCCACAATGTCCCAGTTCCAGCAGAAGAGGCGGCAAGTGCGTCAGCCCATTCCACTCTTGCCCTCAGTGATAACAGGGCTGGTGTGAGGGCCAGAAGGAACCTTAGAGCTCTTATAGGTGGAACTGTTTTGCATCAAAGTTGATTTGCAAGACTGGGTAATGGTAGTTAGAGCTGCATTCATGAGCTGTCTTGTTTGGGGGTCACACACAGAGATCTGGTTAATATCTGTTACTGTGCCTGTGTTAAAGCCTTGCTTTGTGATTGCATGTTCTGAATCTGAGAGTGAAAGTTTTGAAGGCTCAGAGGTAGTTCTTTAAGTTATAATTGCCTGGGAAGACCAGGGACAGCAAGCATGGACTTGTACTTGAAGCTAGTAGGAAATCCAGTGGAAGAGCTGCAGGTGCTTGAAGCACCCGATGAATGCAGTGTTCATCAAACTGCCAGCTGTCATACACTGAGAATGGGCTTACATGTCTTTCATCTAGCAATAGATATTTAGTTTTTTCATAACTTTATTCATGATGAGAGAACACTTCAGCCTACATGAGCTCTCAAGTCTCCCCTCTAGATTTGTACGGATCAGGTGGTAGGCCAGTCATTTCACTGGGTAGTATTATTATCCTTTGTCTTGCAAAAAGCAACACAAACTCCCTGTCCCTGTAGCTCTCAGTAGCTGGTGTAGTCCTGAGATGATTATGTGATTTTCTGTAATGCCACAGTGATGGGTGAATAAAGCTGTCATTCCAAAGCATTAGCAAACACCAAGGTGGGAGCTAGTTTACCCATGAAAACATGACACAACCATAAAATGCAGGACCAGCAGAGACTGCTGTGTGCAGCTCTTTGTGATTTTTATCAGGGGAAAAAAAAAGTAGCTATTTGGGGAAGGGGTTTTTTTTGGCTATTTAAATATTATTTATAGGACAAAGAAGAAAGTGGGAAATTTTGAAATAGACACAATGAAGAATAAAGCCACCACTGGCCAAAGTGTAAACTGGTTTCCTTTTAATTAAAAGGCTTTTTAAATTTTACATTTTCAAGTATCTGATGACTATGAGGGGATACAACTGTATCAAGACACTTCAAAGGTTTTTATTATAGTCAGTCAGATATAATATAGTTGGGATATGTGATTTGTGTGCAATGTGTTCCTCTAAATAATGTGTGTGCTTTTTGAATTCACTTACTCCAAAGGTTGGTCTACAATGTTTGCAAACCTCCTACATGACCCATGTGTTAAAATGCATAGCTGGCTCATTCCTCCATCCTGCATTAACCCATAGCCTGGCTGGTGTCATCCACTCTGCAGCATGACATAGTGGCTAGTGTTGTTAGAGCATGTGTCCATTCTGCTGTCTTTTGTTTTCTGTGTCTTTCTGTCTGTCCTGCAGCATTTGTCTGTGTATGTGTCTTATTTGTAGATGAAGGGGCGGAGGATAAGGTGGGACTGCTACAGCACTGTAGCTGTGGCCCTGCTGCCGGCAGGGAGTGGCGTAAACACCTGGCCCCCTCCATTTCAGTGTCTGTGCCTGATGATGAGCCCTACAATTCCGATGAGGAGTACTATGAACACCATTTGTTCAGCTCAGAGTGGACTGGCTCTAGTACACGTCCCAGTGCCACAGTGAAGAGCACAGAGGTCTTATTGGGCCATGATGAAGGTGAACTGAGCATGGTCCCATTTGGTTCCTCTTCCCCTCTACCCACCTGCCATCCATTCCATTCTATATGTGCCTGGAATTGCTGCCTCCTGGGGAGGGAAACCTAGTTGTATTTTTTCACCACATTGAAGTAACACCTCTCAAAGAGTCTCTTCATGTCAAGGTAAAACTGCAGCATGAGCAACAAATGCAGCTTTGGGGTCAGTGTAACCATGGTCCCTGCTTAAATCAGAGCTCTTGGTCTCCAGACCTGGCTTATAGCAGAAGCAAAAGGAGCAGCTCATTCAAAGATGTGGAAGCTAATTTTTTTTTTTTGTGCCAGAGAAATACTGCCAATGTGCAAACTAGGCCAAAAGATGGTTACTGGAGGTAAGTCAGTTGTTAACACAATGGGAAAAAACCCCACATCTATACCAAAGATAGCTGTGGGAGGTCTTTAATTTTCTGGCAGGCAAAGTAAGTAAGTTTTACCTCAGTGTACACAGGTGATTACAGGCAGTACTGGGTTATGTTTGAATTTCAGTTGTTTTGTGAACACACCCCATTAGTGTTGTGCCAGCTGACTGCAAACAAGGAGGAAAAAAAGGTTTATTGTCTCTCTGTACTTCCTTTTTCTATGGCCTGAGCACATCAGTTAAGTAGTATTTTATTAGTGGAGGTTACATAAAAGTGAAAAGGCTTTTGACAGTGACTAACAGAAAAGCTGACTTCTTCAAGGCAAAATAGATGATGCTTGATTTCACAGCATTTGGCTGACTCAATCTTGAGACACAGGAGCTGAAGTTAAAATTAGTACTGAAAGGTTTGTTTCTCAGGAGAATGGAGCTGTATACTTGAGACTGCTCACTGGGTCATTTCAAGAAAACCAGTTGCTCTAAATTAACAGGACAATATAGCCTAATACTGCAACAGCACCAGTAAGAGATCAGTGCTAATAACTGAAGATTGTTAATGTCAGCATGGCTGCCTGGAGCTCAAGGAGATAGAAAATCACTATAGCTGGAGTGCCTATACCTGTACTTAGAGCACTCCTGGCCTGATTAGTTCATAGGCAGCTTCCTTTTCAGTCATATGCATCTGCCTCTGGTGAAAGTGTAAGGTCTCAGAACATCAAAAGCTGGATCATGAGTGGATAGTCATTATGAAACAGTCCCCCCCACCTTGCTGCTGTAGGCTGGCAGTCTGCTTGGCATTAGAGTCTGTTGCACAGAGAATATAGGATTCCTTTGTTAAGTTGGGATAATTTTCCAGTTTGAGTAATTCTTAATTACATAGCATTGTGTGAAGTGTCTCAGAAAATAGAGGTGTATATCTGGAATTGCGTAGATTGAAATGAGAGGCTTTCCCTAATATTTTTTAATTGAAAGGAATGCACATACAAAACTACATAAAACTGGGAAAAGTAAAGAAAGTTATTCAAGTCAGGCCCTCTTAGAGCTGGAGACCTGCTGTCCTGCCAGACTGTTTTTACAATCTACCCATGTGTAAATATCCCTGTAATACACAGGCATCAGTCCAGGTTTGATTCTGAATCTTCTGGCTTCTGTTCATTTAAGATATTGTATCTAACTTTAGTTATTTTATATCTTATTAATAATGTGTTGTTCTTTACATAATGATATTTTCTCAGACTCAAATAGTGTTTATGTTCCTTAAATCACTTTTAAAGGCCATAACTGAAAGAGATGATTCATTGTCTGGTCTTTACCAGGCCAATCTCAAGAGAAAAAACAAGGCCTTGTAAAGAGGTTTTATTTTAATAGCAAGAGGTTGGATGCAGCCACTTCCAGATTTTAAATCACTTTGCAAGGGTAATTCAGCAAAGTACTTAATCATAAGACACACTTTAAACCCAGGGAGGTCATCAGACTGCCTGTAGCATGGCTTCTGGTCAGCTGCTTATATATGTTGCTGAATCAAAGGTTTCACACTTAATCCTGACTTCTTATCAGGGAGAATACTAATAATGCATAGTAATTTTGGTCTGAGTAGCAGTGGCAGGAGTACAAGTCCAGAATTGAGACTTTTCTAATCATTCTTCTGCCATGGCACGAGTAAAGACTTCTTGATATTAATATACTGATTCTAATAGGCTGAGTGATACATTTTAGAGATTCAGATGAACAAATAGTTGTATTGTTTCTTTGACTTAAATGATGATGAGGGGGCTAGTGGGGAAACAGCAAAGAAAATGAAGAGTCCTTGTGTTAAAATGGTGATTTTCATATATAGATTTCAAATATCAAACAGCTTAAGGACGAACTTGTTTGTAAACCCATTCAATGTATTGGCTGAAGTCTTGCAAAAAAACATTAGTTACCAGCCATGCACAAGGCCTGTTAAGACTATGAAAGTGCTCGGTATTTTGCCAAATCCAGGATTCATGCAATAGATAGACTTGCTAGCATTTAGCAGTCAGTATTACCAAGGTCAGTGGAAAGAGATTAATGGCTCAGACCTTCCTTCACCTCAGCTGAATGTCTTGTACTGGATTAAACAGCACATTTATCAGGAAGATATCAGTGTACTTTGAGCTCATTGATGCATTGATGTTTTCAGAGCCATCCATTGTTCAATACCATCTCCATTTTCAATGCCATCTCCCTTTGCAATGACTATCGGACCCACAGTCATTTTTGGGAGAGGTATACCTGTAAAACACTTTCAGCTCTCCTCTTACAGCATAAACATGCTTCTCTGGGGAAGACAGGCTTTCAGTTTGGTTTTTTTCCTAAGGAAAATTTGGTTCCATGGTGACTAAAATGGACTGGATACTAAAAGTCTTTTGACACACTTAAATCCAAAATGTTGAGCTGAAAGTGTTATGTAAAAGCAGTCCTGTCCAGCTTTGTGCTTGATGTTTACTCTTGGTGTTGATGTCACCTCCTTTTTCCATCCTCAAGAAGAAGAACTGGTAAAGAGTCAAGTGGCTATGGAAGCAAAACCTGCTGCTCTTCCTGGGATGCAAATGGGGAAAGAGCATGAGCCTACTGAGCCTTCGGACCACGCAAAGGGCCTCTGTGAGGGTCAGTTGATTTCTGGTTCAGAGGCCAAAGTGTGTTGTGAAGACAAAGTGCCAAGTGTGGCATCCAGCAGGGAGAGTGTAACTGTTGTGGTGCCAACACCCCTGAAAGACACATCCCCTTCCTCAGCTGAGGGAGGTGTGTCCTCTAGGTTTGCATGTGTTTGCTTCTGGTGAATCCTTCTCCAGCTTTCTCCAGTGCTTTCCAAGGCTGCTTCATTTTCTGTTTTTCCCATTTGTTAGTATGACTACTCTTGTTATTATGCTTGAAGAGTGTGTAGCAGATAATATGATTGCATAGGTGCTGTATGCCAACATGGTTTCCCACCGCTGCGGCTGATTCCTGATTTTTTACTTTGCCATGATAAAATGTGCTTTGCAGCTAAGCTGATTCCTGTGCGTAAGCCCTTTTTCCCCATCTCAGATGTGTTTGCCAGTCACATTGCTAATCTGTGTATATTTTTTTTCTTTTTGGTGCAGAGATTCATCTGCGTTTCTTTCAAACAGCAAACTTATTGCCTTTGACTGTGACAGAAAGATACTTAAACTGTAGAAATGCTTTCATTTACAGTATGCAGGTTTTTTGTTTGTTTGATTTGGGTTTTTTTGTGTGCGCTTCAGTGCATTCTGGTTTAGCTTCCTTAAAGCTAATGCTTCTTATGTCATACCTTTGCCATTCATTGAGTCCACCCTTCCTCTCTTCAGTTGTTGCTAGAACTCTGATTTTTTTGTGTGTCTTACCTTATTACAAATGTTTAACCTAGCTGGACTGCCCTTCTTAGGGAAAACTTTCATCACTTCCATAGGACGTTTGCCTTCAAAGTGAAGGCTAGAATTGGGTGCATTGGGTGAAGTTCTGATCTGTACTCTGAAGAAAATATTTGCTGCAATAGTCTTTCAGTACATAAGAACTAGGCTTCAGGATTTACCTTTTAATGGTATTTCTCCTCAGCCAGTGCAACAAGATGGAAAGACGTCTTGTGTGGAATAGTGACGTACCCACTCCCTACCTGGCTAAGAAATGCTGCATTTGGGAGGCTGGTGTTCTGGCTGGTCCATCTGAAGAACACTGAATTCCTTTGGCAGTCAGAATATATTTTGATGCCATTGGTATTGTTCATTTGCATTACAGTAAGAGGCACAGTAGGATGCAAAGAGAAAAGCAGTATATAGCTATTTAATTTCTGTGAAGTGAGGATGATATCAGCCCAGTGACCATGTCTTTATAGGGTTTTCAAGTCAGTCACCAAATGTAAAAACATAAAAGAGCAAAATTACTGTAGTTGTAGACTTCTGCTTTGGCTACCTGTGGAGTTTAGAATGGCAGTTGCTTTTTGGACCCAATATTAACATATGCAAATATTTAAAGAATGCCCAATACTTGGATACTAATTGTTTTAAAAAATATCACATACATCAGAGCAAAAAGATGGTTCCAGGGATTTCAGATCAGATCTGAGGAAATTCAGCATTGGCCCAATGCTAGTTGTAACAAGCTTTAGAAGAAACTTGATAACATTTTTTTACAGATTGCTGCAGAAAGGTATCCCACATTCTGCAGTGTCTCCATATTTTCAATGATAGGAAGATTTCACAATGATAGGAATCACTGTTTTCCATAGGATATTAAAAGAGATCAAGCTATTAATGTTTAATAGCGTGTGTATTAAAAAAACTTGACTAGGTATTACTCTCTGAAAATATAGTGACAGAGTATAAGAGTAAGATTTTTAGTTTCAAATTAGCTTAATTAGGGTTAATCAAGTATTCTTTTACTTCAGTTACACCTGTAGGTAACTGGCCATTTTAAAGACCAGACCTTCAAGATCTAACTGTATTAATAGGTCTGTTGCTGATTTACACATGGTGGTTTCATGACAGTAGTGAGATTTTCATCATTTGCCAAACAGTGAATGTTAAAAGTTGGTACTATTAAAAAAACCACCTCTTCTGGCACTTTCAAGACCTTTTGCATGCATTATCTCTTTAGTTCAGACTGCATGTAGAAGAAAAATGCAAAAAAGATACAGAAATGTATAACTACATATGTTTTAAATATCAGTAATACACAAATATATGATTTAAGTTGCAGACGTTACTAGTTCAAAACTAACATAAAGCTACAGAGTCCAGCAAAGCTGCCGATGTGAAGTGAGGATTATTTGTGGGGTTGCTGTTGTATACAAATCATGAAGGAGAAGAAGTCACATGAAATCATCTCATTTCAGTGGTCACATTTATATGTGTAAAACTCACATTTTCACTATAAAACCTCATATGTTGAAACAAAACTAGGATTTAACACTCTCAAGCAGATTTCTAGGTGGATGGCCTTGCTGCATGTTTGCATCTTTTTTCCTCTCCATTCCATCATTCTTACCAAGGTGTTATAAGCCACATGACTGCCTGCCTGTAAGTGCTTTAAATAATATTGTTATAAAACCCAAACAAACTACTTCAGATTTACTTGCAGCCACGAAGATGGAATTCCGTGTCCGGGAGGGTGCACACCCTTTTGCAGCAGGACCATTAGACACAAAGCAACATGAATCTGCGAAAGATAGTAAGACTGTTGAGCAACCTAAATATGATGCCTTAGTTCCACAGCCAGCAAAAACAGAGGCTGTAGATAAAAAGGATCCAGAGAGCAAAGACGAAGAAAAAACACCTTCACCTCCATCAGAAAAGATCTTGGAAACTGATTCACAGAAGAAAGGGGAAGCCAGTTTTGCAGAACCTGCTGCCAAACCTCCTGCTCCTCAAGAACAAAAGGATTTGTCATCTCAGCTGCCTAAAGGGAGCAGGACAGAAGAAAGGACTGCAGGTGTGCCCTCATCAACCAATCAAGTTATGTCTATCAAATTTCAAGATGACCTTAAAGATGTCCAAGGTGTTGCCACCAGCAATGGCAAAAGTGCTCTATTGCTACCAGAACTCAAGGCAGAAGCAGCCAAAAGTGAACTTCCTTCAGGCCCACCTCCTGCTGTCCCTCAGGAGTTTTTGCTCCAAGATGCCTTCAAAACAAAACAGGAGCCCAATGACCAACTGTTTGCCAAAGACCTCAGTAAAGATGAACAGATCCACAGAGACAGGACGTTAGCTTTGCAAGAAGTCTCAGCACTAACTGTGGATGGCCTGAAAACGCCAAGCACCCCAAAAATCCCTGCATGGGGAGAGGAAAAGGACATGACCAAGGATGAGAGTGATGAGGAAGAAAGGTATGACTTCTATGATAAAGGGGAGGCTCGAATATTAGATGATGGTAAATTAACCACAAAACCTGAAGTTAAGACACTTTCTTTAGAAAAAACAGACTTGCAAAAGGATGGTGAAGCTAAAAGGTCATGTGATACTCTCAGAACAGAAAAAGAAACAGACCAAAGTGGGCTCCCAGCAACAATAGACATGAAAAAGGAGGCACAGCCAAACGTGCAGGTACTCCCAGCCAAGTTAAGCCATGAACTCACTCTTGAGAAAACAGTAGAATACCCTGATACCACTCAGTTATCCAGAGTAAAAGAGAAAGCCCCTGAGGCATCAAGTTTAGCCACTGAAAAGACTTGTACTCTTGAAGAAAAATATGTTAAAAAAGATACCAAGGAGGATAAGACAAGTGTTTCAGCTCCTCATCAAATGAAAGAGGAGGAGGATCGTTCAGGAATGTCAAAGTATTTTGAAACCTCTGCTTTGAAAGAGGAAGCCTTCAAAGCAGATGGTCTGAAACAAGGCAGTGATTACTATGAACTAAGTGACACTAAAGAGATTATATATGAGCCTTATCAGAGAGGTCATCTAATACCTGAGGATGGAGAGGAGGAGGAAGAATTGCAAACAGAATTAAATCAGCAGCAAGCTGTACATGCTCATGAAATGGGGTACAGTACCCTGGCTCAGAGCTATACGCCAGACACATCCGAAGAACCCAGCTCCCCAAGAGAAAGAATGTTCACTATTGACCCCAAAGTCTATGGGGATAAGAGAGAACTTCACAGTAAAAATAAAGATGATCTAACTCTGAGCAGGAGCTTGGGACTTGGGGGGAGATCTGCAATTGAACAGAGAAGTATGTCTATTAACCTGCCCATGTCTTGCTTGGATTCAATAGCTCTAGGATTTAGCTTTGGTCGTGCACATGATCTTTCTCCCCTAGCTTCAGATATTCTAACTAACACTAGTGGAAGTATGGATGAAGGTGATGACTACTTGCCAGCAACCACACCAGCAGTGGAGAAGGCCCCCTGCTTCCCCATTGATAGTAGAGAGGAAGATGAGCACATTGAAGAAGAAAAAGCAATACCAGAAGAAAAAGTCCAGCCTGAGACCTTGGCCGAATCGTCTTTCCAGGCCAAAGATTATTACAAAAATGGGACTGTCCTGGCTCCTGACCTGCCCGAAATGTTAGATTTGGCAGGGACAAGATCTAGATTAGCCTCTGTGAGTGCAGATGCTGAGGTGGTGCAGAAGAAGCAGGTTCCTTCTGACACTGTTGTGGAAGACAGCAGCACAGCCCTGCCAGCCATGACAGATGAAAACCATGTAATTCTAAAAGCTGAAAGTCAGCTGGAAGACTTGGGCTACTGTGTTTTCAATAAGTACACAGTCCCACTCCCTTCTCCAGTTCAGGACAGTGATAATTTAGCGAGTGAAACCTCTCCCTTCTATGAAGGCGCAGATGAAAAACTGAGACGCAGCATGGCTCCCGACCTATCTTTAATAGAAGTGAAGCTGGCAGCTGCTGAAAAATCAAAAGAAGAATTCCTTGGTGAAAAGGACTTAGGTCAGCATGGCGAGTCTGTTCTGTTGAGGGACTTTGAGCAGGAGAAAAAAGAGAAGCTAGATACTGTGCTAGAAAGAAGTGAAGATCAAGTTGACTCTAAAGAGATCTGTCCCATTAAAGGATCAGAACCAGAGAAGACGAGAGCTGAGGCAGTGTCAGAAAGGAAAGAAGATGATGTGGCTGGTAAAGTTCATTTACTTGGTGATACCATGTATGACAGAATATCTGCTTCAGAGATAGCAATAGAAAAGGATTCTGTTTCTTTGTTGATGGAGAAAGAGAAAACTCTTAGTGTTGTTCCTGAAATAGCTGAGATAGAAGCTCCAGTTAAACCAGATTACAATGCTATAAAGCACGATATGGAAGTAGCTGCAAGGAGAGCTGACCAAGAAAATCAGAGTCAGTTAGATGCTAAGATTGGTGATGCTGTTTCCCTCCCTTCAGGGAAGGACAAAGCCTCTGGTAAAAGAGCAGAGCCTGAACCTAAAGCCACTCAGCAGAAAAATGAGAGCATGTTCTCCAGAGAATCAAAGGATGCAGATGTACTTTCCAAGACCGAGCCTTGTTACATGAAGGATGGCACCAAACTGTCAGAAACAGAAATCAAGGAAAAAGTAACTAAGCCAGATCTGGTACATCAAGAGGCAGTTGATAAAGAGGAATCCTATGAATCTAGTGGAGAGCATGACCAAGCCCAAGAAGGTTTGAATGGAGAATCTGTGAAACCAGAGGGTATCAAAGCAGAACCTCTGAAACTTCCCATGTCTGGGGAAGAGATCCTTGCAAAGCAGACTTCTGTGGAGCAACTCCGTTCAAAAGCTGAGTGTCTCCAGGAAGAGCATCCTGAGATTCAGATGGAGAGCATACCACAGCCTGCAGAAGGAGCTGAAAAGATTCCTGATATGGCTATGAAACCTATGGAAACCCAAAAGCTGCTGCCATGTGAAGTGGCAGCTGGGGCCACAAAAGAGGAAGAACATGAAGAAGAAGAGATTGAAGTAGGGCAAGAAGAAAAAGAAGAGGATAAGCAGCATCTTGTATCAGAAATGCCCCCAGGCTTTGGGGAGCCTGCTGCTGAAGAAATGCTAGCCAAGGGTAGCCCAGAAGCACTGCCTGAACTGAAAGGCATCATTGAATCAGTGGTGACAGTGGAGGATGACTTTATCACAGTGGTGCAGACAACAGTTGATGAGGGTGAATCTGCTTCTCACAGTGTGCGCTTTGCTGCTACTCAGCAGGAAGACATCGAAACAGGAGACTCCCAGGCTGAAGAGGAGCTGGAGGTTGAAGAAGTGGAAATTGAGCCCAAGGAAGGCTCCCCAGAGGCTCCTGCGTCACCCCAGCGAGAAGAGATCCTGCTCACTGACTACAAGACAGAGACATGTGATGATTACAAAGATGAAACAACAATTGATGACTCCGTCATGGACACAGACAGTCTCTGGGCAGACACTCAAGGTGTGCATTATCCTTTCTGTTTTCTCTGTTGAATATTGTTGCTTCCAAATCATAATGATTGAATAACAAAATTATTACAGTTATAATAGTAATCTCAGCATGTTTTAGAAAAATGGTAAAATAGTCTGCCTTTTTTTTTTTGTTAATTGTCTTCTCTGTCTTCAACTATTTTTCCTGCTCCACCACAGTATTGTTAACATTTGTTACTAATCTTTTGTTTGTTGTTACAATTTGCTCTGATCCTACAGATGATGATAGGAGCATCATGACTGAACAGTTAGAGACTGTTCCTAAAGAGGAGAAGGCTGAGAGAGAATTGCGAAGATCATCTCTTGATAAGCATAAAAAAGAGAAACCTTTTAAAACTGGGAGAGGCAGGATTTCCACTCCTGAGAGGAAAATAGCTAAAAAGGAACCTAGCACACTCTCCAGAGATGAAGTGAGAAGGAAAAAAGGTTCATATAACACTCCCTATTACAGTATTTTTTTTTTATTTTCTTACTAATTTACAGCACTATCCAATTACTGTGTTGTAGATGATGTGCACCATAACAATATTAATGGTAGTGTGTTTTAATGAGACATTGTACAGATATATGAGAAACCCTGTGCAAGGCTCACTGCTCCACTGGTCCTGTTTCACTGTAGACATCCCCACTGACCACTGTGTAATGCATCTGAGTTGATGCACTAGTGCTTCCCCTCTCCCAGTGTAGCATTTGTTGCCCCCAGTAAAAGCAACTCATTGGGTTGGAGATGTGGAGCAGTGGGCCTGCCACTTGATGTATCATATGAACCTGTTTACTGGCTTTTTTCCTGATTCTATGTTTTTGTGTTCTTTTTATCCATAGCAGTGTATAAGAAAGCTGAACTTGCTAAAAAAACTGAAGTTCAGGCCCACTCTCCCTCCAGGAAAATCATTTTAAAACCTGCTATCAAATATACTAGACCAACTCATCTCTCCTGTGTTAAACGGAAGCAGACAGGTGACTGCGTTCAGTTATGCAATGTGGCTGGCAAACATAGATATTTTCTTTTGCAAATCTCATGGCTATAGCAGCTTCTCTATTTTTTTTTTTCTCCAAGAATATCAGTCTTCACAAATAGTATTTTTTTTTTTTAGTGTTTTGTACCATTTTTTATTTTCTTTTTCTTTCCTCGTATTTATTTGTTTATTTGATGGAGGCCATGATCATGTATGCTTGTCATTGCTTGGGCCTCCGAGTGCTGTGGTTCTAACTTGGCATTGTGCTTAGAGTGTGGTGTTGTAGGAATCTCTGCTTTTTTTTTTTTCCTTTTTTTTTTTTAGCAGTGAGGTTGGTTTTTTTTTTCTGGTGGTATAATGTTGATGGCTTAAACCATGGTATGCATCTCCATTATTTTGCTTTTTTACTCTCATGCATAATAAGAAGTGTTTCAGACTTATGTTCTTGTTGATTAATGTTATCTGCATTGACATTTCCCAATCTGTCACTGATGTTTATGCTGTACAGTCAAAATCCACAGGGGGAATCCAGCCACATGCAGCATGGAGCTGAACGAGAAGAAATCTGGGCTCACACTATGAAATGCATTCCAAGCAAAAATCTTAATATTTGGTAGAGGAAGATGAAAGGAAGAAACAAATGATTCCTGTTACAACTTGATAGGTGTATCATTATATGGAGGACCAAAAGAACTCTTTCAGCATTTTCATCACATTATTCATTGTTCCTGTGAGTTCAGGGTGGAAGGATAAATATCTTGACTCTTTTGTAATCTTAAAAAAAAAAAGCCCAGCTAAAAGTGGCCAGGTTTTCTGCCATGTAACACAGCCACATCCTGTGGTAGGTTTTTGTGAGTGAAACCAGGGCCATTAGGAGAAGAATCATGCAGAACTGCATAGGCCTCTTCTCATGGCTTAGAATTTAACAGGAGGATTTATTAAACATTGTATGGTTAAACAGAGCAGCACCAAAAGTGTTCGTAGGAAGTCTTTCCCATCCAGTTTTACACCACTGAGTCACTCCTGTTCTAAATGTAGACCAGACTCAGCAGGGAGGTCTGACTAGTGAAAATACAGTAAGAAGATAGTTATGCAAGGGTAAGTTTAATATCATGCCTCAGCTGTATGATGCTTGTATTGTCTCCTGGTTATGTTCCATTACAGAATCAGAATATGCTGAGTTGGAAGGGATCCACAAGGATCATCAAATCCATCTCTTAGCCCTGTACAGAACCATCCCCAAGAGTCACACCATGTGCCTGAGGATTGTCCAGACGTTTCTTGAACTCAGACAGGCTTGATGCTGTTGATCATTTCCACAGGGAGCCTGTTCTAGTGCCCAACCACCCCCTGGGTGAAGACTCTGTTGCCAATATCCAGCCTAAACCTTCCTTGACACACCTTCAGGCCACTCCCTTGGGTCCTGTCAGTGGTGACCACAGAGAAGAGATCAGTGCCTGCCCCTCCTCTTTCCCTCACAAGGAAGTTGTAACTGCAATGAGGTCTCTTGCTCAGTGTCCTCCAGGCTGAACAGACCAAGTGCCCTCAGGTGTTCCTCATACACCTCAAGACCCTTCACTGTCTTCATTTCCCTGTTTTGGACATTCTCTAATACCTTCATATCTTTCTTCTATTGTGATGCCCCAAACTGCTCACAGTTCTCAAGGTGAGGCCTCCCCAGTGTAGAGCAGAGCAGGACAATCCCCTCCCTTGCTCAGCTGACAGTGCTTTGCCTGATGCCCCCCAGGACACAGTTGGCCCTCCTGGCTGCCAGGGCACTGCTGACTCATATCCAACTTCCTTGTAGTCTACAAAGGGATGACACCTACTTTGGCTTTTATAAAACATAAAAATCTGATTTTGCAGGAATTATCAGAACTCTGAAATATCGTATGTAAGACATCTGTGAAGGACAAGAGTCAACATGATGAGTTCTAAGACAAGAAGAGTGAATTGATCATAATTTTTTATAAAGATCTCCTGTCATGCTGCTGATTAACCCTCAAGCAGACTTTTGCAAGACTTAATAATGTTGTGCAATACCTTGAATAACGTTACATAACTTCTTTCTTGATATTAAAAAAAAAACCAAACAACATTTTTGAAACAATATATTTAATATATAGCAGAGCCTAACCTGAATGCAATTATGTTTGACATGCCAATGCACCCTAATGAATCAGGGACACTGGAACCCCAGGAACAACTTTACTGCAAAGTACTGAAATCTTACCAGGATCTTGGGGTTTGTATCCCTAAAGTCCTTCAGCTACGGTTCTTTTGGGGACAGGGATAAATTTACATTACAATATTACATCACAGTTTCAAAGGCAAGTAAAGAATGGCAACACTTCATCTATATTAGATATAAATAGGTGGAAAAGAATAAGGGAGTTCAACCATGAATGTAGAAGGGGGAAAATAGGACTTTGAAATGACAAGAACCAAAAGCATTTGGGAACATACAAATGGCTGCATTGGATCAGGTCAATCTTTTAAACCTGTGTAAGATTTTATTCTGTACAAGGAAAGTGCCTCTTCACTAAGTACTATTCCCTTTGCTTTGCAGCTGCATTCTGCCAGTTTCAGTTGTTGAATACTGGGAAAGATCATAAACACTCATTTTTTATTCCCTTTGACTAGGTCATTCCTAATCATATATACCCCCCACCACATTGTCTCTAAAGTATTGCTCTCTCGTTTATTCAGGTGTTCCTTACATCAGGGCCACTCATCACCTCTGCTTGTTTTATCACTGCCTCCAAAAGAAGACATGACAACACACTACACCACGGTCTCATGCAGGACTATATTAATAGCCTCTATTTTCTACCCACCTCTTTTTTGTATTTTTTAAATATCATGATAGAGCACTAAACCAACACTTTTATACAACTCCTTTACTCCAACATCCTTGCTGCTTTATAATATTTTTCTTGCAGGAGATGTTTCTATCCTGCTACTATGCCACCTGACTTGAGAAAATTTCCACTTCTCCAATGACAGTAATGGTCATTAATGAACCTCAAGACTTCAGCTTATTGTATTTCACATGCACACACAAATATATCCTTAAGAAAATGCTCAGTGGAGGGTGTTCAGGAGATTCTCTGTGGCCATGGGATCCCCCGGACTGTGTCAGGACTGACTTAACTGTGTCAGCTGTTCCTGCTGCTGGTCAGCGTTGGGAGTCAAGGAAAGTCCAATTTCAAGGATGAATGGGGAATGGAAAGAGGAGAACACAGGCTGCTGGTTCTTTGCCTGCTCTGCTATTTCTATTGATTTTGTGAGGAGTGCTACCTTGGCAGAGGACACTTTCTCTAGCTCTGTCGATTTCGATGAGGGATAACTGCCCAAAAACTGACAGTAAAAAATTACAGTCCCTGGACCTTGTGAGCAGTGGGCAATGGATTGTAGACAGAAATAACCTGGAAACTTACTGGAAAGGAATATTCCTGGAGTAAAATAGCAGCCAAAAAACTCAAACTGGTTAAATATGATCAAGCTTACTTTCATTTTCATCAAGATTTGCAAACCGTCCTAGAAGTTTTAAAAGAACTTTGAATTATGATTCAGCCTGGTAATGAGACTCAGAACTGAGTGTCACTTAGTTTCATTATTTTTTTTCCTGAAAGGCTTATTATCTGAAAGCCTACAGCTATAATTCACTGTAGCTATTTTTCATAATTTATATGAAAGATCTCTAATAAGTGATCCCATCTATCAGCTGGCTTTATTTCTCTAAATCCATCTTCTCCATCCTCCAAAGCCTTAAGCCTGGGCAAATGCTACTGCAAACATCTGATAAATTCAATTAAGATCAGGCTCCATCCACAGAGGGGCTACCTGTTACTAACCAGACTGGACTTTCTGCTCCCATTATATGAGAGAGAAAGAAAGCACCAAAGCTACAGGAACATTAAACTCTTTACACAGATTATTTTGGAGAGCTGACTGGATGCCTTAGTCTAGGGGATATTTTTATGGAGTGCACTTCAGGCTCATACTTCTACTGTCTGCAGAAAGGTCAGCTAGACAAAAAAAAAAAAAAAAAAAAAAAGGGAAGAATGTGAAATTATAATACATTATCTACTCCATGGTGATTGCTAGTGTGAATATTCTTACTTTACAATAAATGTGAGATCCTTTTATTGCAGTAAGCTATTCTGCATTTATGGTAGACTTAAAAGGGTCAGGCCTGCAGTCACTACAAAGCAAAATGTATTACAGAAATAAACCCCTTCTTCAGGATAATTTACTGGTATAGTCATCCCAGAGAGGATTAGACTGCTCTGGTCTGATCCTCTGGATTAGAGCCCATTAGACCTGACAGATGTTCCAGTGTAACCTTGTTTCACAAAAAAATATTTTAAAGCATTTTTTTTTCTGTCCAAATAACTAAAATAAAAAAGGAAAACTGTATTTCAAATATTTAAAAAAACCCAAGCCAATACTCTTGATTTGGCAAAACTATATATTAGCTATATTTATATGAAAGAACCAATCTAAAAATATGCTGTTACCTAAAAAAACCCCAAAACAAACAAAAACAAAACAAACAAACACCAAAACAAAAAACAAACACAAGGAAAAAACAGAAAAATCAGCCAGAACTTAAGAGCACGCTTCCCTATATTCAATTAACTGTGACATCCACGGGCACAATTAACAATGGATTGCCCTCATTTCTGGCATAGTATTATAAAGACACTACAAAGAAGCAGATTTTGTGGAATAAAATGTATAGCTTAGTACCATCTCCTCTGCTATCCATCTTGGTATTACTTGGTATATATAATTTTTTTAATATCTTTGCATAGCACTTTTTCTTCTCATGTAAGCAGTCTATACATCATCCACAGATGCATTTGAAGGAATAAATAAAAAATAGAATACATTAATAATATTAATGCAGTCTAGTAAAAAATCTCATTATTTATAATGTTTCTGTCCTTATCAAGGCAGGGAGAGCAAAGCAAAAGGCAATTAAACACATTGATCATTCATTTGCAAGCACTGAACAGCAAGTTTCAGTTTCAGGGCAAGGAGACTGACAACTGACTGGGAAAATAAGTACCAAGAATATTGTCAGGTTTTTTTGATTCCCTCACCCCAAACTTTATGACATGTGATAAACTACAACTCACAAGGTCAGGAACACCAGATGATATTTTCTTGATCCCTTCTGACATTCTCTTTTTGAGCAAACATCTTTCCACCCACTGGATGAGGAAGGGCCCAAGGAAGGAGTGGTACCTGGGAGATCTCTACATTAATTAAACATCAGAGGCTGAAAAAAACTCACCTTAATTTTGTTTTCTCTTCAAGATCACCTCCAGACACCCAGCTCCAACTAAAACACTTATTACATACCAGAGAGCTAATCAGTATTCTGCTAAAAACGCATACTTGAAAATACTATGAAGATGTGCAAATTATTATAAAAATGGTTTCTCAACTTCTCAATAAACACACAGACAGTATTTTGTGTTTAGATAAACACCCTACCATTAGGATAAATAATACGGTGAAATCAGAATGAAACAGCAAAATTTATTCCCATTAGTACTGTTTGCTTCCTCAAGTCATCCCAATTTTTTCTGCAACACCAAATTTGTTACCCATACACCTACTGATGCAAACAGCTGAATGCACACCCCTGCACTAAATGGAGCGAGACAGATGCAAATGGGGCCAAAGCTGGACTCAAAAGAGAGCAAAGCAATGCAGAAAAATGTCCTGCAATGGCCAGATTGAATTAACTTGAAAGGAAGCTTATGATGAGAGAGCAATTTGTTATCGGATTTGTCTGTCTCATTAACTTACTTAAAGCACTTATACTGTATAATTACTTTTAACTGGGACTCATAAAATCACTTGATTAGGTGTTTTTGTCATTAAAACTAACTGTGGAGCATAGGTCTGTAGAACTATTTATTTATTCCAGTGCCTTAAAAACCTGCTCACAGACAGAGGATGCAATTAAAAGGTGAGTATGCTGGCCACAAATTTTTGCTTGGATGTTGTATTAAGAAGGAGCTCTTTATCAGTGCTTATGAGAAAGCACAGGTCTAGTTACACTGGAGAAAAATTTATCAACCCCATCTCTACCACTAATCTTCTGACGTACAGACAAAGCAGAACTTAAGAAAGCTCTGCTGTAGAAAAGAAAGAAGCTTTAGCTCTAGATAATATCTTCTTCACTGAATGTTCATCACTGCTGAATGATAAACAAGGCAAGAAGGAGCCTGGTATTAATCTCCTTTATTCCTCTACGTTAAATAGTCCAGTCACATACTTTAATTAGAGCAGAATTTTGATTTTAAAACATCCTGGGGTTTAAAACATTTCAGCTTTTAATTTCCTTATAGCAGGCATATAGACATCTAAAGATTTTCATAGCTACTTAATGTAATTCCATTGACAGGTAAGTGTATAATGTAATTAGACTCTTCAGTTTTTCTGTTTGATCCTTCCAGTGACACACTGAACTAAATGAAGTGCCTTTTAACCCTGCAGAACTCTCAGCCCTGAAGATGGGCTGACAGCCCCTCTTGAGCATGAAAACCGAGCACTGGAACAGATGTCAGGGTTTGTGCCTGGCAGCCCTCAATCCAAGGGGCACAACCACATCTTTCATAAGCATTTCAGGACCTGAGGAAGGGCAAAGGACGGGGTGAGGGCAAGTTGTTTATTTATTTCACTGCAGGTTATCTGACTGCCAATTGATTGGCTGCTATTAATTTGTATTAAAAAACTGCTTTAGAGCTCTTGAAGCTTTAATGTTTTGGTGAAGTTAGTTTCTGGCCTAATAAAAATTGCCAGCAAAGTTGGCCAGGGCATCAGGGACACTGAAAAAGGAGACCTCATCTTATTAAATATATTTAATTTTGAGCATGTGATTTACCTACAGGACAATTTCCACATCAAATTTTGCATATCCATATTTTCAGGATGAGAGCTCTTGTTGATTATGGTGTCCTGTTTTCCTAGCTTTGGCCACTGTGCTTGACTGTTATAATTTTCTTTTCAGCAAGACTTTAACTTGATCCTCTATAGTGATTTTTGGTTTTTTACTACGCTTTCAAAACTTGTATTTTCTCTTCTCTTCTTTTGCTTGTGGTTTTTTGGTTTGGTTTGGTTTGTTTTTTTAAGAAAAGACAAAAGTAATATAATAATCTTTGATTTAAAATAAAGATGTTTCTGTCCTATTTTCTTCCTCTCAAAAATATGACTTCTCCATGACTGGTTAAAACTGCAATCTGTTTTACTTTAAAAAAATCTGACATACTGTTATTTAAATATAAATCAATGTCTCAAAAATGTACGCATTTTATTTGCAGTATTGCAGAAGTTTCAAGCTGTATTTTACATTCAAGAGAGCCTGAGTATGTTTTCACAGCCAATGTGCTTGTTAAGAGCTACTGAAGGGCACAGGGTGCCCACTGAAGTCAGTGCTCCTGGAAATCCCCAGAGCAGGCTCAGTGATTTTTCTTTACAGACCCCTTCACTGATTCCATTCTACTATGGCTTTCCAGACCATTAAATCTTTTTATGCAAATCCACAATCTTTTTATACCTTTAGGGACCGATCATGACCAGCCTCACATTATGTGCTTTGAAGTTATGTGCCACGAGCACTTAACCACTCAGCCACTGAGAAGCAGACCTTAGAGCTGGGCCAGGTCTGAAACCTGCCTAGGCAGGCTTGTGTGTCTGCCCAACAAGTCCTGGACACAGATAGGAAACAATTCCGGCTGCAAACCAGAAGGACACTCTATTCCAGTATACAGCTGATGGTCTGTACCCATTTATCCCTCTGGAAAGGACTATTTCCTACACAGAGATCTGGTTATTAAATGAACACATCATGTAGGGCTGACACTTTAATTTCAGTTAAAAAAAAAAACTATTACCAGAACATCAAACCCCAAAACCCACTAGGAATTGCTCTCCTGAGCTCCTTCAGTTGTCTAATTACGAATATGCACGAGCTTAAGATTTGCATTATGATACAATATGATGCAATAATATTTATTTTCCTAAAATTAATCCTCAGTGTTATCACAGTCAGGAAAATACCTCATCTGAAGAAAAAAAAAAAAAAGAAGTTGGGGGGAAAAAAAGGTATAATTTATTTTGGCATCTTTAAATAATGCAAATAAATCTGGGCTCAGAAGCCCTGAGAAAAAGTTTGTCCTAATGGGAAATGGGATTAAGTTTAAATTTGCCATAGAGAACACTCCTCAAAAAAAAATCTTCCCAAAGATTTATTCTATTCTACTCAAAATCCTCTTCACAAGCAGTATTGGAGCCTGATGAAGATCCTGGCTGCAAGTGAAAGGATGGCAATACCACTAAGGCAAAGATAAATGAGACTGTAAGAACAGCGTTTTACAAATGCACAAAGAGATTTTGAAGATCCTGTTCTTTCATTTCTGAGATTGTTTTCTAAGCTGCCAAACAATAAGAAGAGCCCTGTAGGGGTCCTGATTTACCTTAGTGGGTCTACTCCAGCTAAATTATTGCAGTCTTAAGCCCAGACACAGCATCTTTGAGATGAGATGGGCTTGCTCTTTATTCTCTCTGAAAATATAATAAAAAATATTACAAATGTTTGAATGGCCCTAGGTTAAAAAAATAAATAAATAAAAACCCCAAACACATTGGAGTAAGTGCAGCTGCTGTTGAAATACTAAATACAGTAGCCAAGGACCCATGGCAAATATCTTTTGCCAATGACTTTTAGTGAGGTTTTTCTTACCTTTTATTTATATGAGGAACAACAAATAGCAGATGGAGCATTTATCATTGTTGTGACCCTCACCTATATAAAAGTTATTTGAATACATGCAACTCATGAGAATAGCTCCTTTATGTGAATGATAATGCTTAAGTTTTGAAGACTTCAGGCCATAAAATTGGAAAGTTGATAGTCAATAATTTCAGTAAAAGGAAGACAGCACAAGCCTAAGAGAAAATGACAATTAAGGTTCCTAAAAGCCAGAACTTAACTCCATATCCTGGCCAAAGGGGAGAAGGAAAGATTTCGGTTCATTTGGTACTTTTCACTCTTGTGTTAGAAAATGAGGAGAAAATGAAGAACTGTGGTACAGCCATGTGTCAAGCCATGGTTGGGGGAACACTTCTGAAGTTGACAGTGTGAGGTATAGAAAAGGCATGAGAAAACATTTTATTGATCTGTTTGCTGCCCACCTACCCAGGCAAGCGTTCAGTAACAGCCAGGCCTGCAAGGAGAATAGCCAAACTCAAATGTCTGATGTCCTGATGTACAGGAGCTGACGGAAAACTTCTAAAAATGACTGGCCATTACCACCAATGACATTTCCAAGGAGACTCCTAGAACAGCACCCGGACTGTGGCCATGCTCTGAATTGCTCTGATGGCGGAGGTGCCGTGTGCATGACACCTCTCACTGAGAGAGCAACATACAAAGATGAAGCATCATTCAGCTCTGCCCATAATCATTAACTACATTCTCAGAGATGCAGAGAAAATGAGATGCATCCACAAAACAGTCAAAGCTTCCTCAAAAACATACTTAAGCTCACACGTTAGCATAAATGATACATTTACTCACCCCTAGTCACACTATTACACTTTCTGTCCTGTTTTCTGCGGAGAACTCTACCAAAAATCCCTGAAGTTGAGGAAAAAAATGTGGGAAACGACAACTTATCATACTGTCAGCTAAAGAAATTGGGTTTTAAATGCATTTTCAATATACACTGACAAAAGCTCAGGACCGGACTAGAGCCTGAGATGTGACTGAAGTTTGAGGGGCTATTTCTGCCAATCTGTCACACACTGCAGCGCTCAGAACAGCTATCAGAGAGGGAGACACTAAGCCACAAACCCTGTGTGAGCAGAGCTAATACACTTGTCTCGACTTTTCCTACTAACAGGGACATTGCAAAATCCATCAGCTGCAGTTTGAAACTCTGGCATGAAAAGGATTCTGTGTATCTTACTGGCCATTTCTATTAGAGATGTGCCTATAGGTTGCAATTGCTTTAGGGACTCTGAACAGAGTGGAAAAGTCCGTTTTAGAGTCCCCAGAAGTTGAAGTGCTATTTTACAGGCACTTCCTCCTCAATAGCAAGGCCTCTCCTCAGTGCCCAGCTACTCCCCATCAGTGTCAGCACACTTGTTTGCAGGACCATGCATTTATTTAGAGCAGTAAGCTGATTTAGGTTAAAAATACTTCGGCAGGAGGAAAAAAATGTGTTAACTTAAAACCTGAATCAATTCACATATCCAGTTAAGCTCCACCACCACCATGCCAGAAGAAACAACAGGAGGTTGCATGAGATGTAGAACAACTGAGATATATGTCCAAGTGTGACCAACTACATTACAGAGGAACAAAAGCCAATAGCAAAAGCTTAAGGTCTAAAAGACATTAGTGCAATGACCAAAACTAAAACTGAAACCTCCTAATATAATTTGCTCTGTCTGAAAAAAAGTTGAGATTTTTATAAAACTACAGATCCAAATATCTTTATTTAGTCTTCCTGAAGATGTTGTTAACTGGTTCTGAACTGCTCATGAGTTGCAGAAGAAACATGACCTTGACCCTCAAGGATCCACTGATACAACTAGAAAGAAAGACTGGAAGGGAGAAATATGGCACAACACACTAGACAGAAATGTATATTGAGATGCCAGCATCAGTGGTGAGCTCAAGGCATTCAGTAACAGAAAACAATTTTTTTTGCATACAAATGCTTCATATTCTTGGATTATTCAGTTCTTTCTTAGCCCTAAGCTATCCCTGCCCAGCCAAAAGTTTTCCGTTTTTAGTTGAAAGAAACTCCAGCTGCCTTGAAGACACAAAGAGTAGACAAATGCCGCACACCATGGAAACTGCTGGATGCACAACAGGCTTTCCAGCAGGAATCATTAGTGGAATGTATGCAAAATTAGCATTTCTGAACCTGCTAATCCTTTTTGTTACAAAGCAGGAGTATCTGCAATATTGCTGGTACAGGACTCAGATGAACAGGACTCCAGCTTAGCTACAGTTAGCAGTAAACCAACAAAACTTGATGTCAAAGAAATGTGGCTCCCTATAACAGAAAGAGGAAACTGACAACCTGGATACAGAGCTTAGCCAGAGCTACTTGAAAAAAAATCAACTGATCCTAAGTAGCAGTGAGTGGACAAAAAGACCCATATTCCCAAACAAAAAAAATCCAAAGGTCTTTGGATCCTGGACTTTGTTCTTCAACAAAGCAGACCTCAGCCAGTAACTGCAGCAGGGGGCTGATCTCTGGGCTCAAGTTTCCCATGTGGATCCTACAACATTTATGAATAGTATCTTCACACTGTGGTCCATTTTCCTTTAGAACCTTCATCATTGAAATATACATAACCTCTTGAGATCTTTGCTTCTCTGTTAATGTAGACTGGCATGGGTTTGTAATTTTGTGCATACATGTGCATTACCATGCGCACACACAGAGCGTGGCAGCATACACCGAAGTTTGGAAACCAGCCTTAATGTACGCTACCTAAAGTGCATATCTGTAACAAATTAAATGGATTTGGGAAACTATCAGTCCAGGTTCAAGTTTACAAAGAAATGACCCATAAAAACCACCAAAACTTGGCAAAAACAGTGACAGAACAAAATGCCAGCAGAGAGCCTTATTATCCTCAAGTCTAAGCTCAAGGAGGTTTTAATCTTGACCTTACCAGGAAGAAGTGTCAGGACTGCCTTTTCTGCTTTTGGCTTTTCGGGGGGGGGGGGGGGGGGGGGCGGGG
>JAWWEE010000002.1:1525772-1666673 GCA_035221455.1 Xenops minutus
CTCAGTGTCCTCCAGGCTGAACAGACCAAGTGCCCTCAGGTGTTCCTCATACACCTCAAGACCCTTCACTGTCTTCAGTCCCCTCTTTTTGGACACTCTCTAATACCTTAATACCTTCTATTGTGATGCCCAAAACTGCTCACAGTATCCAAGGTGAGGCTGCCCCAGTGCGGAGCAGAGTGGGACAATCCCCTCCCTTGCCCGGCCAGCGATCCTTTGCTTGATGACCCCCCAGGACACAGTTGGCCCTCCTGGCTGCCAGGGCACTGCTGACTCATATCCAACTTGCCATCAACCAGCACTCCCAGGACCCTTTCTGTGGCACTGCTTTCCAGCATCTCATTCCCCAATCTGTCTGTACATCCAGAGTTGCCCCATCCCAGGTGCAGAATCTGGCAGTTTCCCTTGTTGAACTTCCTATGGTTGGTGATGGCCTTGTCTTCTGATTTGTCAAGATCTCTCTGCAGGGTCTCCCAGCCTTTGAGGGAGTCAACTGCTCCTTCCAGTTTTGTGTCATCTGCAGACTTGCCCAGTGTCCCTCCCAGTCCTGCGTCCAAGTCATTTACGAAAATGTTGAAGAGCACAAGGCCCAAGATGGAGCCCTGTGGAACCCCACTGGTGACAGGTTACCAGTCTGATGTTACCCCATCCACTATTACCCTCTGTGCTCAACCTATGAGCCAGTTGTTCACCCACCCCATGATGTGTTTATCCAGCTGTGTGCTGGACATTTTGTCCTGAACAATCCTGTGAGAGACAGTATCGAATGCTTTACTGAAACCCAAAAAGATTACATCAACTGGCTTCCCTTGATCAGCTAGGTGGGTTACCTTGTCATAAAAGGAAATCAGGTTTGATAAGCAAGATTGTCCTCTCATGAAGCCTTTCTGGCTATGACTAATGACATTGTTGTCTTTCATGTGTTTTTCAATATGTCCCAGAATAATCTTCTCCATAACTGTACCAGGCACTGAAGTAAGACTGACAGGTCTGTAGTTTCCAGGGTCCATCAAGAATTTTTTTTACTGTTTCTAGCAAGGGCGAGGAAAAAAACCACATTGCATCCAAGCCTTACATCCCTCTTCATCCTCCTCCTTCTCCCTCTGATCCCAACACGGGGCCTAAGTCCTCAACTCTGGGTTGCTGAAACTCTGCATTTAAGCCTGTACATTTCTGTATTTTAATTTATGTCAGATTTTTTTCTTGCACTTCTTCAAAATTGGAACAATATTCACCAGCTTCCAATCACCTGGGACCTCTCCAGATTCCCAAGACTACTCAAAAATCATCAAGAGAGGTTTTACAGTGGCATCAGCCAGCTCTTTGGAGACTCTGGGTTGAATCCCATCAGGCCCCATAGATTTTTAGGGATCCAGCTGGAGCAGCAGATCCTGCACAATTTCAGGGTCCTCCAGTTCAGGGCACTAAGACCTCCAAGGTCTATCATCCATGTTGAAGAGAGAGGCAAAGAAAGTGTTAAACGCTTCTGCCTTGTCTCTGTCCCTGTTTGTGAGGTGACCATCCTCATCCTGTAATGGGCCAGTGATGTTTCTATGCTGCCTATTGCCATTAATATATTTGATAAAACTCTTTTTTAATGTCTCCCACATTTCTATCCATCTTCAACTCCAGTTGAGCTTTGGCTGCATGAGTTTTCTCCCCAGCACAGGCAAAATCATTTTCCTATGGGACCTTACTTATTTACTTAGCCTGAGCATCCTGAATTCTGCTCTCCTCATGGCCAGAGCTGGCACTTTTCCTCCTGTCAACAGAGATTTTAAACTTGATTGTTTTGTGGTTGCTGTGGCCGAGATGGCCACCAATCTCCACTTTGCCCGTGAGATCCACTCTGTGGACAAGCAGGAAATCAAGGAGAGCATTTTTCTGAGCCCTCTCCCTTAGAACACCACAGCTAAATACTGGGTGCTATCACCTTGCTCCTGTGACAGAATCTGGTCCTTTGACTGGCCCCTCTCAGGAGAAATGGAGCGAGGGAAGGAAAGGCTGGTCCCTGCCTCTCTCTGTTGCACTGATGGCTCCTCCTCAGTCTGCAGTCTTTGGGCTGTTCTAACTTGCGCTCTGGACTAGAACTACCCAAGAGTGAGGAATTTACAAGAGGATTAAAACAACCCCTCTTGCTCTCTCTTGCTGTTTGCTGAAGTACAGCTTGATAGCTCAGAAGTTATGACCCATAATTCACGTATTCTTTCAAAGGCCCCAGGGGGTTCAATAAGCTGTGGAAAAGTGGAGGGGACGGGGGCGGATAGTGGAAATGTAGGCCTTGTAGTGTTCTTAATTTCATCTACACCTCTACAGCCATGTGGTCATTGCTGTCTTGCACTCAGGTATTCTACCACTACCTCCTGAATTATTCTTGTCTATAGCATCCTGGAGAGGTCTGAGTCATACCAATGGACTTGCATAAGGAAATCTGCCTTAAATGTGCGTTGCTTGGCAACTGTCAGAGCTTTTTCTGTGTCACTCCAATACATAGTAAAGCAGATATATTAGACAAAATGAAAAATACAATACAAAAACTGCCTTCCCATACATTTAAATCCTTAGGTGAAAAGCAACCAAAATGATGGACCCAGATCGGTCATAGAACTGATGTGGCTTGAACTTTGAGGTTTGAGCTGTCAAGCAGAGGAGCTTGAACTACGCCACATAGTGAACAAAAATATCTCTTAGAATGTTTCAGCATACTCATTGTTGCCGGAAAATTTACAGTATGCATTATTTTCTTCTATCTCCCATTTTTGTACTTCCCAATGGGACTTGAAGGGAAGCCATGAAAAAGAGTGCAAAGCTATGTGATGCTCTTAAGAGTACAGGTGGCCCATATGTTAACCTGAGTATCCCTGGCTTGAACCTGTCATGCAGCTCTTTACAGAATCTGGAATCTAGAGGGACATTGTTGCTCTCCCATTTTGCTTCTTTGTAGAATCTAGAACCATTTATTGAGGCCAATTTTCACTGTCAGTGCCTCCTATTTGGAGTGGTCTTGTCAGTTTAAGTAATGCCTGGCTAATGGAGCCCCACAGAAGTCCCTTGGCAGTGTAGTCTGTAGAGCTTTCAGTGTGTGGCAGTCAGTTAAAACCTCCATGTTGCGTTTATTGTGACTTTTAAATGAAGTATATCCAGTTATAAGATACAAATGTGTACGAAAAAAGTTAATACTTAAGCTTTTACTTTCTGTGTAGTGGCCCAAGAAATTACGTCTTTCCCCTAATGCCCTTCAATACCAGAAAAAAATTTCCATATGACTGGTAAGCATGGCAAATGCTGGTAACTTAGAGCACCAGATCCATGAGGGAGAGGCTGCTTTTTGAGAGGCTCATCCTTGACATTTGATAAAGAAACTGCATGACCAGCCCTGAGGAAAGAGTTGTGAAGTATTTGCCTTGACTGCTGTAGCTCCCATGAGGGAAAGCCTAGCCTGGGTTGTTTTGTCAGGGGCTCTGAGATGCCTCTGCAGTTGTGCCATCAGAGGAGTGTTTTTGGTGCCAAGGCCAGGATAATGGCCTGACTGTAATACAGTTCTGTTCCTTGTCTTCAATTCTGGGGTCATGCCCAAGGTAAAACACATTCGTTGTGTATTTAAGCAGCAGGACCTATAGAGATCTTGTGTTTAAATGATGAAGTTGTGGTACTTTCAGGTACATCAGCACAAGCAGCACAGCTCTTCTTTCCACTTGAGAGTGATGACTGGTTAGTGTTCAATGCTAGAGGAAGGAGTAAAGAAGCTATTTGTGATTATTTAATTAGAGAAGAGTTGCAAAACAGAACCCAACCAGCTGTAACAGATATGATAAAGTGTGGCACAGGAGGTCTGTGCTGTATTTATCCCTGTTGCAAATTCAGAAGAACTGAAGTGTACAGTTGTGTATTCTTTTCCTCCTCACAAATTTTCTTTCCTACTCCTTGATTTTAAAATATATATATATATATATATATATACACACACACATTCGTATTAAAAGGGTAGAACTGGAGTGGGAAGTGTGACAGAAAACAAGGGATGATCTCACTACACCTGAGAACTACACTGGGAAAGGAAAAAATTAACCTGTCCTGTGTGAGGCATTAGGGCTGGTTTTAGAGTTGGAAAACAGTTGAGTTTATAGCAGAAGGTTGACATTTTTAACTGCTGTCCTGCTTCTGTGTTTACTAAGGGCATCCTGGTACAGGTACGAGAAGATTTCACATCTAGTTTTTGTGTAGCAGTGTTACTACCTGACTTTATCGGGTGTACATCTTAATTTCAGGCTCCAAGAGATTTTGCTTGCACAAACTCTTGTAAAGCCATTGGTTCTTTGGTACCTTGAGTTAACATCTGGAGAATAACTGCACATTTTTCTCTAAGAGATTCCTTTTAATTTGATGAGATATTAGGCATTTTGGCAAAGAGGATTTTACAGAGATAAACATACAACTTCACAAAAGCATCACAACAGATTACTTCCTGAGCAGCAGCATTGGGGTGAAACTAATAACCTGCTTTCCAAAAAGCTTCCCTATTTAACAACTTGAGATGGAATCTTAAGTTAGAAACAAAATGTTGCCTCAAACCATGTTTCAGATAAATGAAATACTGAATTAACATACATGATGTCCTAGATATGAAATGGATTTTTAAAGTTTGGGGGCTTAGTTGACCTTGTTGACACAAGTAGGATAATTAAACAGTGAATCTCTCTCTTTCCATTAAGAATGTTGGCTAATGTTTTAGAAGCCTCTTAAAATTTTAATTTGTGGATTACTTAAAAGTGCCTGATTTTTAAAAGGACAGTCCTGAAAATCAGGATGCTAAGTTGTCTGAGGATGGACCTTCAGAACCAGAGACTCTTTTAGCTGTCATCTCTTTCTTGAACTTCCTTCACTTAGTTCCTAGACATGTAGGAACATGAATACAAAATTTCAATTTGAAACATGGAGTACCATTTTACCTCAAGTAAAATGGATACAGGAAATTACTAAGGCAAATACATTTCTGCATACAGTTCATGGAGAGTAATTCACAAAGTACTTGCATAGTAGTGCCAAGGCATTTAACTGCTCTAACAAGTGTACTAAATAGAAATGCTTCTTACTGTTGTTTTTAACTATCAAGTCTTTCTTTGGGTTTCTCAGCAGCAGGTGGTGAAACAAACCAGGCTCCTGGTGTATTTAAACAAGCAAAGGAAAAACTCTCAGTGAGTACAATCATCTTACTGTTCATCTTTATAATTTCCTTTTGTCCTTATTTCACATCTTTTTTTGTTAATTCATTAAGTAATTGTGTGTTCTATTTAAAATTGGTTTGCCATATTCATTACTCATTGAAAAGGGTAATTAAAACCACCTTTCCTGATTAACCTCTGAAGCACAGTCCCAGGTAGGAGATGGTAACCGTTTGCAGCTCTATGTAGAGACTTCAAACTGCAGGAGTTTGATCTGCATTTTGAGCCAGGTCATCCTGTGGGATAAGCTGTATACCTTGGCCTTTTCTGCAGCACCCAGCTTGCATTACAACCTTGCTCGATTGCTGTGTAGGCAGAAACCCTCCTCCAGGACTCACTGGATGTCTTCTGATGCACCTTTCCATAGCCAAGAGTTCTGCATGGAAGTAGTTGGCCAGTAGAATATATAAGAGGGTGGCTGCCCATGTTTTAACCTGAGTTATGTGCCTTGCCTTCAGGTGCTCTACAGCCTGTTCTGTCCCCTGTGTCTGGATCTCCTCAGCAAATGCTGCCTTACTCCATACTGACCCTACGCTCTTTGTCTCATAATTCCAAAACCACCAGGAAACTAATCTCCATTCACTCTCCCCTATGCAAATATTTTTTCTGTGACATTGGCACATGCTCATTCACATCTGAAGCACAAGACTTCGTCATTGTTAGCTGTCATTAACAATTAACAGTTCCTTAGAATTCCTCTAAATTTCCTAATATATTTCCTAATGTGTTCTATAGCTGATTTGTTTTGTCTGTTAAATCAGATTGTCAATTCTTTAGGAAATAAAAAACTCTGTCACATAAAGTTCTACGCATTATTTATGAATCATAAGAAATTGTTAATGCTGAGAGCAGCATAACCAATTGGAGGCTTTAAAGGAGCCATGGCTTTTCAGGTCTGACCCATTTCAGACCCATAACTGGGAAACTTAGAGCTTCTTTACAAGTACAATAAGAAATATCTGGGCAGTTTTCTGGGCTAAGTCAACAGTATGTTTTATTGCTGTCTTTTTCTGGGAGGTGATCAACACTTACACAAGAGGAACCAATACTTGCCCATTTTCAATGTTCATGGAATGCCCAAAGTATAAGCACTGCAAAATCATTCTGTGCAGTTATCTTTCTATACACCTTTCTTATTCCTGCCCCTTATGTTCTAGCAAAGATCAGAAGTCTGTCCCCTGCTTACTTGCTCTCCCTGTTGCCTCACCTCTCTGATTGTCATGTTCACACAACTCATGGACGTTTTCTCTACTGTGCCTTGCTTTTGTCCCTGCTTTTATCAAGATGTCTCCCTTTTTTTGTTGTTTTGTTTCTTTGGGATTTTCAGCTTATGTGTCCTTCAAGTGCAGCCTTTTCCTCTCTGCTGGTAATGTTAGATCATCCAACCAATCAGTTTTGTTGTCCATGTTCAGACTGCAGTTTACACACTGCTTTGCAGAACAAGTTCAGGAAAGGCTGAGCAGTTCCATCTGCTGGAGGGAGCTGTGTACCTGCCGTTCACAGCAAATGATGAGAACACCTGTTGTGTTTGGAACACCTCCGGAATAAAGTGAGGGTTCTGCATCCCCACTTCAGCAATCTGAGTTTCAGTAAGGGTTACATAGATCTTTTTGGGCAGCTGACCCTTCCAGCAACATAAAGCAGAGGTCAAAGGTAGTGTGCTAAGAGAAGAGTTTTCTGGTTAAAGCACAGGCAGGGATTGAAACGTTTCTTTGCTTGTTCTGACAGCTTTGAGCATGTTACTTCAGTCTGGTTGGGCCAGATTCTTCCACTGTTACTGATGCGAAAAAGTGCCTTGCTCCCTAAATAGCATGGGAGAGATCTAGACTGTGATAGTCTCAGAGCAGTGCACTAACTCAAGGTCATGCCTTTTTCCCAGCTGTTCCACTGACAGATCTCGGTGTCATTCATCTTTACTATGCCCATTAGATCCAGGTATTCACGGAGGACACTGTGCAATATGAGTGAAGAGGACAAGGTCTCTACACTGGGACAAGAATCTTAATCTGTAGGAGTTTTCCAGCCACATTATAGGGAAAACATTTTGCATCACCCACAATTTGAAAAAGACAAAAACCAGTGGGTGAACATTTGGACCCCAGACTGTGCATGCTTAGTTACATTTCAAGTTCAGAAAGCTGGATGAAAAGTGTTCACAGAATGTCTTCTTCCTGGGGCCACTTAGTGTAGATACACTGCTCCCACAGAGTTTCAGCATAATAAACACCTTAGGGGGTTTGTAAATAGGTTCCAAAGTTTCACAGGTGGATGAGACCCATAAATTGAACTATGACATACCAGTTGAAGTCTGGAGAAGCCTTCGATGTGACAGGAACACATTCTGCAGTTTCTGTGTAAAATAATTATTCACTGGTTTTATCCTGTGTATTCTCAGTCAGTAGAATAAGTATTAAAAGAAAAAGGCATAAATTTCTTGCAAAACTCATTCTAGTAAAGCACTTTCATCCCTTGAACTAATTCTTTGGCTTGCTACTTGGTATGGATGATGGCACCCAGTAGAACTCCTCTCATCTCTGTTGTAGGACTGGAATTGTTTATTAGGCATTTCTGCAACTCTTAATAATTTGGGTGATGTCATGGATGACATTCAGCACACCAGTCTCAGTTTTCCTTAAGTTTGGTATGTAACTTAAGTTAGAGGCTTGTCAGGGCTGGACTGCCCATTCTTTTCTCATTTTCTAGTAAAGATGACTTAATGAGCAATTCATACATCTTCTCTGATCATTGAGAAATAAGAGATTGACTTAGATCAAATACCAAGTTTTCTATGGCTAAAATTCTGTACAAATCCCAGAATGACTGGCCCATTGGGATTGTTCATATGTGTAATTTCCTGCTAGTATGACTACAGAGAGAATCAGGACTACCAAGGTAACATCCTAGCACTTGTTCTTTGTAGTATCAGTTGTACCTGTGGGAGAAAAAAAAAGTGTTGCTTAAGCATGTAGTGCTATTCTGTTTCAAGGGAATTCCTTTTTGTAATGCAGTTAAGCGCTCCTAATTGTCAACAAAGATTTTCCATCTGTTCTGTTGAGTTTTAATTGTTCTTTCAATGGCATATTATTATTCAGGAAAAAATCAAGTATCTGTTTGCAATTACATACCATGTCAGCCTTTCAATCACATACATGTATCTTTATCCCAGGACTCTACATTTTCAGTATAGATCTATGAATTTCTATGAAGTGACACTAAATGCACAGAATGCAGTATCTGAAGTGCATTAGGGATTTTGTCTGTACACAGTGACACAAGAAGCAGTACTGTCTTGTCCTCTTTGTGGGAATATAACTGTTCCAGTTTTACTTTTAAGATCCACACTGTTTTATTCTTGATTGTAACCTGGAGAGATATATTTTAAATGCATAACTCTAAAGGACTAGGATCTCTTGGTGCTCCTATAGCTTTGCACTTGTTTCTAAGGCAGTGAACCAGCAGTTGTACCATTTAAACGTCACACCTGGCACCGATTTTGTCCTATTAACACAAGACCAAAATAGCATCTGCAGAAAAAGGCACTTCCTCGAATCAGTAACTCCAACCCAGATGGTTTCCGTCAAACAACACAAAACTGAAAATTCCATGTAAGTCAGATCTGCATAGACACATTACCAGACACAGGAAAAGTATTAATTCATAGCTTGGCTTTTTATTTTTGGTCCATGTTGCATGTATTTTCCTCTTGTCCAGCTTCATGTTGTGTTTTCTTTTGTTTTCTCATAACTAGACTGCCTCTTTGTCAAAGATTCCTGCCTCAAAGTCTAGAGCAAAGTCATTGCTTCCTCCAAGACCCAGCTCAGCTTGCTCATTAACCACTAAAAGGGCCACTTTTCTCGATACAGACATTTACTATGTTCAGCCCTCTTCAGCAGGCCCAAGAGACTCAAAATCAGATGCAAAGGTAAGGTAGCAGAGTTGGTAGAGAGAGGTCGGAGATGTGTAGGTGAACTCCATGGATCATATTTTCTACCCTCTGAATTTGAGTAATTCTTTGTGAAGCTTACATGGAATTACTTAGATCCAGTGGCAGAAAAACTGATTTTCAGGCTACAAGAACTGTGCTACAAAATGGATAAAACTGAAGGAGATTCACCAGAGGAAATGTAAGTGAGAAAAGTTACAACTAAAAAGACATACCTTCTTTCTTGCTTTATTGACTGCTAAAAAGTTGCACCCATTTGCACATGAGTAAGTAGTAAAGAACAGCAGGACTGATTTGCCATCCAAGTTTTAAAATATGTAATTTTCAACAAGTTAATATTCCTTGAAATTGAATTCAGTCCCCAGTGTAGGAGGGTACAGTTCTAATCATCAACAATAAGGGCAGAATCAAAATGCTCTAGATATCAAATCTAGTCAATGCATAGGACATGGTTGAAGACGTTGCAGTATAAGTTTAAAAATGTTTGATAGTCCATCCCACCTTCCCTGTGCTTACATGTCACTTGTGTTTGAAATCTACATTACGCTGATTGACTGTCCCCATTTAAAAATTTTCACTATTGATTTCCATTTTCTGTGTAATGCCATGTTTCCTGTGTCTTTTACTGGTTGGGCTCATCATCATTTGTCTTCAGGAGGAATATCTGCTTATGCAAGACTGTCTTTGGCTGCACATACCCTAAGTTCAAAAATATTCTCATATACATTTCCATTGCTCTAATGGTAAAGAAAGGTTTACTTTACCGTGATAAAGAGAAGGTATGCACTGATTTCAAAAAGTAAAAAGTTTGGTATAGAAGGAAATAAACACCAGGTTTAATAATGTTGCACTGAAGGAAAAAAGAAGAAAAAAAAAGCTGTAGCTAAAAATTTTTCTCCATAAAAAAATTACAAGTTAGTGTTCAACAATTTAAAAATCACAACAGCCAACTGCCTACTGTGGGGTGTATTCTGGGCATCAGTAGTGCAGTTACTTTGCAGTTAAACACACATAGGAATTTCACACTTAAACTTAGAATTCTTTTACTTAGAACTTGAGCTTACGTTAAAAAAAACTTTCTAGGAGCCTAATGTGGAATCCATCCATATTTAGACCCAAGAGTATCCATATGTGTCTTGGGTAGCTCAGAAGATGGTTGGTAGGTGTTTCAGTGCAGTAAAGAAGCACCTGGGAGTGAAGAAGAGCATGGAAGGGGACTGGATCCTCACAGGTTCCTGTGTGAGGAGTCAGCTGGGCCCATAGGATGAGATTTCCCTCTCTGTATATAGACTGAGAGAAATCACAGCCCAAAGAGTGAGTTTTGAAAACTAAACCTTCCTTTTTTATTTTGCTGTTATTAGGATGGCGTAAGCAAGAGTCCCGAGAAGCGTTCCTCTCTACCAAGACCTTCCTCTATCCTTCCTGCTCGACGAGGTGTATCAGGAGACCGAGACAGAGAGGAGAATTCTCTCTCCCTCACAGCTTCTCTTTCCTCTTCAGTACGACGGACCACCCGTATGTTTTTTTTGCATATTAACCCTCTCTTACTGGTGTGGGTGTCTCCACTCTTGTTAGATTTGTCACACTCCCATAGCATGATATGTCCCTACCTCCGACACTGAGGGTAGGACTAGAGTGTGCTGTTGGAAATCAGAGCCCAAGAGACTGGTTTGTTCACATACCAAGTACCTGAAAGCAGGGACAGGATGCACCTGCAATGCCCAGAACCAGCACTGCTGCCCAGACTAATCGCTGATTGTAGAATATGCCTTTGCAAGGAGCACAGAGCTGGGTGAGGTATTTATCGCAGAGCATTTACAAACAGCAGCAAGAAATAATGAGTCAAAACTGAAGAAGGCAACATGAAATATTCTGATGGATCTTGGAAAAGTGAATCTGATAGTTACAGTCATTAATTTGCAGTTTCCCAGTAATTATCTCAGTGTGCTCTAATCCTAGGGTAAAATCTCTGCTCAGAATTGAGATGTTAGCTAGTGGAGTGACTCACTGGTGGGAGCTGGGATAATGAACCAGTGAGGTCCTTTTATGAGGACCAAAGATACCAAATCACAAGGCACAAGAAATTACAGGACAAAAAAAATTTTGCCAAACCCCCCCGAATTTTTAGCTAGATTTGCATTCAGCCCAGGCCTCAGAGCCCATTCTGTCCTTTTTAATACAGCTTAAGGGAAGCGGATGATTAAATTCTGCAAAAAAAAAGTCCTTTGAAATGCTTACATGAAGCTCCAAGGGTAAAACAGAGACCCTTTGTAAGCAGAGTGCCCCCCAACTGCTGCAGGAGCCCATTCTTCTGACTAGGAGTGAGAGGCCATTGAGCATTTGCCAATGTGGTGAAGGGCTGAGGAATGAAAAATAAATACACCAAAGCTGCAAGGAGGTGGGAAAAAAAATAATTCCCTTGCTGTCTCAGTTAGTATAGTTAGAGGCTTTAGGGTTGGTTTGGAAAGAAAAAAGGTGTTCAGGGAAACTGGAGGTGAGTGGAATATGTTCAGTCTGTGTAATGAATCATGTAGAGCAAAGGGTGTCTCCCAGACCCTTGGGCAGCAATGCATTGGGTTTGGACCACCATCATTGCTTAAACAGAATTATTAGAAAACACTTTAAATAAGAATTAGCTTAGTCTCACTGGATGTTTTAGAGAGGCCCATTGGATTTATAATTCCTGAACACCTTAAGGTGAAACTTAACATGCACACATTTAGCATTGGGGTTCCCAGGCTTTGGGGGTTGCAGAGCTGGCTGCAGAAAGCACAACTAAACTGATTCTTCTGCTCAGTGAAAAGGACTGTAAAAACAACAAACACTGGATAGAGCTGCTACAAAAATTATATAGTTGTTTGGGTTTTTTAACTTGCATGCAGATGTATATAGAATGTCATTTTATAAAGGTTGCCTCTTGTAGTGGTTTTCTTTCAGTGCAGTCATGAAAAATAGCAATGAAATGTGAGGGCATCTGCCCATCCACACAGCAGAGCTGTGGCTTGTGCACTGCCGTAGGTTCAGCCCACCCAGGGTTTAGCTGCGGATTACCAGCAGTGGCATGTGACCAGAAGCAGCCAGGCACTCAGAGTCTTTAGTTTCAGGATTACCATCAGAATTTTTCCGACTCTGTTTTAATGCCCAAATCCATTGAAATTGGTGACAACATTCTTACTGGCTAGTCAGGTTGTCGGATCAAGTCCCAAAGGTTAGATTCCAAGGGTGCTTCTTGTCCTTTCCCCAAAATGGAAGTAACTCTGATGTTGTGCCTTGTTTAGCAAGCTTTGCAGGAAGCATAGGTGCTGTGGGAAGCAGAGCTGTTACGTAATGGAGAGCTCAGCCTCTCAAGGCAAGGTAACTCCTGGCAAAGGAAGACACTGAGACATCCAGAATGCTCTTCCAGTAGTAGCACAGCCATCTTAGAGCTGTGTCTTGCTTGGCACACAGGAATGGTCTTGGGAGTACAGAGGGAAGAAGAGATACATTTGTGTGTCCCTAGTGCTGGGTTTTTTTCTTCCATGTAGGATCAGAGCCAATTCGTAGCAGAACAGGAAAAAGTGGAACTTCTACCCCCACTACTCCTGGCTCCACTGCCATCACTCCAGGGACACCACCAAGCTATGCCTCCCGTACCCCAGGCACTCCAGGGACACCCAGCTACTCCAGAACCCCCCACACTCCTGGGACCCCAAAATCTGCAATACTGGTACCTACTGAGAAAAAAGTTGCCATAATTCGCACTCCTCCTAAATCTCCAGCCACTCCAAAGCAGCTACGAGTTATTAACCAGCCTCTACCTGACCTCAAGAATGTCAGGTCCAAAATTGGATCAACGGATAACATCAAATACCAGCCTAAAGGAGGGCAGGTAAGGATTCTACTCTTTATGTTCATCCAAATGCAATTTAGTCTTACGTGTGCACCTTTGGGATAGGGATGGGATAAGAGCCATTTTGAGCCACCTTGCAAAGCTGCTTCTACTCTCCGTATACCTTAGTTGATTGAGTAATGTTAAATAGCATGGACAAGGGCAATCTTCAGACACTATTTTGTGACCTGAAACTAACAGTGCCTCACTGAGATCAGTTGAAAAAATTCAAACAAGAGTTTGCGCTCCATGCCATAGATATGTTTCAGCCTGAGTCTCTACAGTTGCTGCTTTGTCAGTACCAGCAATTAAAAGAGATTTGGTTTAATTTAAGTGAGTTGAAAATCAACCCAGATGTTAGCAGAATCACACAGCACCCTTGCCCTTTACTATGCCATGTTACATGATGTGCATTGTGTTGGGTGAAGTTAGGAGGGTTGCAGCCTCCAACCTGGTAAATCCACCCTGAGTGAGAGATGGTGAAAGAAGGCAGATATTAGACTTAACTGTTTTTCTTACTGCAGGGTTTGAATAAGCAGGAACAGGACTTAAACTGTATAAACTAGAGGATGTTTATAAGAAAAGTGTACACATAAGAATGCGTAATAAGACAGATCAGGATTTTCTATTCTCACTGTCTGAAAGAAAAAGAACTCTGTGACATCTTGATGTGATTAGAACTGAAAGAAAGAGGTAATTTCATACCTTGCAGTTATGCAATGAAGTACATTGTCATGAGGATTGCTTTCAGCTAAAGACTGAGCATGTGTGTGGTGGCAAAATCAAAGGATCTCAGAGTGGTTTGGATTAAAGGTGACTTTAAAGATCATCTAGTTCCAGCCTTCTCCCATGTGGCCTTGAACACTTGAGGAATTGGGCATCCACCACTTCTCTGCATAGCCTGTGCCAGTGCCTCACCCCCCTCACCATCAAGAATTTCTTCCTAGTATCCAATCTACTCCTGCCCTCTGTCATTTTGAAGCCATTCCCTCTTATGTTATCACTCCGTGCCCTTGTCCAAAGTCCCTCTCCAGCTCTTTTGTAGCTCCTTTAGGTACTGGAAGGGGCTCTAAGGTCTCCCTGGAGCCTTCTCTCCTCCAGGCCGAATAACCCCAGATCTCTCAGCCTTTGTAGCAAGTTAAAGCACTTTTTAGTTCCAGTGGTATGTGAGTACTGAGCTGTGGGTTAGGCAGAGAGAGACTCATGGCATTTTTCCTTTATGTCTCCTTTATGCCAGAGTTGCTCAGTCTAGACAAGATGTTTTAGGATAATTCTCCAGTTTCTGCAGTTGAATTTTATAGGGTCTGTGAGAGGAACACATGAAAGCTAATTTCATTTCCTAGTGTCTGCTCACATTTTTAAAGTCTGGTAGCAAATATTGCCCTGGCTGAAATGAGCTGTTCTCGGCTGTCTGCTTTTACTAATGATACATGAAACAAACAGAAAGCTGCTTTATAACCTGATCTGGAAGTGCTGATAGCAACAACCACAGGAAAAACAAACAGATAAAAAGCCAGCGTGTATCTGGACAAGTAAGGTACATAAACATGACATGCAAATCACCAAAGAAATACAGATATGTAGCCCAAAAGTGTCATGTGGAGACAGACTTATCCTAACTTTGAGCTGTCTTAGAGAAAGCTGCACTCTGAAACTGCCAGAGGGTGAGATGCAGAACTGAAGAAGCAGGGGATGTTTGAATGCTAAATAAATCAAGAACTGCAGGAATTTCATCAAAAGCTCATTAGACAGACTGATTTTACTTCAGCTCTGCTTTGTCAGCCAGAGAAACAAAGAAAAGGAGAGAAATTGTTCCACCTGATGGGGGCAGAGGGGTGTGTAGTATGAAGAGCATGCTTCTAGGGGAAGAAGCAAGCTAGCCCTGCACTGCATTAAGCTCCTGCTAGGAGTAGATGGCTTGAGATGTGTTTAATTGGTATTCTGCAGTCTGGAGAAATGAGAGTTTCTCTGCTCTGTAATGCAGCCAGTAGGTGGTTGTCTGGTTTTCTCTTTATAGTAGAGTAGGGTGAAATGTATCATTCTTGCCAGAACTCAGAGGCAACTTGCTCATGGATATGTCTGCTGGGCTTCAGATGGATTTTCACACCACATCAGCTGTGGAGGAAATGCAGTGCTTTCAAAAGTAACCCATTTGCATCTCTTATTTCTCAGACAGCCCAAGGGAAGCATGGGGGAGCTGGGGGAAGGGGTTAGAAATCTGTTTCAGATGTCAAGACTGGTTGGAGTTATTTTTTTTAGTTCAGATTTTTTCTCTTCTTGAAATTCTATAAATGTGGTTTGAACCATATTGGAATACAAAAGTGCACTAATTGAGTCTTTTAATTATTGACAAGACATGGTATTTATAAAGCAGCATAAGCCAGCAACCAAAGATAGTCAACCTAGATTTCTTTTAATTTGCTCTTAAAATACTTATATAAAATCTTAGCCATGGGCAAGAGCTTCAGTGTATGAGAGGCAGCAGAGCTTCTTCATTGTGAATGGAGCTGTACAGACTAGAATGTAATGCATAAGCTTTAAAATATCATTAGCTATAGTGACAGCCAGGAACTTTTTAAGAAGTAAAATGACATAGAAAAATGAAATACCTTAAGCCATGTTGAAGAATGAAGGGTTTTAGGAAGATTAAGAATTTCACCATCTTCCCTAAACTGTAGAAAACAAAGTGAGAAAACAGAGTCATGGGTCAGAAAGTTTGAAAAACTACTGAACACTGTTCAGTAAACCTTTTTCAGAAGCCACAAGGATTCTGGGAAGGAGAACATTCATTTGCATAAGATGATAAAATAGACTGGAACAGGGAACACATCTCAGGGCTGGATAGAGCAGGAGGCTTGGATGAGTTTCTCTTGTAGTCTTTGCACAATTGTTTGTTAGCTTCAAAATCAGATTGGATGAATGGAGAGTTTCCACCCCAACACCCCCACATATCCCAATCGCCACAAATTTACAACCCAGTCTGCAGAGAACAGTATTCCTCTGGCATGTTCCCTGCCTCAGCGACAGCCTGCCAGAATGCAGGGATAGACAGGCATCAGAGCTGGGCACCTCCTGGAGAAATACAGGTCAGACCTTCTCAGTAATTTACCCTTGAGGTGGCATCTTATAAATCCTCCTCCTTTTGTTTTGCATGTCTTTGCACCACATTGTGAACACTGACAACTGCCCAAAAATTATTCTGAAGGTCTAGGTTGTATCCTGTTGGTGCACTGGCTGGTGAAGAGCATCCTGAAAGGTGGTGGAGAATAAGGCCTGGGAAAAAGTGCAGTTGCTGGGTCCCTTCTCCCATGTTCTTTTGGCACATCATGTGCTTTTTTCCCAATCCATTGTGATCTGTGGCATAGTTGAGCCAAAACCATTTTGGCCCAATGTCCCTGCTCAGGCCAGTGTTGAACAAAAATGAGCTTTTCAGGGCCAAGCTTGTTACCTTCCCCAGCCAGAGCCACAGGAGGCAGCTGTACAGGGAGGTGTGGAGAATATGGAATATGGCTGTTACTACAATACAGAGCTAGTGAGAGACTAGATGGAAATTGGATGCACTTCCTGGAATAAATTTGTGCATTTGTCAAGTTAGCAGTTCAAAACTTTAAAATAAATTAATCTCTGTCTGTCTGTTGTTTGGTTTTTTTCCATTGTACATTCACAGATTTGGGGGTTTGCAAGACATTTGAAGGGATTTTTTTCTGGACTGAAAGTCAGAAACTGATTCATATCTTGTTAATTGCAAACTACAAATGTCAAGAGAAATTAGGAGTTTCAGGTGCACCTTCAAAACTCTGTCACAGCTCAAAACCATGACTTTCAAGTTTTTAAAATTTAAAATTTTGACTGATAATTGCCTATTGGACAGAAATAACATCTTGGAGCTCCTGTGTTCAGACTGCATTCATTAAGTGGAAGGCATGCCTGAGGACAGTCTGTGTAGTTAAGCCTTGAATTATTCTGGATAAAACCTAGATCTTCTTCCCAACTCATATCTTAGAAAAATGAAGCAATTGCTGCCAGGCTCTGACAAGTCTCAGAACAAAGAAAGGGGTTCGGTTGGTAGAAATGAGCAGGGAATAATTAGGACTTTCTAAGGCTGATCTGACATTCAGTTTCTCTGTGGCTGTTGCAGAGTAACATCACTTTGCCTCAGCCCCTTGTAAAACACGCATCATGCCCTTGAGGGCAAACTGTGGACCACAATCAAGAGGGTCACAAGCAGTCTGATGGGGCTTTGGCCACTAACAAGACTTCCACTGACTGCAATAGCCACGAGCCAGTGCTTCTTCCTCTTTGGAAAACAGTTAGGAGCAGCTCACTGATTCCTGCCAGTCAGATGAGGTGTGTTCAACGTGTCCAGCTAGAGCTGAAGGTACCACTTTCTGGATAGTTCAGTATTGTTCCACCAACTATACGTTCCACCAACTATACATTCCACCACCTTAAGCAACCAGTTCCAACTCTTAGCTGGCTCATGTTAGAAGAGTCAAATCCTAGCCATGATGCATCACGCGTCGTTGTTCTCTCATTAATAACAAGAGGAGGGACTGTAATTTTTTCCTAGAGTAGATGGAAATTACCAGGATATAAATTCCTGTGAAAGTCTGAGTCATTGCAGCAGGAAACTCAGCAAAGGAGGTGTTTTCAGCTGGGGTCTAACTAGTCTAGGTTTGAGAACTAAAAGGAGGAAGGTTGTTCTTTTGGGGAAAAATGTTCAGATGTAGCGTAATCTGGATCAGAGCTGTTTTGTCATATAATAGTGTTCTGTCTTGCATAGAAAGGTAAGAAAAAGTTTATTTTGTTCGATGGGAAAGAACAGGAAAGAAAAGGCTAGAAACTTTGGGGTTTATATTGGAAATTTGGATTTGAACAATAAAAATTGATGCTAAGGGACATAGCTGCTGAGCATTAGGAATACTAGCTTGCATGAAGGATGAATACAAGATATTTTTAAACTTTTTTATTTTGCCTGTGCTATGTCCAGCACAGTCTTTGATTCTGAATTTCAGCAGCTTATGGACTGGTGTTCCAGGGAAGGTCTGGAGGGCTGTGGAAACTGAAACTAAGACACCATTGAACGCTTAACCCAAACAGTAGTTTTATTTCCAAAAGTGGCCAAGTAAACAGGAGAAACTTGAGAGAGAGAGAAAAAAGGGAAAATAAGCCCCCAGGTAAATTGCCCAGGTGTTTCCCATGGGGTTCCCAGAGCAGTGGCTGCATCCTCAAGGGTCAGCAGGCTCACAAGTGAGCGTCCTTGCCAAGGCAACGTTGTCCTGTCACATGAAGCGAGTGAGTCCCAAAACATGAGCCATCTGCTCTTTATCTAATTTGCCAAATGACGTCTACCTGGTCAGGTGTGGCCAGTACCACCCAGCCAGAGATCCTCAGCACCTCCCCCTGTTATGTAAGTGGCACTGCTCTGTGCATGTCTGGATTTCTTTGCACCTGTGTAGTATATTCAGGGGGTCTTTATTAAATGGGTCTGAGGGCTTACTTCATCCTCCTCTTCCTCTCTTTCTCCTTCAAGTGCCGTCAGCCAATAGTGAGAGCCCAATTAATTTTATTTTGCACAAAAGTGCCTTCTTTAAGGAAGGCCATCTTTATCAGCCTGTGTTCCCATAACTTGGCAGGAAGAGAGCAATTCCTCACAGGTGGCTGGGCCAAACACAAACCAAAAATATTTAGCATCTTATTCAGCCCGGATACAGCTGGCTGCCTCATTGGTGTGTGTATCCACTAATTCCAGGAGTGCAAAGGCTGGATGTGATCATGAGCTCTGTCTGTAGGTGTGGAAAGTCTGAGGCACAGTCTTCTCTTCAAGGACTTTGCTCGGCCAATTAAATACTCTACCTGTAGCCTCTGCCAGGAGCATGAAGACTGTAGTATCATCTGCCCTTGGCAGCTTATAGATTTGAAAGCACTTGGAACTGCCTCGTGATTCTAATCAGGTTTTAACTCTAACCTTGCTTCCTGTCTAAGACGAATTCTTGTCTCACTCACTGTATTAACCAGGAGACCAAACACTGAAATAATGTCTAGTTCCTGGGTTATAGCTCTGTAAAATGCTGTGGTAAACAGAAGGAGCCTGCCCTTTCTGATAAGTTGCTAGGAGTCTGGGAGTTTTTCCTAGTGCCACATCTCAACAGCATATTCAAACAGCAAGTGAAGCCAAGCTAGAGTATTTTTAAATGCTTTAGGCAGAGTGTTTGTGGTAGAACTTCTCAGAGGCATTTAGTTGCAAGGCAGGAAGAACATAAATCATCAGATTCTTGGAAATTATATTCAGAGCCTGTAATTTCATCAGCATCACAATTTTATCTTTAATCTTAATATCTTTGTTTAGGTGTGTACAAGTGTACTATGCCATAGAAGGGAAGCTGTTTATGGATTCTCTGCCCAGATTCTGATAAGTTAGCGGCTTTTCCTTTCATTGTGAAAAGCTGCTGAACTGAATGATTCTAGGCAGGAATGGAACATAATTCTTTCTCTTGCATAAGTAGCTTTTAGTCATTGATGTAGTCTTTAGCAGTGAGGCACAACTGAAATAAATAGTCTCTGGCATTTCTCTGCCTTCTCCTCAGTGTTTCTACAAATTTCTGCTCATCATGAACCCAGTAGTACAGTACTGACAGAGGAGGACCTCAAGCAGGCCCCTGGACTGCTAGCTGTTGTACATAGAGACTTTGAACTCCAAATTCACTTTCTGTTAACAGGAGGCATATATCTAACTGAGAGATTTACAAGTATTGACAACCTGTCTTCTCCTCATACCCTCCACCTTAACCCAAAGGCATCCTCTCTGGTCTAGTGTAAATGTTGCCCTTGGACCACAGAGCCCCCGGCTGTTTCAATTGCCAGTTGTGACACTATATGTGGAAAGAGAGTTAGTTTACCCTGCTGAGTGCAGAGTGATATATGCCTCATTTAGAGAAACACTTGGCTACCCATAAATGCCCTGCATTGCCCAGAGCTCTTTTAGGCAGTGTTCAAAGGTGTTAGAGCACAGTGTCTCAGTCCTGCTGGGGACCCTCTAGAAGCAGTGTGGGTGAGTGATGCAATACTGCATGCGTGCTGGCACATAATCTGCCTGGGGCTTCAATTCTGGACAATTGCTGAGGAGTCATCAGAGGACAGAGTGGGGGGAAGGCCTGTCACACTTTCAGGCATTCAGACAGAAGCCAGTTTTCTCCTGGGCAATATGGTTTTGTAGAAAAAACACAGCATTGTCTGTAAGGCTTTATTTTTCCACTGTGGTTTAATTTCATGCAGTAATGACATGCTGGGGAACCTCAACTTGGTCCTGATCAAAATACTGACTTCCAGGCCTTGTTCAGCACACCTGCACAAACCAGCATCAGATCAGAAGATAATGTACCCATTTCAGACTGGTAGACAAAGGGTTATGAGGGACTCTGTCAGGACATTATTTTGTTGAGATGTCTAGCGAGCGCAAGTGGAAAGCAGTCCTGTTTCTACCATGGACTAAAATGTTCCCTTTCCTGAATGAGAGGATGAGCAGGCTTGACCTGTCATTTAACTTACAGCACAATTGAAGTTCCTATATGTACATCCCTACCACACCTCCACCCACACACAAGATGTACATACACATTAAGAACACGAAGACCTTCCTGGTGAGTCATGTTGGTTTTGCTGTCTTTGTTGCGGGCAGGTGCATCGTCTAATTCCTTTCATCAAGTGCCATCTTAAAAGTTTACCATTTTATTGTTGGGAAGGCAGTTTCAGATTCTCCCTGCTCTGATAGTTACAAATTTCCCTCCAGATTCCAGCTTCAAATAATTCACAATCAGTTTATATTCTTTGTTTGCGAGCCAAAGTTTCTTTTTAGCCTAAAGAGTTCCTATCCCCTTCTGGTACTCTCCCTCTCCTGTTAACAGTCTGATTTCTCAAAGAAAACAAAGTTTCTGCAGTCACACTAGCTGGCAGTGTCAGCCCTCCTTTGGAACTTGTTGGATGATTTCAACCAGTGCTGGCAAGGGATCAGTGGTGAGAAACACAGGCAGTCCCTCCACACTGAGTGATAGTTGTTGACTGGGTACGAAACAGAGACTCAGCATAACACTGTCATTGGGGTAAAGGCAATGATAACTCAGCCCTTCTTCACAACCAGAGACAAACAGTTGGCTGGTTGTGTATTAGCTTCTGTTTGCCCAGTCAGGCAAACCTGGGAGAAAGCTTGGGAGAGACACTACTGGCAAGAGGGAATAGGCCTTGTATATAGGATTGAGAAATTAAGCAGTTTAAAAGCTTAATGTACAGGAAACAAGGCCCCATTCATTTGTGAAACATTTAGTTATAGAGGGCAGTTGTGATTTAAATATGTGCAGGAATATTGGTATATTCTAGGGAAGGGAGAAATAGATGATCAGGGAAAACCTGGATCAGTGCAGTTCTTCCCTGCGCCAGATGACCAGCACAACACATCCACATCACTCAGCTCACCTCAGCCCTCAACAGAGGACATAAATGATAAACGGGTCTCCTGCTGGCCCCACTGCACAGGGGCATGTTTCACCCAGTGGGAAGATAATTGAGATGATTGGTCCTGCACATATCTGCTAGTCAGGTCCATTGCCCATGAAACTCATAAACTTTTTACTCCTGGGTGCAAATCAACCTTTAGACACTTGATCAAAGGCACCTTCTCAACTTTTCACCTTGCTTTGGTTCCATTTTAAGCTACAGGCCCCCAGTCCACAGCGCTGGAGTCTTGTCATGATCCTAAGACAGCATTTTCAGAGCAGATGCATCCCTGTGGCCATGGCTGAGAGGTGCTGCTGATCCATCAGAGAGAGAGATGTTCTCAGAAAGTGCTAGGAGTGTTTTCTGTTTTGCCCGGTTGTGTCTGGCCTGAAGCCCTCTGGGAGCCAGATCTGACTGCATATCTGATGTGTGTTTCTGTAACTGATGTGACATCTGTCTTGTATAGTGGTGAGATACATTTTTAAACAAACAGTATATTGAGAGAAGCACAGGCATAAAACTCCAAAGGCATTTGCTTTCATGTTTCACTGTACATTGGTTTATTTGGATGAATTAAGCAGATGGGAAGGAGAAAGACAGAAATCAGTTTGCCTACTGAAAGTGACCTACCAGTTGTGGGGTTTGCTAGTGCTGTCATCTCCCTTATTGCTGAGTAGCCATCACCAGTTAAAGAAAGTTTTTTGCTTAATACAATAACATTCTTTCCATCCTTAAATATGTTCCCATTGAGGCATTACTGTCATTCTTAATTGGCTTGGCCTTGGCCAGCAGCAGGAAGCCTTTCCTGGAGAGAAGGGTTTCTGACTTCTCCATGGGGCCAGTTACACAGAAACATTGAACATCACTCAATAGAGCCTAGGACAGGCTGTCCAAGGACTGTGCACAGTCCAGGTAAGCAAGGAGTTTCTTAAACTTCTTTGGAAAAAGCCACCTCTCATATCTCTCAGTATAAAAACTTTCCCCTTTGTACTTCACCACTACTTTGTGAGATAGAAAAAGAACAGCATAGTGTATTTAGAGATGCTGCATGAACATACTAAGCATAGAGATTGTCAGGGTTTACTTTCTTACATTTCAATACAAGTGTCAGACGGAGTCACAGCAGGAGGCAAAATGACCTTGGCTCCCTCATTCTGCATCTCACTTGAGTGTGTGTATGGTATATAGTAAGTTACCTCCAATTCCTTTTAGGTTAGAATTTTAAACAAGAAGATTGATTTTAGCGATATTCAGTCCCGGTGTGGTTCCAGAGATAACATCAAACATTCTGCAGGGGGAGGAAATGTAAGTAGTATGGGCACCCTGTGAACAGGCATTTCCACTGTGGTGACTCACCTCACACAGCCAGACCCTCTGTTTCCCTTCCTCTGAGCACTATTTTCCTTCTCAATGCTGTTTCACATGTGAGTGTGGTCTGGTAGTCATGTGAGCCCTGTGTATCCGTGGTGGCCTCCTGATCTTTCTCCACAGAGCACAACACATTTCCAGAACTTAGGCAGGGAGGGGAAATGAGTAAAGAAATCTCTAAATGCCCAAGGGTGCTGACAGTTAAAATGCAGTGTGAGCCAAAGATTCAGTACCTTTCATGGGAGCAGTCCAAGACAGTAATTTCCAGAAAGAGAGTGCAGTTCACAGTGAGACTCCAGCCTCCATGTTGGGCATTTCCAGTGCATCAGTCCTTCTGCAGGTAACCTTTCAGTTATATGCATTCAACAGAGGGGAAGAATACAAATAAGATATAAGTACAAAAAGCTCAGAGCATGCTGAGGGGTCATGCTGCAGCATTATTGCAGTATAACAAACTGAAGTTGCTCAGGGTTTGACTAGACACCCCTTAATTCCAGCAGGCACACTGAAACAGCGTAAGGCAGCTACAGCCATCCTGATGGAAATATCTCCCCTCAGATGGAAGAGCTGTGGGCATGTCTGATCCAGACAGGTTCAGTACAGCCACTAGTGCTTGCTTAAGTCGTTGCTTGGTGTTGTGAGCAAACCAGTGCTATTGCAGTCATCCTGCAGCTCCTGGTCTGGCCTGGAGGTGCTGTGACTTCTTGAGGGCTGCCAACAGTCACTCTGGCTGTGGGCCACATGTGGGAGCAGTTTGGGAGTGCAGCAAGGCAGGAGTGTCACTCAGTGGCTGTTCCCAAGCTGGGCTCAGAGCAGGCATGACAAGACAACTGGCAGCAGGGTATGGAGCACCAGGAGGAGGAAGGGTGCAGGTGCTGCTGCTGGCTGAGCAGAGCAGTGCCACTGCTCTCATGTGAGCACAGAGCCAGCTGGCTGAACACCAGCCTGCTCAGGTACAGCTGCAGGAGGCACATGTGTGGATTCACCAGGCTCTCCAGAGTGGATTGACAGGAAATGTATAATGTATTTAGATGAAGAAAAATATGAAACAGATGGTGGAGAAAAAAACAGTCACCAATATATCCTGGTTGCCAGGATGCACGTTCAAGAGCAGAAGCAAACTGGATGAGTCCTGCTGTGTGCATGGCTTTGGAGCACCCACCCTAAGAGGAGGAGGCTCAGACACATTTTAGAAATAACTCACAAGCTGATCTGCTTTATCCTCCTCTTTGTTTTGCTAATAGTAAATCTTTAACCCAGCTCTGTCATCTCCCTAGGTGGGAGGGAATGTTGCTTGTATTAATCCAGGGGTTTCCTCCTTGGTGGCATGATCTGTTTTCTACTAACCATTTCTCCTTTTCCAGTGGTCTCTAGAGGCTTGGGCTCCTTCTCTGCAGGGCTTGACTTTTTATTAGTTTATTCGTTCCTGTAATTTGTGCTTTTGTGCACTTTTGATAGGTACAAATTGTAACCAAGAAGATTGACTTGAGTCATGTGACTTCCAAATGTGGCTCACTCAAGAATATACACCACAAGCCAGGTACTGTAGGAATTTCTGGGCTGTGGGACAAAGCAAAAACTAAATCTTGTTATGCAAAAGAGAAACCAGGGATGATACCATTCTTTATTACAGTCCAAGAGAAAGTAAATACACTGGTAATAAAAGTGCACTTAACTACTTAACTGAATATATAAAGTTATAGAACCAGAGAGGTGATTAAAAGTAATGCCAAAGGATGCTACGTTGGCATAATATTGAAATACGGACTGAAGTCAGCAAAACACTTAAGCATGTCCTTAAATCCCATGAAAAATCAGTGGGGCTGCAGTACAGTTTGAATTCTTACAGTTTGAATGTATGTTGAAGGCTTTACATTTTACTGAATGTGCAGAGGGTTATTCTGTGCTTCTCTAAAACCATTAGATCTCAGCTGAAAGGGAAATAATGTGAGTGCATCCATGTGCTTCAGGTCACACTTTCTCCCATACCATTCCAGCCTCTTAATCTGTGTTTGCTTTTCCACTGTAGGGGGTGGGCGTGTGAAAATTGAGAGTGTGAAACTGGATTTCAAAGAAAAAGCTCAGGCTAAAGTTGGTTCACTGGAAAATGCCCACCATGTACCTGGAGGTGGTAACGTCAAGGTAAGGGAACAGCTATCAGAGAAAATGCTTCCACTGTGCCCCTGGCCTGGTGAAATTGGAGCTGTGAATTCAGTGATGGCTCTGAACTGAGTAGGAAACATCTGTCTGTCCTGCTTCAAGCACACTCACATGCCAGTTTGTTCCCTTTGAAATTTGGAATGACCAGTCTCACATTCACATCCAAGCTGAGAGCAAATTTTAAAGTCCTGTAGTTTGTGCACTGGCTTTCCCCCTAATGATAACCTTGCTTGGGACCATTGGACAGCATTAGGTATAACCTGAGATGGGGACTGCTTTGTGAAACAGGAGGAAAACATCTTGAAAGTAAGGTCACTCCCACAATATTTGAAAATACAAATTTTGGAAACAAATTCCAGTTTTGTTTCCAAAAGAAATGTTTTTCATAAACATATAATGTTAATGAATTTGTACGTATAGGGACAGTGGTACTGCTCATCAAAGTGTCCATCAGAGACAGAAATGGTAAGAGAGTGTAACATGATAAGTCAGTATCTATTAAACAAGGTGAAATAATAATCAGTTTCAACTATTCTAAGGAGTGAGGAAGTTTTTAAAAGTAAACAAAATTATGCCCAAGTGATAATCTCTAACAAGATAATTTTGTGAATGTATAATGTGTGAAATTCTTTACTTTCCTGGAGCAGATTGACAGCCAGAAGCTAAACTTCAGAGAGCACGCTAAAGCCCGTGTCGACCATGGGGCTGAGATTATCACACAGTCACCAGGCAGGTCCAGCGTGGCTTCTCCACGCAGACTCAGCAACGTCTCATCCTCTGGAAGCATCAACCTGCTTGAGTCACCCCAGCTTGCTACCCTTGCTGAAGATGTCACGGCAGCCCTTGCCAAGCAGGGCTTATGAATTTGCTCATTTCGCGTTGTATGAAGTAATAATATTTAGGCATGAGCTCTTGGCAGGAATGGGCTCAGAGCAGGTGTTATGTTCATTCTTTACCATGTCTAAAGCTAAGTCACATCCCAAGACATGTAGTTACCATACAGGTAAAAAAAAAAAAAAATTAAAAAAAAATAAAAAAAAAGAAACCAGAAAAAAATATTTCCATAGATGCAGAATTTGGCCCGACCTCCATTTACAACAGGAAGACACTGGCTTTATATGGGTATACAACAGCAGTATGTTGCATTGGACAGTTATTGTTGCTCTGCTCTGTCTTGCATGGAGTACCGTACTATGATAAAATGCATTTTTACCTTTCATGTGCCTGAAGGCCACCCACCTCTATCTGAAGAGCCTTGTTGATATCCCAGGTTGCTCATTTCACAGTTCTGTTGATAGATGGGGAAATAAAACGGAGAAGTTGCCCATTTTAAGTTATTCCAGGTTAAATTAACAGTCTGCTTCCCAGAAGGAAGGGCATATAGAGAAATTCAAGTTTAATTAAAAGAAAGTGTTATTTTGTATAAATGAGTAGAACAAAAGTTGAATTAAGTTATTAACATTTTTTTTTTGACCAGGTTAATTATGTCAGTGTATAGCTGAAAAGCCAATAAATTATGTAACTAATAACTAAAAATAGTAGCTGAAAACATTTGAATTGTGCTTGGGGAAGTGATGTAAAAAAGCTGCTGAAAGCAAGCACTTCTGCCCCAACAGACTTATGTCTGATTAGAAAAGTTGGTTAAGCAGCTAGATTTGTGTGCACACCACTGGTTTCACATCCTTTCTGTCTGTTTGATACAGTATTATAGATATATATATTTCTCTGTGGCCATTTGTGATACGCCCTCCTCACATACTTGAATATTCTACTTCTTTATTCACAGTATCTGTGTCTCTTGCACCCTTTGGTGTTGCAATTTTAGGTATGTAAAAGTAGATGTTAGCAGGGTTTTTTTTTCCCTATTCATAAGAATACATTTAAAAAAGATGAAAATTTTAGCATGAAGTTGCTTTCTGTAACAACTAAAAGCCGTGACCCTGTTTTAGCGCCAGATGCAAGTCTTTTCTGTGATGCTAGAAAAAGGATTCCTTCCCTCTCCCTTTCCTTCCCTTTCTTCACAAAGGAATGATTTTTATGGGGTCCAGACGTTTGTAAAAGGGTCTCCAAAGATGGCTGAGTTTGAACTCCGGCTTTTTTAAAAATCCACAATAGTTTGGTTTGAACTGATTTTTTTTTCTTTTTTTTTTTTAAACTCCCGTAGTAACAGTGAATATTAGATTTATTTTTTTTTTCTTTTGCTAAAGTTGAAACACAGAGAAAATATTAAAACATTTCCTTTCCTTCAGTGCTGTCCCATGTGTACACTCAGGCACTCAGACAACAGTGATAAACATAGCAGAGATGCCTGTAAATTGCTATATATGAATAAATAAAAATGAGCTCCCTAGACTGGGTTGCCATAGTGAATCATCAATAAATAGGGTATCTTAAAATCTGAGCAAAGTGGGATTCTATTGGCTGTAAAAACTGTAAGAAAAAGTGTGCACAAAAGATAAAAGGCAGAGATACATAACCAACCAATCTAGCAGAGTTACCTGAGAGAACTCCAGCTCTATGGGAACACTGAAGGTGACAGGGAGGTGATCCTCATCAGCACAGAATCACCTGCTGATGCTCTATGTACAGTAGGTACTATGAAATGATCAGTTTACATTCTGGCAGATTGTTTGATCTTTTCCTTTTGAAACCTCTTAACTGAACTTTGCACTGTCAGTTGAGCTATACTTGATACATGTATTAGGTTAATGTTGTGTGTTGGAAGCTTTTGATCTGTCCTTTTTCCTTCTTAATTTGTATGTGTGCATGTGTGTGTTGGGGTTTGGTCTGAAAAGACTCATAGGGAAGATGTCTGTGGAAAAGGATTCTAATAATTAATAGCACAGGATTCCCCATCACTAACTTCAGGTAGTAACACAGTTACTGGATGACAGTAAATATTCAGTGGACCAAAGGGGGATTTTGGCTAAGCCGCCACAGCAGTACAAACACAAAGCAGAGTGGTTACATCTCTCAAACTTACTGAGTATGAACTTCTGACAGCCCCACACATGACATTTCAGCTCTGCAAAAAGCTTTTTCACACTATAAAGTACCTAATACTGTTTGTAAGTCGGTTGTTTCATACGAAGGACAACGAGTTTAGAACCATGCAAAGTGCGACTGGAGGATTCTGATTTCAGCTTTGTATTTGTTATACTTTTGCTTAGAGTAATCATAAGAATTCACATAGACACAGTGTCAAGTGAGGTGCATTAAAAGACTCTTCCCATTTTTTCAGAAAATAACAGAAAGGAAAACCAACAGTATTTATATCACATTGCTCTGATAATACTATAACTTAATATGAATTAGCCTTGCAGTGTTTTTTTTCTATGCCTTTTGCCAGTGTGTGAGAGAAACTATGGTACTATTGAACCCTCTGCTCTCTGAAGCTGAGCACCAGCTCGTGAGAACAGTGATAACCTGAGACTCAAGTTTTTTTATTTTGCTTTTAAAATCAATGTACTCTAGAAAATTAAGCTTAGTTAATCCACCCATGAATCCAAAGTTAGAGTGGTGTTACACACCAAGTCATTTATTTCATGCATTAAAATGGACTTTCTTGTCTTGATTCAAGCAAAGACCTTTGTAATCATTATCATCCTTCCATAGAAAGAATCCTAGAACGCTGTGGAGTTAGATGAAAAGAAATCAAGGGTTTTGTGCTGTTAAATAATAAAAAAACAAGTTATGTTACATGACTCTAGATGTTCACTGAAAAAGCTCTTATTAATCTTAACTTTCTCAAGAAGAGTGTTCGTTTTAAAAACAACAGTTTGTAAATAATGTAATGCCCACTAAAGAAGATAGAGCCAGCTTCCTGGAAACTGCATCTGTTGTGTTTCTTTTCCACAGGCATGTTGAGCCAGCAGGTTTGTTGGGTGCCTGAGACCCAACTCTGTAACGAAGCAGAAATAATTCAGACAAAAGGAATGGTGAAACCTTGTTTTAGTAGCTAAGGGAGTGCCCCATATTTAATAATCCATTAAGTTGCAGAGACAAAAAAAAAAGAGTGTTTCTGCCTCATTGGGAGGGTTCTGTTTCTGTGTAACCACAAGCTGAAAGAAGTAAAAATTGAGCAAACCTCTGTCCAGCAACAGTAGAGGAAAAGCTAATCCTGATGAGGGAAATTGCAGGCCCACAAGGGCAATGTATGTTTTCACTGTACAGCAGTAAATGGAATTATCCATTCAGTGCTCTGCTAAAGTACAGTAGTAGCCTCATCGTGACTGCTCACACATCTAAGTTTGCCTTAATACATGACAAAAGGTAGCCTATGTAGGCTACCACACATGAGCAGGTTTTTTTTCCGTGTTGGATCAAATACTGTTTGAAACCCAAGTACACATGCCCCTTCAAAGGCAAATGCCTTGAAGAGTAGATCACATTTGCTATGAAAATTGATGCAGATAGGTTTTTAGCCTAGGTGTCTGTTGAGTTCGCTCACTAGTCAGATTGCTAAAGCAACTCCCTCTGCAACTCTAGCAATTCCCACAGCAGGTAGGTAAATTAGTTTCACACTTGGAAAAGTCAAGCGTGTAAAAGCCACTTCAACTTTAGCAAAGAGAAAAAATCAACTAATAACCATGGCGTCTGCTGGGATGTCAAGGAATATGGTCTGCTGTTACAAACCTGTGGTTTTTCTGATAATTCTAGAGCCTGTTACAATAAAAGAGGCATTTATTGAATGGCTGGTGATAGGTAGTTCATGTTTTCAAAATCCAATTTGCAATTGTATTTGTTGCTGTATAGTGATTGTTTTGCAAAATAAAATCGCTTGTCATCTCATTGCATGTGTCGGTCTCCTCTGTGATACAGCTCCTCCTGTACCCAGTTCCTGTGCACTGGGGAGAGGTACCACACACCTACTGGTACTGCAGAGTCAGTCTGGCCAGGAGCAGGCACACCAGATCCAGTCATCTTTATCAGCTAATCCCTGTTACTTTTAGCCAGAAGAATCAATTTTTATGGCTGGCATCCTCTTCTGTGGGGCAGTATCTCCCTACTGTGTGCAAATTGCTTTGCAGAAGGGAGAATTAGACATTGGAATGGGCTGTCCAGGGAGGTGGTGCAGTAACTCGCCCTGGAGGAGTTTAAGAAAAGACTGAACGTGACACTTAATGACATGGTCTGGTTGACATTGGTGGTGTTGGGTCATGGGTTGGACTGAATGATCTTAAAGGTCTTTTTCAACCAAATTGATTCAGTGAACACATGTCCCTCACTCCAGGGTCCCGGCCTGGGGGTGAGGTGTGGCATCACCCTGCACTGAGCAGTGGAGCTCTCCACGCATGGGCACACAAAGAAGCAGCTCCCACTGCCTGGGCAAGGCGTGCCCTCAGCTCTGGGGTGTGTGTGCCACACACACCAGCTCCTCCATGGTGAGCCCCATCCCTGAGGGGCCCTCAGTGCCCAGCTGTGTGTGCCCCACACACAACACACACCAGCCCCAGGGTGCATCCCCATCCCAGAGGGGCCCTCCACACCGAGGAGTGTGTGCCACACATACACAGGAGCCCCATGTCAAGCCAGGGAAATGGCAGCCCCGGGCTATAAATAGTGTGGAGCCCCTGCCTGTCCTCCCTGCCTGTCCTCCCTCTGCTCAGTGGCTGGACAGGTGGATGAGTGGGGCTGGGATCAGATTCCTGCTGCATGAGGGTTGTGGGAATGTGTAGACTGAAGGTAATGGGAGTTAGGGGGAATGAGCTCTTGGGGCCATCCTGAAAACTAATGGCAAAACAGCGTGGAGTTTGAGGGATGCTTGGAGAGAATTGTTGTCTGGAGCCCTGGTGGGTGCTCAGCCCCTGCTGAGCTTGGTCAGGGGGAGTGCAGCTCTGAGCTGCAGCTGGAATGGAGGTGATTTGGGAGGGGCCTTAAAGCTCACTTCATTCCATCCCCTACTCAGTAAGCTCTTCCTTTATTCATGAATAAAGTTACTCTGGCAGAACTCCTCTGTCTCCTTTGTGGACACTAACGTCTGGGGACGAGAATCTGCCATAGAGGTAGAATGAGTGGCATCCGTCAGTGCTTATCTCTGACTGGTTGCTCCAAGAGAGAAAGGGTCTGTTCAGCTAGGACAGAAGGCTGCTGACAGCTTATGGAAGACCAGGCTCTCAGGGGTGTGCCAAAGGGTTGTCTTTGTTCACTGCTTTGGGATCCACAGTTAGGAGCTCTTTGCAGCTTTGCCCTTGGAAAGGCTACTGCCTAACAGAATGACTCGAGATATTTCTGAGAGCCTGGATTCTGCACAGAGAATAACAGATAAATAAGGTGTGATTACTTAGGAGTATGTGTGACAGGGATTGATTGAGGCTGAGAAATTGGAGAGTGTAAGCATAGAAACAAGTGCAAGGCAGTGAGGTTTGAGCAGTTCCCTGCTCTGGGCACCCCTGTGGGGAGTGGGGGGTTCATGTTCAGGTTCTGCTCAGTGTTCCCACTCTGTGACACACTTACTAGCCTTAATTGTTTCTGAATTAAGACTGAATCCTACTGTGATGGATGTGTAAACACAACTGTCTGATGAATAAAGCAGTGATCAAGCAGAATCGTGATTTGGGGGGCTGTCAGCCTGATGCTGTTTGTAGTAAGAGAGAAAATAGGATCATAGTGTCACGGGCACCCTTTGTGCCTGAGCAGTTGAATGGGCTTGGAATTGCTGGAGTAGTGCAGAGCAGTCTCCACTTTTCCCACACATGCTTCCTGAAACTAGTGACTTGCACTTGTCTTGGTCTTTTTTCAGGCAGACCTGTGTTTCTGTGCCAGCCCAAGATACCAGTGTAGCCTAGTGAATGGAGCACAGGTGAATTTTCAAGGCATCTTACTGTTATCCTATTATAATGACCTCCCTAAAGAGTTTGTTTGCTTCCTCTTTATCCCTACTGCAAGGGAAAGCAGGGACTGATTTGGAGGACTTTCTCTTTGCAGCATCCACTGCAGTGTTAGTATGTAGGTGCAGTCAAATGCTAACTGCAAATCTGAAAGCCTCTGCTGCCAGCAGTAGTTCAGTACAGAGATAAATAAAATCTTCCAGGTTTTGTGTGCCCTTTGTGGTCTCTTGCTGCTGTCAAACTTAATACAAACCACCTTTTCCACCTCCTGGGTTTAGTGATGGCTGTAGCCTGGCATGATTGAAGAATCTCCACCATTGTGCCTGCAGGTTTTTTGTGACAGTGCTAGCTGTTAATAGTATTAACTTTGCTCTCTGATTTCTTTTGCATTAGAAGTTCTGTAATTCAAACCTCTGCACAAACAGAGGGATTTATGTGTCTTTTATGGCTGCATGTTGTTGGAGAGCAATATTCTGCACTCAAAATGGCAAGCTTGATTAGAACTTCAATTTGCAGTTACGTTTTTGGCTACTACAAAGTAACAGAAAAGAAAATTACAATGTAGTAGCAAGCACAATTTCATTTCAGTGTCTTTTGGGCTACCTGAGCTCCACTTGCTAATGCCTTGTGGCAGGGCAAGGTGCTGGCTATGCTCAAAAAAAAGAGTAAGGAAAATAATCCTGTACTCCAAAGCTAATCCAAACCAGACAGATCTGAAATGTGCTTACCAGTACTGAGAGAGTGCAAGTCTTAAACTCAACATAGTTAAATATCATCGCTGACTAAAATGGCACTGATTTTGAGGCTGAGACTATACAACACTTAACATTCCCATAAACCATCCCTGGTCTGCAAACCCCTCTCTGTCTGAGTGGTAGCAATCCTTCTACCTGTGGGGAAGCCATGACTTCTAGTTACTCCTATTGTGAATATCCATCAGGAAGACACTGAACTTGCACTTTTTGAGGCCTTAAGAGCTCAGTCCGCTTAATTTATTTTCTTTAATTGCAAATAGCATTAAAACTTGCCTTAGTTCTCATACTTTTTTTTTTTTTTTTAATAAGAAGAGGGATTCTCCTGGCTGACAATTACTAAAACTCCAAATAAAATTATACATCAAATTTGTTGCTGCATAGTTGAGGTTATGTTCTATTCAGTAATTTCATAGCACATTACAGGACTGAAAAAAACCCACATTTATTTAAAACTAAATTTATCACTCTTACTGTGTTGTGTTTCAGTTTTGATTTCAAAAGGCATTCTGAAAAGAATTAAATTTGCTCTCCAAACAAGAGTTTTCATAAAAAGTTGGATACCCTGAGGGAATGTGGAGTAGGGGAACTAATACATACCTTGCATTTAGAAGTGATTTGGTTTAGCCATCTTCTCTCTCTAGTTGGTCCTCATAAGATTTTAGAAATCAGGATTATTTGTTCCTATCTGATCTCACTTAACTGAGGGAAAGAAAATAGTAATTAAAAGCTTTCCTGACTGAGGAAGCTAATCCTGTGAATAAAAAGGCCTTACTTCTGTGCACCAGCAGTAAAACTGCTAGCAAAGAACCCAACCAAACAAGAAAAACAAAGCCAAGTGGTCCAGCACTTTAGCATTCAAATATATCCCTGTATTAGTCAAATGAGTCTGGTGTTTAATTGGAGACACAAGTCAATCTGCTTTGGCACTCCCCATCCTCTCCACCTGTGTCGCAGCTCTTCTGTGTATGAAAAACCTATGGAATAACTACCCCAAACTCCCCCTACTCCTTCAGTTCCCCTTGCTTCGGTTTCGGAGGTGGTTTATGACATGCTACCCTTCTTCCCCCGCTCCTGGGGTAAACGAGTGTCTCCTCCTTTCGAGGCCCCCTGTGGACCCAAGGAGCGGGACTTGTGTGAGGGATGGAGGGAGGGAAGGAGGGCACGGCCAGCCCTGGGATGCTCTCGCTGCGGGCTGGCGGAGCATCCCAGCTCCTCGGGGGAAGGAGAGGCGCCAGGATCCCTGTTGCTGGCGGGTTTGCTGCTGCCGGCGCAGTGCGGGGAGTTTGGCGGGCGGTGCCTGTGTCTGCCTTCTTCCCCGCACCGCCTTCCCCCTTCCCTGCCCGCACCGCCTTCCCCCTTCCCTGCCCGCACCGCCTTCCCCCTTCCCTGCCCGCGCCCCGTGCGCGGAGCTGTCCGCGCAGGGAGGTGCTGAAGGCAGCCGGGCGGGGCGGGACGCGGACATCTCCGCTCCCCTAATTGCCTCCCTGCCTTCTGCAGCCATTTTGCACCAGCAGGGCTGGAGGAAAGGAGGGGTGGGCTGCGGGGCATGGAGGGGAGGGGGTGAGGAGCGGCGTGGAGAGGAGGGGCGGCCATGGGAGATCCCGGCCGGTGTCTGTGCTGAGGGCGGCTGGCTGAGGCGGCTGTCAGCAGCACCATGGTGAAAAGGAAAAGCTCCGATGGCCAGGAGCAGGAGAGTGGCCGTGGCATCCCTCTGCCCATCCAGACCTTCCTGTGGAGACAGACCAGGTGAGAGGAGCAAGCCCCGGGTAGCCGGGATGCAGCTGCAACAGGGCACTGGAGGGGAGGGAGGTCCGGCCGGCTCTGCCAGAGCCAGAGGGGAGGCAATCGCTGCTGCTGCAACACGAGGGCGGGGAACAAGCTGTTCTCTTTGCCCTCAGTACAGAGCACTTTGTGCGGACTGGGGGAGATTTGGAGGCAGCTTGACTTATTGGCAGTCCCAGGCAGCTTCTTGCTTTGACTTTAAAGCATCCATGTCTGTGTGTCTATGCACCTTTCCCTTCCTCCCTGCCCCTTCCCCTCAGTCCCATCCATCCTGCCTCCCTTCCTCTCTCCTCCCCTCCTGAGAGGCCTCATGGGGCTCTGGTCCCAGGAGCAGCGCTCATCGGTGCTGCGCCACACCTGCAGCTTTGCCTGTACCTGTGTTTGCAGCTGTGCTGGAAGTGCTTGGAGAGGTCAGCATGTAAACAGACACGTCAAAGTCTCACCATATTTCATTGGATTGGAGAGTAATGATGTGTGAGGAGCTGACCGAATGTATGGCTGGGGCTTTTTGGTCCTTGTGAATCCTGTCTGTCTCCTGTCCTGACAGAATTCTAAACTGAAGACACTGTGGGAGCAGTGCAGGAAGTTGGAAGGTTTGAAGGTTATGTGTCTGATTTAAAGCCTCTGTCACAAAATCCCTTTATGCCACAGTCAGTGTCCTCCAAAACGAAAAAAAAAATAAATAAGGTGACCTGATTAATTTTTTTTAATATTTAATTCTGATTTTGTTCTGGAGAATGACAGCAGAGGGTGGATGTTCTCTACCTACAAGGTACAGTCCTGAATTTCATCATACTCCTTCTACATCAGGAGCTGTAGAGAAAAATACATAACCTGGCAAATGAATCTCTGGCTTCAAACAGAGGAAAGGCAAAGTTCAGTAATATATAACACATTTTAAACAGAACATAGTGAAAATCTTTCACTGAGATAAAATGGCTGAAAATTGTCTGATGGAAGATTTTATCTCTGGGGAACAGGACTTCTCCTTAGGGTTGAATTCACCTCTTGGCATATCAGTATGGGTGCTTTGCCTTCTGGAAAAGGTAACAGCATTTTGTCAGATGTCATCAACAGGTATCTGAACATAGCTTGGCCTTATGTCTTCCTTTATATTAAGTTTCTCAGCATTTTACCAGCTCTCTGACATGAGAAAAATCCTAAAAAATAACCGAACAAAATCCACATAGATGTACTGGGTCTCTAATACTTTTTCTCCCTTCCTTCAGTGCATTTTTAAGACCTAAACTGGGGAAACAATATGAAGCTTCCTGCGTGGTATGTATATGTTTCTCTTTTTCGACTCTTGTTAGTAATTAACTTTTCATACAATTTGATCTGACCACAGTGGCTAATCAACCAGCTTCTGAGCTTATGCCATAAGTGGATTTAGTCCATTCAGCTTAATTTTGTACTTTTATCACATGAAGGACTTGAAATTTTTCCCATCTACAGAATTTGGATATCCTGTCTGTCTTTAAGCACAACAAAAGTAATTAATTTATACATTAGTAATAGAATTCATTAATAATTAAATGAAGTAAATAATGATATGAGCAGACTGAGCTATGATTATCCATGTCTAAACTTGCAGTTCATCCTGTGAGTGTGTGCTTTCCTGTGAGATTGATGCCATTTTGGTCTGTGATTACTGGAGTTTTGTCAGACTTGAAAATCTAAACTTTACTAAAACGGTTTGAACAGCACTTTTACCATTGTGCAAGATGGGAAACACCTCCTTTACTGGAAATTAGAGGGAGCATATAGCAGCATCATTAAGGAGAGGTTATTATGCACATACAAATAACTCCTATTTTTAACTATATGTCAAATAAAACCTGAAGTTACTGCCTAAATGGAGGAGAAAGGGAAAACATGCAGCAAGTTCAGGTAAGCTGGGTATCTAGAGAATTTCAGAATTCCTTGAATGGCTGCTGGTCTTTGGATGACTTAAAGTATATTAAGCAGTTGCAGTTGAACTTGACAGAGCGGAAAACTTTGGTCTGGCACGTATCTTAATAGTTTAAAGTACTTAGGTCTCTCTGCAGCAATTTTCTGACTTCCTTCTCACAAGACATTAAGCTGGAGAAGCCTTAGCTGTTGCTGACTCATTTTCTTCTAAGAAACCCATAAATTTTTTAGGGTTTTTGCTAGATACCAAATAGTGATAGAGGACTGCTGCCTTAGTGTGTTAGTGAGTAAAATGTATTGCAATTCTAAAACATGGAGCAAAAAGCATCATCACTGGTTAATGCCTTTGACAGTTCTTGGCTTTTGGGAGGCTGGAAAATGGAACTTGTTGCCCTGTGTCCTTTACCAGGAGGCCTGGCAGTGTGCAGGAGCCATGCCTTGGAGCACCTCTCCTCTGAGGCTGTGGCCTCACCTGTGAGCCAACACCTATTACTGTTGGGTAGAGGGACAGTTTCCTTCTCTGAGCCTTCTCAATGATGTATCTATCTGTCTATGACTTCCCTGTGCTTCCTGCAGTGCTGTTGTTTCCTCTGTGTCCTCCAGATGATTCTAAAGCACTTTGTTCTATGAGCACATACCAGGATTTACTAAGTGTAAAAAAAAAAAGCAACATCAAAAAACCCCTAAATGGCAAGACAACATAAATCACATACTTCAACCAAGGTAAAGGGAACTCTTAAAAAATCCAACTAATTTCCACCCCTTGAATTAAGAACTTGATTCTTCTCCAGTTCTTAACACAATCATTAAATTATGGTAGAAAGGTTTCAAAGGTGGGGCTTAGTTTTGAGCAATTGATGGAATACAGCCTGAGATGCTGCATCTGCCACCTTCTTTTGCTCATCAGTTTCCTATCTCTGCTGATGCACAGGAATGTCTACCCACATCAACACATTCTGTATTATCCAGTGGAGAAGCAGAGTTCTGAGTGCATGAGTGAGACAGGGTTTTGGAACGTGACAGGTACTTGACTTATCTTCTGAAATATCGAGCTGACTAACATCCTGTATTGACTAATGTGCCTAAAAATGCTGTGCACCTGTTATATGATCTGTCTGTTTAAGATTATCTAGCCAGAATTGTTGTAAGTATGTCTATAGGCTGTTAACTATCTGGCAATGCAAATGACACAATGTTGTGCAATATTCTATTATTATTCTTCGCTCTAAACTTGCTGCAGTAGAATTTGCTGCATACTGTGCATTGAGGAAGCAGATGCTGGAGGCTTAGACTCAGTGAGTACAGCATCTGGTGTGCAAGAGCAGATTGCTTTGCTTCTTTGAGCTTTGCTTTATACCCTAATACTTGAGGAAAACCCTGGTCCTTTCGTAGCCTTGTTTTCCATACATGAACAATCACACTGACTTCAATTGTTCTGTTTATTTCCAGCCTTTAAGCTGGAGATAAATAGCCTCCCCTCATACATTGTCTTGAACTGTTAAAATGCTTTTCTGCCTCAGTATGGATTTAATGTTCTTCCTTCTCCCCCATTCTGAAATTGTTCTGTCCTGGCACAATGTCATTTCTAATGTGCATGAGTTAGAGCTGTAAATGACCTCACAGGAATGCATGTGAGTGCTGTACAAAGCTAATGCATTTTTGGGGTGATGTTAAGAAACTTAAGGATGCATATAAATTCTTTTTCTCTGGATTGCACTGGGCATGGAGGAACCCAAATGTTTTCTGGGGGATCCTGCAAATTCAAAGTTTATCTCTTTTCTGTTTTTTGTGGTTTTTTTTTTGTTTGTTTGTTTTTGTTTTTTTGTTTTGTTTTGTTTTTTGTTTTTGTTTTTGTTGGTTTTTTTAACTTGTTTTTGAAAATGTAGTTATGTGTTTTATTATTATGAATAACTAAAGTATAGATATGGAAAGTTCAGAAGCAGGCTACCTTTATTTTTATCAAGCCAGTGGACCTAGTTGCAGAAAATTGAGTTCTTAAACACAACAATTTTCTATAAATACAGTGTTTGTCATCTGTGTTTCATTACTTGCTAATGTTTATACTATTGCTCTGTTTAGTAAGAAACAGAGCCTTACAATCCCTTATGCTATGAACTCCTAGGTTAATGTTTTAGGTCTTTCCAGGAACTCTTTCTTGCTCAGTGGACTTGGCCAAGCTGACAGTACTGTCTGCCTGCATTTCAAGCTCTTTTCGGTGAGGCAGAAGTGACTTTAGCAATGGTCTCAGCTTTCCATCATGATGCAACTTGAGCTTTGGAAGAACAGGACAGTAAGGTCCCATCCAAGGACACAAGTCCAGATCAAAAAGCACTAATCATTTCTCTGTGTCTCTGTCAGAGACCTTCTGTACAAGGCTAAGCACTGGGCCCTGCTCTTTAGTTATTTTTTTCTTCATATGCAATCCTATAGGGCTGCTCTCCTGGAGGAGACCTGCAGCTCCTCTCGCACTCCTGAGAGGAGGTGCTGAGCTTCCTAAGGTCCTGTTTGTCTAGTGGGGGCTAGGGGCCTGGCTGAGCCCTTGCTGCCTTATGCAATTCACTGCAGGTACACCTTTCTTGGGCTTTGAGCCAGGGAAGTTCATGTGACTACAGCAGAGCTGTTTAGGAAACCATGGCAAATCCCAGCCAGAATCTGTTCTGTCCTGTACTGCTTGTCTAGGCATCTTCAGACAGATCCGTGTTCCCATTCCAGCAGCAAAGGGACACACAGGCTGACCCTGGTCACAAGGTATTTGACAGCCCCTTTGGTTCTTGGTGGAAAAGAAGGTAAAAGGGGAACAGCAGCAATGGGAAGGCAGCCAGACAAGGCTGACTGCCACTCCCTGTGAAAACAGATGTCAGTACCAGGCTAAAAGGAAAAATGCTAGTGTAAGTGGCCCTGAGGGAGCTGAAAACACACATAGAGCATTTCTGGAAGGGGCTGCCCTTTCTCCAGCCAAGGCATAACACTGACTTCCCTCACTACCACCTTAGCACATAGTCTTTATCCACCTTTGGTGTGAGGGGTGTCTCAGGCATGAACAAGCCTGCTGTAAATGGGTAACTCTTTTCTCAGCCAAGCTGCTGCCCTGAGCCCCGAGGCTTCAGCTCCTGATATACCCATAGCATGACTATATCTGTCTTCTGACTGACTTACAGGGAGCTTATTCAGACATTTTCATTCAGCCTTCTCATTGAAGCATGTAAGTTCTCCCAGCTGTAGCAGAAGTTGCTTAGTTCATGTGGGGTCTTCTGTGTCAATGTCTGTATAGACTTTGTTGCAGGTCCTGAAAGTTAGAGTAGAACCATAACAGTCCAAAAGGGAGGCTCTACAGGAGCATATGCCAACCCAAGGCCTTGCATCTTGAGTGTCTGGTTTAAACAGAAGCTGCTGTGAGCTGGAGCTTTATGGAGAACTCCAGGCAAATTCCACAGGAACACTTGTCCAAAGAACTGTGTGTTCTTGTTCATCTGCTTGTGACAGTTATCACTGTCACAAGTGGGGATTGATGCCAACTAGTTCCTATGCTGGCACCACATACATGATAGCAGTTATTGTACCAGGCAGTGCCTGTATCAGGCAGGGACACTCCATGGCTTCCATACAGCAGCTTTTGTGTTTGTACTGTTGTGGCAACATACAGGTCTTCTGTCTCACATACTTGTGATCACATAAGCTGTTCCAGAAGCCTCTTTCATTATGGTGCAGAAATCTATTAGGCCTTCTGTTCAGACCAGGAAAGAACAGAGGAATCTGGTGGCTAACTCTTTAAGGAAAGCTTCACGTGCTCAGAAGCCCAAAATGTGGTAAATGCAAGGCTAATTTAAAGATATAATTGTAATCTTATGTTTTTCACTGACTCTTTCAAACTTTATGTTGTTCCTAACCATGTGTTAACCTTGTACCTCTTGTCTTGTTTAGCTGCTTTGTTCCCCACTTTCGTTAGGTAACCTTATCTGGGATAGTTGTTCTAGACCTTTGTTGTTTTTATACTGACATATTCTTGGACTGTTCCTGTGGTTCAATGGCTCCATAGTTCCTGAATGGAATGGAATACTCCGGCCTTATGATGAGGACTTCACTCCCTGGCCTCACCAGGCTTTCCAAGCATTGTCTATCCTCTTGTATTTCCTCCATTCCTGAACTGATAGGAAGGAATGGCAGGAGACTGTTTTCCTTTGCAGACAGTGTGGCCTCCAGCAGATCAGTCTGAGAGTGATTTGAGACATCCTTTCTGGGTAGACAAGTTATCAGTCCTGGTGCTAAAAAGTACACATTGCTGACAATGTGATCCATGTCAGTTCACAAATTGACTAATCCTCAGGAAACCAGCGTTTTTGTCAACATATTACAACAAATGCCCTCCAGTTTCAGTCATTGGTGCATAAGGAAAGTCTATGAAGTTTTCTGACTGAGACCTGGGGTTTTTAGTAGGTGGGCAGTGTGACTTTCACCACACTTACATTTGTTGACAGCTCCGATGTTTGCTGTCTGTGTTTCCTAGGGTAGAGTTAGTGTGGGTACAGGCTTAGTCCTCTGTAATGGATAGATGTGTGCTTGTCTGCCTCTGCGCTGGCCAGAGCAGAGCTGGTATGGGGATGCTGTAAAACCACAATGGTGTGGCACCAGGACACCTGATCTCTTAGTAGAGGAGCTCATGTCTGCCCAGGAAGCTGAATGTGGTCACAACCTGCGTGAATAAATGTGCCCAACTGCTGGGGCAGGCCAGAGAGTGCCTGTTACCACAGGTTAGCGTGCCATGCCTGGGAGTGGCTGCTCATTCAGGAGAGCTACATTGTGACATGCCCTTTTTGTTCTTCTTCTGTGTAATCAAGTCTATTCTTATTACCACCCTCTAATTTTACAGGAAAAAAAAAAAAATCAATATGTTGAAGGATAAGCTTTATGAATCTGTAATGAGAGCCTTTGAAGCATCCATTAGGTCACAAATGCCAGCAGTTACTTGTTTGCCCAGAGCTTGATAAAATTCGTGAAATAGCTTGTGAGCAAATAGGTGGCCATGAGGCTAAGCTGGGATACATTAGACAATGCAAGGACATGTATTGTCATTATCTTTGCTTTAGGAACTTCAGTGAAGGAATATAGCTGCATTTCTGGCCTATAATGAGATCTTTGTATCTGATCAGAGCAACAACTTACTGAAATGGTTGAAAGCAACTATCTATAAGGAGCTTTCTTAGGGATTTCAGAGGCAGGTAGTCTTATTTTTTTGTTGCTTGAGGTAGAAATAATGAACATGTTGCAGCTGTCAACTCACTAAATGTTCATAAAACCATTACATTATGGCTAGACAAAAAATTTTGTTCACTGGTACTTTTTTGTGACAGGGTGTGAAAACATTTCCTAAGGCTCACATACCTTTAATGGTTTACTGTTTTTATGTTACACTAAACTGAAAAATCATGTGTGTTTGAGAAGAATATCCAGCACTCAGCTCCACAAATACAGCTCCTGTGACTTCCAACAGGATTACTTGCATATCAGATTAATATCCAGCATAACAGTAAGTCTGGCTTGACGTCAGAATTTAGTAATATAGAGATTATACTTTCTTTAATTCTCTGTATTACAGAAAATGTATTGTGTGGTCCATTTACCTCTTAGTCAAGTACGTCCATATGTCTGGTGAGCTTTAGTTACAGTCTGTGTTTTTCAGGAAAAACATTACAAGATGTGTTTTAGTTATATAATTAAAATTAGAGGTTTTTAAAAGAGAATGTTCTATGTGCTGGAAGGAATATGCAGAAAACAGATACACAGTGTCTTATATTTATTGTTCTTGCTTTTAGTCTTTTGAAAGAGTTTTAGTAGAAAACAAGCTGCATGGCCTTTCTCCAGCTCTCTCTGAAGCCATCCAGAGCATTTCTCGCTGGGAACTTGTCCAAGCTGCACTCCCACATGTGCTGCACTGCACCGCGACCCTGCTCTCTAACCGGAACAAACTAGGTTAGTGCTCACATGAGAGACTTATCAGTCAAAATATGACAGAGTGATGCTCAGGGTGCCAACATACTCTAAATCATTAGAATCCCAGTCAGTTTGTTCTGTGGATTGTCTTTCTTATTTATACTGGAGAACCTGTGAGAACTTCCCCAGTGAAGGTAATGGTCCGATGAGCTGAAGAGTAGTTCAGTAACATTTTGCTAGTGATTTTCCAGAGGTATTTATTTTAGCACAACCACCCAGCAGGCATGGGTCCCTCGATGGAATATGTATTTCTTTCAGTTGTCAATTGCAGCAGATACTTCTTTTTTCTTGTTGTTCTTTTTATTCAGACCAACGCACATGATTCTCAGCAGATAAGTCAATCAGACAGTAAAAACAGAGTCAGGTTTAAATGGAACTGACTTTTAGTAATTTTTTCTGATTTCAGTAACATTTTCAGCAGGAGGTTGCTTCCTAACACAAGCGAGTAGAGACCATTAACAAGACACAGCTCGAGCACCTTGCAGTGCTCACTTGCATTTTATCTAATTCAACAAAGTCAAACAGACAAGACTGTCAAGTTGGCTTCTTTTGGGACCACTCTGTGTCCATGCCCTGTAGCTGATATTGCAGGAACTGACTGCAAATGCTGTGAAGTAAATGGAGACTTGTGATTTAGGAAGTTTCAAACATAATGAGACAGAATGCTGATGCTTTCAATGGTAAAATTTTAATTTTCAAATGCTTATCAGGAAGTTGGATGTCTAGTTTCCTGTGCAGCTCTGAAAGTCCCACCAGTACCATTAAGGGGAACCCTTTGAGATACAGTGATGCATTTTTCCACACAGGGCATCAGGATAAGCTTGGAGTAGCTGAAACAAAGCTTCTTCACACTCTTCACTGGATGCTGCTGGAGGCTCCTCAGGACTGCAGCAATGACCGATTTGGAGGAGACAGAGGCTCCAGCTGGGGAGGGAGCAGTAGCGCCTTTATCCATCAGGCTGAAAACCAAGGATCACCAGGACATCCTCATCCCAGTGCCACAACTGATGAGGAGGAGAATAACAGAAGGAAGTTCTTCCAAAACTCCATGGCCACCGTGGAGCTATTTGTCTTCCTCTTTGCTCCCCTTGTCCACAGGATTAAAGTAAGTGGAATACTGATGGGGTGCTTGTGTGGAGACAGCTCTGAGCAGGAAAGGAATTAATCTGCCTTTGTGATTATTATTTAATTCAGCCTACAGTACACAATGGGGGACCACTGGAAGTGTTTTAACAAACTGGGAGAATACCACTGCCATCAGGAAGAAATCCTTCCAATGACATGAATAATCACCTCAGCATCAGGCAGGCACAAAGGCAAATAAATCTGAAGTGACCCATCTTTTGCCTTTGGGAATGTCAAAGATCTGTGGCCCTTGTGAAGTCTCCGGGATCCTGAACCCTGCAAAAAGGATTGTGAGCTTTAGCTTGCACCAGTGGTTCTCAGCCATTTCTCAGAAGGGCTTTGCTAGTCTTTCAGGGATCCGACCGTGGGGCTGCCACTGGGATTTGTTGTTGTCATTACTAATCATCTTGATGCTAATTACCAGGAATGCATGATGGTGTTATTAACATGGCAGTGGCAAAGGCAGTGGAGCATTGCTTTGTTTTGAAGTTGGAAGCAGGCTGCAGGCTTCCTGTCTGCTGGGGCTCCTCTGTTGATTTTATGCTGAGTCCATCAGCTTTGCAGAGGTGTGGTGAGAAGACATTTTCTGCATGTTCTGACCCCTGTCTCTCTGGGGGGTGCTGCAGTTTTTAACCTTTACATTTCCAGCTAGGCCTCAGGAAAAAGGTCTATAAAGTCATGAAGTGACAGGGTTATCTGTTCTAATCCTGCCTTCTATGCTGCAACAGGTGAAGAAGATAAGAAAGAACAGGAAATAAACCTTTTGATTAAGGCAGGTGAAAACAAGACTGGAGAGGCAAATTCTTTCCCTACTTCTGTTACTGAGTTCCTGTAAAGTATAGCTCAATTTATTTAGCCCAAATTTTTTATACTTATTTACTAGTTCCACATTTTCTCTCTAAGCTACTGGGACAGGACAGGAAGAAATGTTGAATTTTTCCCAGTGCTACATGCACAAATGTGGGCTGCCCTTTGAATGAATTAAATTAAAGTGGAGGTAGGCCCTGGCTATTAGGGATTAGATTTCCAATTTCTAATATTAATCTTTCTGGGATGTTGTTTCCCATTTACAAGATGGGGTTAATAATAGTATCTCAGGTTTCCCTTGAAAACGTCTGAGATCTCTGAAATACTGTAGTGATGAATATAGACAATCCCATGAAATCATGCATTTTTCTGTCATCAAAGCAAAGTGCAGGAAAGGAGGTAAGTAAGGCATGTAGCTAAGTGAGCTTTGTCCCCCCTGTGTTTCACAAAGGTAGAAGTCTCAGAGGAAGGATGCTATCTGACTAGATACTCAAAAATAATGCACATGCTCAAAGAAGATGACACGTTTGCACAGACAGAGCTAAAACTGTTGAATTCCCAATTTCTGAGAGGATTTGTGTATTTAGCAATGTGTTTTTAAACGAGGCTTTGGGGGATGCATGTAGTCCTGTAACTTCACAACTGCAGGCAGAAGTGTTGGCACATCACCAAAAGTTAGCAGTGCAAAGAGAAATGCAACATGTTACTGCTGCCATTTCAAAAGCCTTGAGACTGTGCTCCTTAGTAAAAATACTCATTAAAAATTAACTTGATTGAAGCAAGGCTTGTGAGCTCATTATGACCAGACAGTACTAACAGAGGATATAAAATAGAAGGGCTGGAGAGCTACAAGCAAGTCGGCCCCTGCTATTTCTTTAGCTCTGTCTGCATCATCAATTCCAACCACTGAGGCACGTGGAGCTATGTCAGTAGGAGACAGTGGTGCAGCTATAATTATGCTGCCAAAACTGCTGTTACCTTGTTTGTTTGCCTTATGGGGATAGGTGGGGCTATACTGTGTCTTAATATAGATCTCACCTTAGGTGAAGTAAGTGCATACCTGCACCTTGATCCTGCTAAGATTTACTTGTGTACTAATTTACATTATTTCAGCTACTTGCATGGTATTGATATAGCTCAGTTACCAACAGTGCTAATTATAACAGTAATGTATAACACTACTTCATAGTAATCTGTTACATGTTTCCTCAAATTCTAAGTACTGTTTTAATATATAATATTCTTATTATTTTGGGGAAGAACTTCAAGTCTTGGAGTGTAAATTCTAAGGCTGAGATTGGATACTAAACTTGAGGTGGCTTTATATGGTTAAAAGAGGTGCTTTCTTATAGGAATGGCCTTTTCTTTTATAGCTTAACGTCCTGGGAAAACAGGGTTCATTAACTAGTATAGAATTTTCATTTGGAAAATCTTCCTGTGCATTTTTGCATTGAGATTTTCTTGTGATTTTTTCATTAGCCACACTCAACCTGTATTGAGTCTGCTGTGTGTTGTCAGGGGTCCCCAAGTTAGCATCTACTGACTGCAGAACTGAACACAGTATCACTCATTTCTTTTAAGATCTGTGCACTGGAGAAATTACAGTCCTTGCTGACTGGAAACAACATTATTTTGTGTTAACTGGTGTGATACAGCCTCTGTTTCTCCTTCTAGGAGTCTGATCTAACATTCCGGTTGGCCAGTGGCCTTGTTATTTGGCAGCCAATGTGGGAACACAGGCAGCCTGAAGTTTCTGCCTTCAATGCTCTTGTAAAGCCCATCAGGAACATCATTACAGGTCTGTGACTTTGCTGTGGTAATGGAGCTCCTGAGAACTGGAAACCTTTTCCTTTGTTTGCCTACTGCTGCCTTACGTTCTCTAGCCACTTTATTTGAAGGAATATATTGATACCTCAAGTTGGTGAAGTGAAAGTGAGCTGGGTATATTGCTATTACATTGCTTGCCAGCTCTCAAGAGAGTGAAGCTGTAATCTTCATCATAGAGGAAATGTAGTTTGCTAAATCAGATTTTTCTTAAAACAAGTTATTTTGGATGTCATATTTTGTTCTGAAGTCTTTGTAGACCTTTGGGACAGCCCCTAATTGATCAGATTCAAGTATTTCAAATTATTTCAAACAGCCTTTGATATCTAGTGCTTCATCCGTCTGCTTCAACTTCTGGAATTAAAATACAGGATTTCAGCCCTGGAACTAACAAAAGGAATTAGTCCTAAATTTTCTGTGACTGTTTTTCCCATAGGTCTGTGTGAGGTCAGAAAATGCCTATAAAATAACTTCAGGAGTAAAGTATGAAAGGAAAATGCTCTGTTATGTTTCAAAAGTGTTTTCAACAGGACTATTATTAGATTATTATTATTATTATTATTATTGGAATGAGGTCCTTCATATTAAGGAAGATGCTGCTATTGTCTCAAACTAGGACCAAAAAAAAGTCAAATTTACTTAAATTCTCCTTCAAACAACAAATTAAAAAAATCCAATGAGGAAGCTTTACATTATTTTGTTTGCAGTCAGTCTGATTCTAAGTCACATCTGCACAGCTTTCAATGTGACAGGATTTCAAGAATAGTCATCTAGTCTGTGTTCTGCTACAGTATCAGTGATCACACTTTCTGCTTGATATCATTGTGTTTCCTGTGACGAAGGCATGTGGCAAATTTGAAATTGTAATACACTCTGAGAGATGTAGCCTAGAAAAGGACCTGAATATATGTGCAAATAGGAAGAAAAACTCCAAAATAAAAGGGACTAGTAGGCACAGAAAAACACAGTCTGATGACAAATGGATTTAGGATAAAATTTATATTCAAATTAAATTTAAAAAAAAATAGAGGTTTTCAGTAGACAGTATTGGTGACAATGCCATGGAAAGAACTGTGCAAAGATTCAAACAGTCCTTTTTTCTTTTTCTTTTTCCTTTTTATGGCTGTCACTGATGCCTAGGAAATTTGAAGCAAAGAGATGCAGCTTTGTGTTTGGTTTTATTTTCTGGTTTGTCCTTTCAGTGGAACATTATAATATAAGAGGTGTTTCCTGAAATGTTCTCCTTTGACTTCCTTTCTCAGCCAAGAGAAGTTCTCCCACCAACAATCAGAGTACAACTTGTGAATCCCCTAATCTGGACAGTGTACATAGTGAGGTAAGTTCTATGGTAAGCTTTGACAAGTTTGAATAAGGAGCTGAGGAGCAGGGGGAAACAGAACCCTAAAGTATTCCATCTCCAGAAATTACAGTCACTCGCAGTTCTTTTGAAGGCTCCCAACCTGGTTTGCAGTGGAAACAAAGAGTATTAAGTGTAGTTGTCTGGATCTAGTCCTTATTCTATCTTGTAGGATGGAAAACTGATCTTGTTTGTGGCAGAGGGTTGGAACTAGATGATCTTTAAGGTCCATTGCAACCCAAACCATTCTGTGATTCTATGATCTTATGTATTTTCCTGGGCAAGAGCCCTATCTTACCCTTTGCCTGTACAATACCTAGTAAAAAGAAGCTCCAGGCTTGATCAGTTTCTCCATGGTATTACCATGGCATTATCATGTAAGTAATAGTTATGTCTAAGCACAAATTGCAGTTATAAAACTAATATGGGAGAGATAAGTATATTTATATACTTGTTTTCTTTTATCACAACTATCCAAAGGGACTGCAGGTGGTCTGTGAGACAACACAGCCAGATTCTGTACCTCCAAAGGCTTCTGTTTCAGCATGTCATCGTGGAAATTCATTGGATGGAAGCGTATCCTCTCAAACCTCTCAGGAGAGAGGTACTGCACATCCAAGGTACAAACCCCTTGAGGACAAAGTTAGGCTGGTGTGACTCAATGGTGGAGGTCACACAAGTCCTGTATCTTGAATCTGCTGTTGTCTGTACATGCTGAGCCTGATGGATGTTTATCTCAAACTCTTAATGCAACAAATCTCAGTTCTAGGTTTTGAACAAGGCGGTGACACTTGATATTCAATGCCACTTCCATTGAAGAAATCTCCAGCTAACATGCCAGGACAGTTTCTTTAGTGTTTTCAAGGACATTGCTTTCTAGAAATTAAAGACACGACAAATAACCTGGAGGTTCAACCCTCCTAAGCTATATTCAGCCTAAGGCAACAGGTATATTTTCTGGCTTCTTTCTGATCAGGTTTTTTTCCCCTCTAGCAAAGGATTTTTGCAGGTCTGTCTCCATTGCCTTCATTATGTCTTCTCTGCATCCTGCTGTTTAGCTTGCTTTAGACTACTGGCTAAAAGGAACAAGCTAACAAAGGAAAGAAGCCATGCAAATATCCCTCCAGCTTGCCTTGCAGCACACAGGCCATGATTTTCCAGCATGGCCCTGATAAATTCATCTAGATTTGGGCACATAAAGGTAGAACCAGATTTTCAGTAGTGCTGGACACTCAATAGTTTCATAAAGTGAATGAAGCTGAGGAGTGTTTTCAGGGGGTGGAGAGGGAGGGAAGCCTAATTATAATTCTAGGTCTCTGCGGATTTAGGACTGTCACTTAAATTCCTCCTAAAAACTTTGGTTCTGTTGCTTATATCTTTTGGGGGATGTCATATGCAGAACACTGCAGTTTAAAGAAATGGCTTCATTACAGTGATGGAAGAAATGTAGGATGGAGTGGGTTTCTGGATGCCATCTAGGAGCAGCTCTCCTTTCTGAAAAAGAGATCTGGGGCACCCTTTCACTGGTCCAAAGGGCAAGGCTGTTCTCTAAGGCTCTCATCCCATCAGGAGGCTTCCCTGGGGATTTTGTATCAAGCCTGCTGTCAGTTCTGGGTCTTTATTTAATTTGTATTAATGTGAGCCAGTAAAACTGAAGCTGGGGACAGAACAGCCTTTCTGTGTGTGAACACTACTCCTCAGAGAGTGCACAGCTGTAAAAAACAAACAAAAACAAACAAACAAAAAAAAACACAAAAAAAAAACCAAAAAAGGCAGCCTTTTAAGAAGACAGAATCACAGAATCAGGTGATGAATTTGTCAGGCTGGGTCTGGTGGTTGCCATGGGGATGAAGCTTCCGACAGGCTTTGGAGAGAGCATCATTATGCCACTTCCAGAGCTCATTGATCAGTTAAAACTGTACAGAGAGCTTTGGTTTCCAAGCAACAGACAACTGGGGAACAAATGTTGTTTGCTGTGCTTACCAATAGCTGCAGTATTCCTTTGTCCTTGGCCAGTGGTTGAAGGCAGGCTGGCTTATCACATTCCCTGCAGTCACAGGCAAGCAGGAGCTTATTATACAAGTGCTAGATTTCCCTTTAAATGAAGTATAGAGTTTAATTTCGGGTTTCTCACACACTGCTTGAGCAAATGGCTTGTTCCTCTGATCCTGGCCAATTATCCCTCTTCCACTCAGTGAAATTCTCTGTGTACAGATCATGCAGTTTAACACACAAGCAAATAGACCCTTTATCCAGCTGCTGTCTTGAACAGGCTACTTGGGAAATAGACTTTGTAGGAAGGACTTTAGTGACAAATATTTCATATGGAGAACATGCTTTGCTCCAGGCTGTGTCATGCCTCAGGTTTGCTGTGCTACATGCAGGAGAGCATGGAAGACTGTTTAGGCTCAAAGATACTGATCAGGATCCTGCAGAGTGACCAGGGAGCAGTGCATCACCTTCCACAATTGCTACTGAGATGATGAGCTTTATTTCCTTTGCTGGAATACTTTGAGTATCCCAGCTATCCCTAAGATTTTTGCAGGCTGTATTTGTGTGACACAATCTGGACTGGGACAAACCAGCCTTCACATCAGGTTTTTAGGGGAAATGTTGTAGCATATTCCCATTTCTTATTGTTTTCTCCTTCCTAATTCTGTCTTTCAGGGTTTTATAAGATAATTTTAGAGTCATCAAAGCTGAAGCATTTTTGCATGGAATACAGCACTAGAGGAGAGACTTTGAATCTATATATTATGTATAGGGTGACATATGCTTACACAGGCAGGCTGATCTGCAGTCGCCAAGTGCTTTTCACACTGGCCTGTGGAACTGGCGGCAAACCAGCTCCTGTAGGTTTGAGCTCTAGATCTGTGCATTCTTTCAAGCCCAGCCATGCCACCTGCTCCCTGTTTCTAGGAGTAATACGGAACAGGGTTCATGTGATTCCAAGTGGTGTCAATGTTCACTGCACACTTCTTTCTCTGCCAGTTCTATACCTGTCTTGGATGCACAGGGCAGTGATCCAGCAAGGCACTTAAAACAGGCTTCACTTGAGCACTTTAAGGTCCCACTGGACAGTACTGCTGCTGGACTGTGGCCTTGGATACCTCTGTTTAGAACATGGTGGTACCCAGCTAGAGATGTGGGTGTCACATCCACTCTGTTTTCATGCTATTTAGCAGAGTTGAAAATATAAATGGCTTATAATAACAACAGTAACCAAACCACAAAAAACCCAAACAACCAAACAAAAAGCCCAGCAAAAAGCCAAACACCCCCCCCCGAAATTCTTGTGATAATTTTCATGTGCATGAGAATAAAATGCATGAAAATGCTGTTGATTTTTATGGAATCCAAAAATCCCAGAAGTATTCAGGTTACAGAGGTGTGTTGCTAAGACACAGAATGGAAATATTCAAAATGTGTATTTCGGTAGGCAAAAAAATGTAGATCTCCAGAGTTCTTGCCCCACTCCCAGCATTTCACACCTTCTTTTGCCATGTGATTCTCATTGCTCTGACTCCCTTTCATTTGCTTCTTTTCTGACAGACTGTCTCCTAACAGCAAGTGACTGTACAGAGGGTAGATCAGGCCAGTTGTACTCTGCCGGCTGAGAAGTGGTATAAAAAATTAAGAATAAACAGGTTGGGGCATTTTTTGAAATAAATTTGGCTCTGAAAGAACATATGATGCCTTTGAAATTTGAAAAATCTGGATTCTCATTTCAGGGGCTTATTACAGACATCTTGCTTTTGTGTGCACTAACTTCTATAATACTTAAGAAATTCCATATATTATAACACGTGAGGAAATCACACCACCTGAAGGGCAGGAAAATTATAATGAGGGCTTAAAATGGTCCTTTTCTCTGGAACGCCTTGGGAAAGAATGTCTATAACAGTAACTTTAACATATATAGGAATCAATTTAATTAGCTTAAAGTGTTAATAATGTAGCTGCCCTGCCTGCTGCTTCTTAAGTGAGGCATAATACATGGAAATGTAAACAATTCCTAAATATATGTTGCTAGTATCTGAACAGCAGATGCTCACGGGTTGTCTGTTTTCCACTGAACAAATTATTTAGTTAGAACAGGTGCTGGAGGCTTATCTTCAGATCACAGTTTAAGAACACAACCCTAGCCAAGAAAACACTTAACAAAGCATGTACTGGTGCCCTCTGGGGTGTTGAAAGCTAAATACCCACATACCTGTCTTCAGTAATGCTTTCCTCAGCCAGGGCCTTAGTCCCAAACAGTCAGTTCTTCTTTCAGAAAGCCAAGTATGTGTGAAGGCCTAAGGAGCCTGACTGACATTTGTACTCCTGCTTTTTGGAACAGGGTGTCCCTGGTGATCCCACCATGCCAGAAGTCTCGCTATGCCACGTACTTCGATGTGGCCGTGCTGCGCTGCCTGCTGCAGCCACACTGGTCCGAGGAGGGGACACAGTGGTCACTGATGTACTACCTGCAGAGGCTGAGGCACATGTTGCAGGAAAAACCAGAGAAATCACCTGAGCCAGAGGTCACCCCTTTGCTGAGGCCTCGGAGCAGCTCCATGGTGGCTGCTGCACCCTCTCTGGTGAACACCCACAAAACTCAGGTAAGCAGTTGCTATCAAGAAGAAAATAGCTGCTGTCGTGGCAGTGCTGGGAAGTGATGGCTGGACAAGTAGGGAGAGGAACAATTTTGGTGTTGGTTCAACTGCCCAGGGGCATCATTCAGAAGCAGACCCTGAGAATGATTGATTAGGGTTTTGGAGGCAGAATCTGGTGCAAGTCAGAGCTGGTGACTGCTGAAGGCTGGAGGGTTGATTTCAGATAATTAATCTAGGGTGAACTGGGAGAGCATTAGTTTTTAATGTGAGAATATACTAACGTAGTTGTCAGAAAAATGGAACTGCCTTTGCACTACAGTGTAATGGGCAGGACTCACTGACCTTCTTTGGTGTAGCCTCACAAAGGAAAGAAAAAGAACTGCACTTGGTACTGCACTGCAGTACTCCAGGCAAAAACTTGGGTTAAAATACTGGACTAGATGTGGCAAACAGTGGCAATGAGCTAAAGCCCTCCACGTTGTTACCTCTTCTCCTGCTATTATTCTTATTGCATAACTTTTATACATGCCAACAAAACCTCAGTAGACAAACCATCCTAATAGGTGTCCAGACTTGCTTGCTATTTGCTGGAAAATGAACCCCAGACTCCTGACCTTGGTGCAGTGAAGATATTTGTGCTTTTTCTTTTGGCTAGGTCCCTTGTTCCAGGGATAAAAAGGGGATGCTGTTGCAGTTACAGTTAATCTCCTTGTTGATTTGTGCTACTTTTAGGCAGTGCCCTCTTTTCCTGTCATGTGGGCTTTTAACAGCAAATTCTGGTTTACTGAGTTGATGGAACTGCTTAAAAAAATTTAATAGAGATTCTATTTTTGCCATCCAATTTTATGACACACGTCAAGGAAAAGACTCTCTCTTCTGTTAATGTTGCTATCAAATGTCTTTTTTTTTTTGAGTCAGAAATCTCAGAATTCTTAATGTTTTTCTTAAAATCATTGCTTTCAATTTTGTAGGGCTCTGATGGTATTTGGCCTGTCTTTTTATAAGACAGAAGGGTGAAATCTCTTCTGTGGAGCCCAGGTGCTTATAATCCAGAAGACAAGCATAAACAAAGTAAATATTAGTACTGTAATTTTTAAATCTCAGGACTTTATAGCCATTCTTTTTATGAGAGCATTTTAAGGGCTCAGCAGCAACAGTATTGTTTAAACTGTATTATACTTCAGTGTAATTTCTATAAAATATTTTCTTTGACATAGCTCCATAAAGGCCAGGCAATATAAATTACTGTTCCATTTTAATCTACCTTTGCATGGGGATTGTATGGGATTGCTGCCCATGCACAGAAGATCCTCCTTAATATCATCTCCTGGAGGGAAAATTGAAAGATTGCTGTTGATGTGGTTCACTATTTCCATGCATGGAAATGGCACAGTCCCTTTGCCCTTGCTCATAACAACCTGCTTCTTTTGCACATTAGCCAGTTTAGCTCCTAGTGCAACAGAGAGTGCAGTCAGTGGTTTACAGAGGCAGTATGAATGGTGTCTTCCTGGTTCATCTCTGTATGCTATGAAACACTTCTCTCCTTTCACACACTTGGCTATTTCTTGCTTTTCCAGATTGTTTCTCTTGCAAGATTCTTTTACTCTGTTGCTTTTCTCTAATATTTTTTCTGTTAAGTCCATTTGACAATTTCACTGGGTACATCATAGCTGTTAATGTGTTGACTCTGTCCAGGGCATTCTTCCCTCCAAGGCTAAGTTTGATTGCTTTTGGTAACCTCTGTCTCAGTCCTGTGTATTCCTTCTGTACTTTATCTAATTGGAATCCCATCTGAACAGGTTTCTAATTTGTTATGCAGAACACCTGTGATGGAGGAAGTAAAACAGTCTTCAAGGCAGCAAAACTTTCAGCTCATGCCCCCCTTCTTTACAACTCGAGAACTGAAATCTGTGCAACACAGAGAGGCACCTGGCTCTGGTTCATCACAGCCAGCTTTTGGGGCATTACAGCTTCTCTTAAATAGAGAGTCTCATCACTTAAGACTCTCTGCTAGTTCATAGCAAAGAATGCCACCTCCCAAGGGCTAGGATTTTTCCTTTCTTTCTATCAACACAAGGGGTTGTATGCTGAGCCTTCACAAGCTCACGTGACACAAAGATATGCTTAAAGCCTGATTTTCCAGTCTAGATCTTAAATTCCTAACACAGTGTCATAATTTCTGCTCAAAGGTTGATCAATTTCTTTTCAAAAATACTGGCATTGTTTCATCAGGGTAGATTTAAAGGGGCAGCAAAAAACTGAGTAAAGGCAAACACAGCTGCCTGAAAATCAGATCAGGGAGCAGCAGGTTCTTTTGTGGTAAATCCACATTCTTTCTACTGTTCTTCAGTTTATCAGGGTAACTTCCTGACCCTCCCTAAGCCTCAACAAAAGTCACAGTTCCTGTTGGTTTCTGTGTGTCTGAAATCATATTTTAGATATAAGCTTGGGCTAAAGAAGTGGGGTTTGAGAGGATGGGAGAAGCATCTTCCATATATCACCTAGTAATCTGAACAGCAAAGTAGGAAAAGATTCAGTGCAGCATTCCAGCATTCCTTGTTACACATGAAAAAGGGCACTGAGTAAAGTGTTCCTATGACAGCTCCTGGAAATAGCTCTTTTTTTTATTTTTTTCTTTTTGTTTTGTTTTTTGTTGGTTTGGTTTTGTTTGGTTTTCTGTTGTTGGTTTTTTTGTTTTGTTTTGTTTTAAGCTGATTGTTCTCTTTTTCTCCTTGTGCTTACTGTCTTCTTTTGGGAACTTCAGGATCTTACACTGAAATGCAATGAGGAAGAAAAATCACTAAGCACAGATACATTTTCCAAGGTTTCACTAACCAACTTGCGTAGACCAGCAGTTCCAGATCTCTCCACAGACTTGGGGATGAATATCTTCAAAAAGGTGAGTGAAAGAAAACTTTCATTTACCTATGATTCAGCACTTCAGTGTCCTACTAAACAGCAGTTGAAGGTCTGCTTGGACTCTCTATTCATGAGTTCTGCTTGGAATATATGCCATATGTGAGATTGACATCCCTTTTCATTTGGATTGATTCTGTGTGCTATTGCTTAGGTTTCTATATACACATTGCAAACAAAATGCTCATATCTTTATTCAAATAGCTGTCCAGCTGAAACTGCATGGGTAGAGGCCACATAAACAGTACTGATTTTGAAGGGCTGATGCTCACTTGTCAGTGACTTCTTCAGATGTTTTTACCTCATCTTAGCTCTAGGTTGAAACCATCCAATATATTAGGCAGAGTTCTGTGGATTCTATGTATTTATCTCAAGGTCCAAGAATGTAAGAAAATTATCCAAGGGCATCCCTCCCAGCCTAGCGCAATACTGAGTTCCTTTAAACACTCATGTGATCCCAGCATGCAGGTATTTGCTAGCAGGGTAAACACCCAAGATAAAAATCTCAGAGTGGAAGGTTATTCTTGGGACACACATCTGTGTTATCTTTTTCCCCCAAATGGTGGTCTTCCATGGCTCAAAGCTTCTCCTTGCTTCCATATCTCTTCCTTTTCTTCCTGCAGTTTAAGAGCCGCAAAGAGGACCGGGAGCGTGAGCGCAAAGGGTCAATTCCTTTCCACCATACTGGGAAAAAGCGGCAACGAAGGATGGGGGTGCCTTTCCTCCTCCATGAGGATCATTTGGATGTCTCACCCACTCGCAGCACTTTCTCCTTTGGCAGTTTCTCTGGAATTGGAGAGGACCGACGTGGCATTGAAAGAGGAGGATGGCAAACCACCATATTAGGTGAGATGTAGTTATATCTGCCCCAGGTTCTGTGTCATTCCTCTTGTAAACATTCAGAGAACAGCAAAGGTTCCTTATTTCTTCACCCATCCTATTGAAAACTGTGGTAGTTTGACCCTGGATAAATGCCTGATGTCCAACAAAACTACTTCAAAGTCTTTCTTCCCCCTCCTTTTCCCCTTCCAGAGGGAAATAAAAAAAACACAGCTAGGAATTTATGGCTAGAGATAACAACAAAAAGAGGAGCCTTGATTAATACACAGGCAAAACAGAATTCAGAATAATGCTTAAATTTATTACTAACAAACTAAGAACTAAAAATAAGAAATAAAAACAGGTTAGAAACACTGTTTCACCACCCCTCCTTCCCCTGACAGGGAATGGGAGGTTTACAGTCAGTTGTTTTTGGGTCAGCCATTCACAGATGTAAGTCCAAGACTTAAGCAGCAGTTCTTCCAACATCTGCTGTCTCATGGGTCTTCCTGTGGGCTACAAAGGGGACAGCTTGCTTCACCACGGTCATCAACACAGTCACAGGGGAAAATTGTAACTCTGAGTCCTTCCCCTGCATTCCGTGGGGTCCTCTCCACGAGAGACATCCTCTGCTCTCTCATGGGTCATTCCACAGGGTGCAGTCTCTTATGGAAAGCTGGCTGTACCTGCTTAGTGTGGGCTTCTCCCTCCGTGGGTCTTGGCCACAAATCTTTTGCAGGACTCTGCTCCATCTTGGGGCTTCTCAAGAAGCAACAACCTCTTTCATGCCTCCCCCTCCTCTGGCAGGGATGGTCTTTGCACCCCGATGGATCCCATGGGCTTCAAGGGGACAGCTCATAATCACCATGGTCATCACCATGTAGTCAGGGAATAATAGCTTGTTGACTTTTGCAGACTCCAATCCTCCAATTTTTAACCTCAGCTACTGTCTCTTACCTCCCAGCACCTCTCCGATAAGTAAACCAAATATCCTTTCCTCTCCCTAGGAAAGTTTACCAGGCGGGGGAGCTCTGACACAGCGACAGAGATGGAGAGCCTGAGTGCCAGGCATTCACACTCTCATCACACGCTGGTTTCTGATCTACCTGACCACTCAAACAGCCACGGAGAGAACACCGTCAAAGAAGGTAAATTTAACACACCAGGAAAGATGTTTCACTGAAATATCAATTCCAAGTAGCTGAGAAAGTGTCACTGTTTCCATGTATGAGTACGTGACTAATTGTTTTCTCCTTTTTTATTTCCTTATCTTTTGAGTGCTTTTTGTTCTGTGCAGAAAATGTTCCAAACCTTTCATGTTTACTTGGTGCAGTTATTGAAACAAGTGGCAACCACCAGCAGGCAGAAGGCAGGATTTGGGTTTTCTGCCTCACCACAACATAGCACAGAATTTTGGACAGAAACTTGGCATTGTTATTTTGTGGGATTTAATGCCCCCCTGCAGTTCACAGCTTCTGGACTGTGCTGAGAATCATAGCATTTTTTCTTAATTCTTCTCATTTCAGTTAGAAGCCTGGCTTTGAAATTTAATCTGTCTCCCTGAGGCCCATCTCTCTTGGAGGTCTCTGCAGAAATGACAATGCCAATATGACCATGATGGGAGAGACAAGAGACAGGACTCATGATAGGGAGAATTCCTTGTCCTCCCCCTGCCTGACTGAACAGAGAGAGTTAAGGGATAGAGACAATGGCACAAGTTCCTGCTCGAAGAACCTCTCCTCTGTGAATGCCCCAGGTGCACATTAGGTGTGAGGCTCTTCAAGTGGAGCTAAACAATAGTAAAGACAATTGTTCATCTGGCATGGAGGTGTGGCTGAGGTTAAGTCGATCTACGCCCTATGTCAAAACTGCTTCCATGAAGAAAAAAAGATAGGTCGTTGTCATAGGAGACAGAAGAAGGAACAGAAGGCCCAGTGTCTAGACTAGACCCATTACTTAAGAAATCCTGCTTCCTCCCTGATGCCCAGGTTAAAGATGTGAAGAGAAACCTTCCTATTATCCATAGCCGTGTTACTGTACTCTCTGGCAGATAACAGTCCAACCAACCCCGTGAGATGCATAGGGTCTTCCAACAGTACAGGATGTATAAACCTACTTAAAAAGCTCTAAGTGTGGGAATTTACTAACATTATGGCCTGGAGTTTAGCATGAGTTTTAAAATCATAGTGAATCTTTGATAAAAACTGACCTGTGCAGCCAACACGCTAACCTGAGAAATTTAAAGTTAAGTTTGGCTATGTCATGAGTTCCTTTCTCTGAACACTGACCTGAGACACCACAATGCCTTTCCATTAGACAGCTTTGCATTTTGGAGATGATTTAGACTGTCATGGGTACTATTAGGAACACACTGCTCCATTTTTTTCAACTGATCTGATGAAATAGTTCATATTCTTGTGACTTAGAAAGCCGTTCCAAATTGGTGCTGCTGTTCCCCTACCTTCACTCCTGCATCCAGCTGCAGAGTTCTTTTTCTTTGCCTTGCAGGGGCAGTACTGCCTTTAAGACCAGGCACTGGACCAATACAGGGAACAAAGCTAGCCAAATTCTAATCCCCCTTTTGGATTAGATTTTGGCTGGCTATGCTCCCTGATCGAATTCACTGCCTGCTTGACTGAGATCAACTTAAGTTGCCATGGAACTGTACTCCTAGAGCAAATTTGGGATTGTTCTAATTTACACTGGCTTAAAGAAAGAAATTAATCTATTTTTCATCCCAGTATCCATGATAGGAATTAGAATCCTGTCTTGTCTTTCAGCATTACAAGGTGCATTAAGAGGTGCATTCCCTTTAAACACGCTCAGCCTCAATCTTCCATTCCATAACTCTAGAGGTGGACATTTACAGGTAGCTGTTTTCCCCCCTGCAGTGCGGTCCCAGATCTCCACCATCACTGTGGCAACCTTCAACACTACCCTGGCCTCCTTCAATGTGGGTTATGCTGATTTCTTCAGCGAGCACATGAGGAAGCTTTGCAACCAGGTGCCCATCCCTGAGATGCCCCACGAGCCACTTACATGTGCCAACCTTCCACGAAGCTTGACAGACTCCTGCATCAATTACAGTTGCTTAGAGGACACAGATCACATTGATGGAACAAACAACTTTGTCCACAAGAACGGCATGCTGGATCTCTCGGTAATTGGCAAGGAACAAGGAAAGCCAGGTCCCTCTTCTGTCAATATAGCTGTACCATTGAGATCAGGGTTTGGATGGGCTTTTCCTTCACCTCTTTATATGACTTCTCTCAGCAGTACATAAAGGTCAGTCAGATACGTTTGTGCATATCCTAAAAGTCTACTCTGAGATACTGCAACTCCTGTTACTACTTGCAAGGAGCGCATGTGCATGTGGAATGCACACATCAAATCTTAAGTGGTACTATATAACAGCTGTATTCCTGGGGCATGCAGTAAATCCCTTATAAAATAGTATAAGACTGAGTAGCACCTTTCTTCTAATGGCACCTTAAAACTCACCATTTCTGCTTTCTCCTTAATGACTTGACAGCTCCTAGTGCACTGAAGCAGTGTCCTTAGGCTCACAGATGTCATCTCATGGTTTCCTTTTCTGCCTGACTGTGCCCAGCCTGTGGTTTCTTGTCTTACACCAAGATTGTAGGCTTTTGGGATTTAGGGCTGTATGTCTTTCATTCAGAGTTTGTACTGTGATATATGCTATATGCTCTACACTATAATGAGTCTCTGGTCTGTGACTAGAATTTCCAAGCACAAAACTATACTAGGAAAGAAAATAAACCTGACTTTAAATATAATGTTTGAACGTTCCAGGTGGTCCTGAAGGCTGTTTACTTGGTCCTGAACCATGACATCAGTTCCCGGATTTGCGATGTGGCTCTGAACATTGTGGAGTGCTTACTGCAGCTTGGCGTGGTGCCCTGTGTAGAGAAGGTTCGTAGGAAGAGTGAGAACAAAGAAAATGAGGCCCCTGAAAAGAGACCAAGTGAAGGATCCTTCCAACTCAAAGGGGCTGCTTCTGGTGGTTCAGTTTGTGGATTTGGGCTGCCTCCGGTTAGTGGAACTGGTGAAGGAGGAGAAGAAGGAGAAGGTGGAAGCGGAGGAGGAGGTGGCGGTGGAAGTGATGGAGGTGGTGGAGGAGGAGGAGGGCCATATGAGAAAAATGACAAAAAACAAGAAAAGGTGTGTACTGCTTGTAAGGTCTTCTAAGATTGAGTATGCATGTGTGTGCAACCACCCTTTTATTTGCTGTCTTTTATTTTGCACCGCAGTGACAAATTAATTTGTTTTACTCTGGTTCTCACTGGAGATTCCACTGAGGAAACGTGATTGAAAGTTCAAGCCCTGTAACTACTCCAGAGAAAAAGCTGCCAAAAGCAGAATCTGTGAGCCTTGCATGGACATCTTCAATACCTTGTCAAGTGTTTGAAATCCTCAATCACAATATTTTTTTTTCATGTTTATTATTCCTAACTTCTAAGGAAAAATAGAATCCAGTGCATGAGCACAGCTTTTTTAATTTGATAGTCAGGAATCACATATTTTTCAGTATTGCTATGAGAATTGTCCAAGAGATACTGTTGCTCACCTCCAAAGTTGTAATTTATAGTAGAATAATACCTATGACATTTTAAAAATATGCTTTTTTTTCTACTCAAGCAAGACAGCTCTCTGTTTTTCAGGCAGAACTTTTTGAAGTGCAGACCAGATGGTATTCATAGCAGCAAATAGAAGGTTCATATTCATAGCATAACTTTTTGATGGGAGCTGAAAGGGGTGGGGCTGGACCCTGAACTTGAAAAATAAGTGGAGTAAACACTTCAAGAATAGCAACTCAGTAATGGAGTGTCTGAGAGGAGAAATTGACAATAATTTGTCAAAAGTAAAAAGATAACAAAATGCCGGTGGTTGTGCCAGGATATCATATTGTCTTTCCCTCTGTGCCCCTCAGGATGAAGGCCTGTCTGTCAGCACCCATAGGCTGGCACTCACAATGCTGATCAAAATTGTGAAGTCCCTGGGTTGTGCCTATGGTTGTGGAGAAGGACACCGAGGGCTCTCTGGAGATCGCCTGAGACACCAGGTATTCCGGGAGAATGTAAGAGAATTAAAGCTCATTACAGCGTCCCCCCTGTACTTTTGACATCAGCTGCTGAGATTGCTGTCTGCCACCTATGTAGCTTTCTCTGTATTGACAATAAATGTGTTGCTCTTTGCCCCAGCTCAAAGACTGTGTTGCAGCCCAGCCATAGCAGATTTTCAGCTATTGTGTTACCTTGCAGCCCCTGAGGGTTGCTGAGAGCAGACCTGAGGTCCAGGGTGCTTCTGATCACACCAGAGGATGGGTTGGTACAAATACATGGGAGCAAATCCCCTGTGAGAGCTGGTGTAAGTAACTTTTCAGGTGACATTATCCTTACAGAGTATGTTCTTTACAAAAGGTGCAGCTGTTCTGGGTTGCATTTCTAAACCTAGAAGTCTAAGGTGTAGGTATGTCCGCCTTTCCTAATGGTGATTATGACTGGTTGCTGCTGGGCTGCTTCATCAGCTCTTGATAGTTGGAGTGCACTGTACTTGCAGACATGTAAGTAAAAGACTCACACATGCACTGTTGAAGGGCAGGGTGGATCATCACTGTTGATTCCTTACATTTTGGGTTCTGCCCAAGTTGAAGCAGCGGAAAGTGCCCAGGATGTAGCTCAGACATCAGACTTCATCCAGAAGAGTTTGTCTCCTGCAATCAGTCCAATGCCCCGTCAAATGGGAGCCTTTCGAAGGCCTTCTCCAGCTTGTGCCTCCTCCTCACCCTGTGCACTTGCAGAAGGGAGCATTTTTCACAACTGTAATGAGAATTTACTAATCACACAGTATGGGTGTGAACCAGATGCTTCACCATGGCTTTGGTTAGCCTGAACTGTGTCAACAGAGCTATAATTTCGTTCTGGGATCTGAGCTAAATGGCTCAGAGGTGAACTGGCTGCTCTGTATCCTGCAGGGTTCTGTTAGGTAGGCTCCCAGGTACTGAGGAGACTACAGCAGTGATGTTAGTTCTGGGCACAGTGGGACAAGATGGGGTGAGAGAGTCCCAGTGGTTGCAGTGTTCTGCTGCACAGAGCACTGGTTGAACAGGTACAGTATTCATCACAATGCCAGTTAGACTTTTAAGATTTTGTTGGAGCTGAGCCAGCAAAACATTTAGGCCTATGCATAACATTAAACATAAATGAATAGGTCTCTTGGAGCCAAGGTTCTTATCAGGCCCATTGAACTGAAGTGTTTATGGGAAGAGATTTTCCTACACGTCTAAGTCTGCTGCATTTTCTCTGTGTTTGTCTGGCCAAACTGCTTTGCATGCACCATTTGTGTTGACTGCATGGACAATCACATGTCTGAGTTTACTGGGAAGTTAAGCACCCTATTGTATGTAGCAGAAGAGTCATTTTAGATTCTCTTAACTCCAGCTTGCACGTGGTCCCCGTAGGATGAATAGTTTTGTGATAAGAAGTTGACAATTAATACCTTTTAAATAAAAAGTTAGTGTTTTGAATATGGCTCACTGGGTATAGATGTCTCAAATGGGTTGGGTTTGAGCCAGAGGCTGAAAATCAGATACCTGAGGCTAAGAATCTGTTCTGCCAAGGCACTGAGCCTTGACGGAGGTGGTATGTTTCTCCATTCACATCCAGTTAGATTTCACTTTAGCCCTGGGAATAGGAAGAGAGGCCTTGAGGCTGTCAGTGACTTCACCACCACCTCCAAACAGTGGCACCCATACTAGTGCACTGTCTCCTTTTGCTGAATTTCTTGTTGCCTCCAGAGGTGAACCTGTCTTGTTATGGAATCTGAACTTCCTGGGTCCTCAAGGAGGCTCCTTCAGAGACAGCACAGCAGACCACTGGCTAAGCAAGAGCAAAATTCTCCTGCTTCTGCTTGCAAAACTCGAACACATTATTTTGATGTGGTGTTAATTGACGGATGTCATTGCAGGCTCAGAACTGCCTCACAAAGCTGTACAAACTGGATAAGATGCAATTCCGGCAGACCATGAGGGATTATGTGAACAGGGATTCTCTCAATAATGTGGTGGATTTCCTGCATGCTTTACTGGGATTTTGCATGGAGCCAGTCACTGACAGTAAGTATAGCTAGCATCAGAAACTCTCACTTGAGTATGCATTAACTGTGCCATCAGAAAGAAGCCATGCCCTTTTCCTCTAAAAAGGAAACAAAAAAATGTGAGTTGCTATCCTCAGCAAATAGAGTTGTTTCCTTACCCAGTGAAGGTCAGGAGAGCTGGACCCCTTTGGATTCAAAAACCTGGTGATCTCTCCTAGAGACCTTGTGGCACTCAGTGCACCTGAAATTAAGGGCTTTTCTTTTGATTCATCTTAGCTGTTTTTCGTGGCTCTTCATATAAATTATTTTCATTCAATCATGCGTCAGGCAGGAAATTTTCTGTTTCATTACATGACCAGGCACCAGATGGACTGGCCTGCTTAATCCAGGTCTGAATGGAAATATAACTGAGCATTAAAATTCTCTGTGGTGCCTCAGATGAGGCAGTCAGCAGCAAGAATGGGCTGGATGAACAAAAACATGAACACACAGATGCACACGACTGGAGTTACAAGTGTACGTGCATGTGTGTTTGTAGGGGGCTTTGGGGGTTTTTCTAAGTTAGAAAAATTATACCAGGTGCTATTGAAACAACTAAATATTTATGCTTGGTCACTGCATGCAACAATAGTTAACAATGACTGTTTACAGAGTAGGAATAGCTCCTCTGAAACACTCATAGAGTCTGACTAGTTTATTAGCCTGTCTCTGATCCCAGGTATTTCAGAGAAATCATCAAAGACTATTTGTATATAGCCAGCTTTTGTGAAGAAGATACCCATAGGAAGTTTCCCTGAGTGTTCATCTATTATTGACTCGCTCATGCTTTGAAGTGTGGCAGCTCATGCAGCTCTTGAAAGTCTCTTCTCTCATCTCATGAAACTGGGATGTTTTTTGTAATTAATGTAAATGTACAATTCTTTTTTGACTCTTTCTGAGAGCTTGGTCTCTTTGTGCACCTTGCAAGAACAGCACTCCCATAATTCAGAAGATTTAGTTTTCATGGGTGTTGTTACTTTGCAGCTTAATCAAACACCTCTTGTCCTTTAGAGTGGTAACTAGAAAAGCTGGAAGTATTGTTCAAATTTTATGCCTTATTCTGTACATCTGCAAATAAGAGATGTGGATAAAAGGAAATCAGAGTGGTCCTGATCTTTTCAATCCTTTTTCATAATACAAATATTTCTGGGATGAGTTCATCCTTGTCATTTTTTTTACCCTTTACTTCCCTTTATTTTTGTGGGGTGGGATTGCAAGAACTGAGCATAGGGTATTAGGTGGGGACATGTCCTTCTCTAATGTATAATAATAATAATTCCTTCACATGTGCCTTTAAGGCATCTCTTTTAAGCTGTTCCTAACAAGAGGGCTTGCTTGTACTTGAATTTCACAGATAAGGCTGGATTTGGGAATAACTTCACCACAGTGGACAACAAGTCTACAGCTCAGAGCGTAGAAGGCATTATTGTGAGTGCCATGTTCAAGTCACTGATCACTCGCTGTGCTTCCACTACACATGAGCTCCACAGCCCAGAAAACCTGGTAAGCACTTGATTTCATATTAACAAAGTTACTTTTTCACTTGTATGTCGCCAGTGAGATTTCACAATGAAGACTTAGTATAGTTTAGCCAAATCCCTAGAGTGTAGCAAGCTATGCAGTCACAGTTGAAATATTGTGTAAATGCAATGCCCTTCTTGCATGCCTGTCTTGGAACCTGGGGACTTAGCCAGAATAAAAGCTGTGTAGTATGAATTGCAATTTCCTTTCTGTTCAAGCAGCTTCTGTGTTGTCCCAAATGGATTAGTAGCATAGTCTGGAGCAAGGGATTAATGAACAAGATGGGCAATGGCATCCTGGTTTGTATCACAAAGTGTGTGACCAGCAGGACCAGGGCAATGATTGTCCCCCTGTAGTGGGCACTGGTGTGGCAGCATCTCAAATTCTGGAATCAGTTTTGGCCATTCACTAAAGAAGGACACTGAGGTGCCAGAGCATGTCCAGAGAAGGGCAGTGGAGCTGGAAAAGGATCTGGGTCACAGGTCTGATGAGGACCAACAAAGGCAACCGGAGTTGTTTAGACTAGTGAAAAGGAGGGGAGACCTTCTTGCTCTCTACAGTTACCTGAAAGGAAGGTGTAGTCAGATCACAGTCAGTTTCTTGTCACAGGTAACAAGTGACAGGACTAGAGGAAATGTCTGCAAGTTGCACCATGGGAGGTTTAGATTAGATTTTGGGGAAAATTTCTTCACTGAAATGGTTGTCAGGTACAGGGACTGGCTGCCCAGGGAAGTGGTGAAATCACCATCTCTGGAGGGGTTTAAAAGATACGTGGATGTAGCACTTTGGAACATGGTTTAGTGGCAGACTTGGCAGTGCTGGGTTAGCAGTTGGACTCAATGATCTTAAGAGGTCTTTTCCAACCTCAGTGATTCCATGACTCTAAGACGCCAGCCAGCACAAATCAATTTTCAGCAAAGTCAAGCCAGTTCACTTGGTTAAGGACATGGCCCACCCATGGCAGAGTGAGTTACTGAGTAGCAATTTGCTAGATCTGCCCAAAGTTTAAATAAACATTCAATTTACCAAACACCTGGAGGAAAGTAAGGTGCTGCTGGTTGCTGCCTATGCACTGTCTTCCCAGAGCAGTCAGTAAAATGGATACCATGAGCTCTCTTCTTCCAGACTGGTGCAGAATCTAGCAGCTAATCTCAAACCACCTCCTTTATTATCAGAAATTGGGGTTTTTCATGGAAGCAACCAAAAAACACTCATATACTCCATCCTTACAGCAGAGCTGTGGAGGCACTGAGATCCAGCTAAAAGGACAGTAATGCTATGTGAAGGAAAGAGAGGGGAGAAGGAAAAAACACAGTAATATCTTAAACCAGCAGAGTAGTCTGCCTGTGTCCAAATCCTCTTGTTCTTTTGGATATTCCTCCTTTGGAATGTTTCTCAGCAGAGATTAGGTGGTAGGATGTGGAAAAAAAAAACTAGGAAAAAAAAAAGCCTTTATAGGTATACAGATCCAAGTATGTTTTTATTTGGCTTTTTTGGTTGAGTTTTTTGTGGGAGGATTTTTGTTTCTTTTTGCTGTTTTGTTTTTGTTGAAAGTTGGCTTATGCAGTTCTTTACTGCGAATTTTCAGGAAAGCTCACAGAGCAAAAATCAGGTTCTGTAAAACTGTTCCCTCCATCCCCTTGCCCTCAGATATAGAGGTGATCTGCACATCACAGATGTGCATGAATGTTCAGAACTAAAAGGAGTCTTGTATGTAGGAGTCAGTTGGGGAAAGAGTGAATCATTCTTTCGTCTTCCTGTGATGTGAAGCTCTAAAATAAGGAAGAAAAAGCTGAAGACTCCCACTGGTTTTGAAACAAAACATGCAATTTTTTGCACTCTACTTCCTCTCACAGGAATCTTAGATTTTTCATACCTTTAAGTTTATGGTTCAGATGGGGGGGATAAAACAGGCTTTAAGTCATCTTTGCATGTGCCCCATCTCACAGCTGTTTTAACCTCTGATACTTCTCCATCTGCTGTATCCCAGTGCAGAGCATGTTCCATAATACTAGCAATGCTCCTCATTGTCTGCTTCTTCTGAGTGCACTAAATGAGTTTCCAGCCAAAAACCACAAGCCCTGTACCTGGACAGTATATCACACAACAGCCAGATGAAGGATTTCAGAAAGCATGAATTCTCACTACTTTTTCACACTGAATTCTTTCTTTCTCATGATGTCTTGCTACTAAGGGCTTGTACTGCGATATCCGACAGCTGGTCCAGTTTATCAAGGAGGCTCATGGGAATGTGTTTCGGAGAGTGGCACTCAGTGCCCTCTTGGACAGTGCTGAAAAGTTAATACCAGGAAAAAAACCAGAGGAAGTAGAGCAAGAGCCAAAACCTTCTGGAAGCAAAAGGTGGGTGTCCGTGATGGATAAGGTTAATACCTGGCTTGCATATGGCTGTATGACAACCTGAGCTGAACACAAATGTAGGAAGTCTAAGGACTTGTGTGTGTTATCTTGATGGCCTATGTCAGTCCTTGATGCACAGACTTGTGCTGTGGCAGCAGCCCCCTTTAAAATTTCATGAACTGAGACAGTAATAGATTTGCAGAAAAAAGCATTGAAACTCTCATGCAAGAGGACTAAGAAAACAGTGAAATGAAAACACTGGGAGAAGGGAAGGTTAAGGCACCTAAGAAGCATAGTGTCAGTTCCAAAACACTGTGTGGACATAGTTTTAAATGTGAATCACATCCTTTCTGTTGTTTATCTGACAGGTAAACCTGGTATACAAAACAAGCCCCAGAAGAAATGTAATCCTCACATGCTTCTTCATCAAAAAGAAATTTTCTCTGGTGCTTTGAGGCTTTTCATATTAAAATATTGGGGAAAAGGATTAAGAAAGTTGAAAAACTCCTGAAAATCTTGGCTTTGCTTCTAAGAGCTGATGCTTTTTTCAGGAAAATATATATAGACAGACAGTAAGTTCCTAAACAGAGAGAGCCTCTCTAAAGCTGCTTTACTCCTCAGCAGTGCTGGATTCCACATCATGCAGCTTTGTAATAATGATCATGAGATGGGTCATCCATTCACTTTGGCTGATGATTTATCTTGTCTTTATAGATCTGAGGTGGGAAGCATCATCATTGACAAAAGCCAGGCCTCAGCTGCCCCCGATGAATGTCGGAGTTATGTCTCAAGCCGCCCAATGCAAACTCCAGAACAGTAAGTAACAGATTGTGCAATGTGTTACTGCCAGCAGCTTTCTTCTGGGGTTAGTACAAATGGGCAAGACAGCAAAGACTTCTCTTTGGATGGTACAACAAGTGGTTGAGCATCTCTACAGGAGCTGCTGCAAACATCCAGGTAATGCCTTTTTCTCAATGCTGCCAACTGGACCCATCCTGATTTTGATGGGGAAATACCAGAGATTGTCAAATGACAGTGCAGTAGATTTGTCAACATTGCATACTACCATAGCTATGAATAGAGTGTTAATTCCACAGAGATGTCACCACAGCTGTTCTCCATGTTTTGTTTGTACTTCTGGGAGATGATTGTGTTAATTTTCAACTTCCAGGTTGTTGGTGAGGATCATTAATGCTTTAGAGAGAGCCAGCCCATTCCTGAGCTGCCTTGGGCATGTAGTCTCCAAAGATTGGTGCAGCTCTCTCATCAGCACAGATGCAATCAACCTGCTGTTAGGCATTGCACGACTGAAATCTCTTACACCCAAAGAATCATGCTATTTAATATTGAAGTAAATTCAAACAATACTCTTAAGAGTTTTAGAAAATTCTATAAATGGCCACTGGTCCCTAAGTAACGTTGGACAAGTCATTTAACTTCTCTGTGCCTCTGAATACTCATTTGTCTTGTTAAAGTGTTTTGACATGCACCGCACAAAGACATTTCTTGCACAAGGGCCCAGAGCTCTACATCATATATTCTCCTGCCTTCACTGAGCCTTGAAAGTCTCAGTGATAACATGAAGCTCTTTACTGCTCTGCAGAATTGGAGCAAGCTGTTCCACTCTGAGCCCTGCCTTAGCCTGGGAGATCACAAGAGTACGATGAAGTGTGCTGTCCCATTCCAATACTTAATGAGAACTGTGGCTCCAGAGGGTTCACAAATGGCTGTCCTGATGTCCTAAACCTCTCTGGTACAAATGCCTGTAGAAAGTACCAGCTTGATCTTACCAATGTGGGTCATTTTAACCTAAAGAAGATGATTTACTTTTCATGTGTAGAAACTGAAAACTGGAATGACCTGCTCAGTGGACAAGCTCCTCAAGGTAGAAAGGATGGTTATATTGTGCCTTGGACAATACTAAACATGTTGTCAAACTTGATTATGTCCCACTGAGAAGAATATGTTTGGAATTCAAAATGAAATAACCTCAAGGAATAGAGAGTTAGTAAGGGCCTAAGTTAGCAGGAGGGAGATCTCATTCCCCTGAGCATTCAAACTTCACTCAGACGCAGTTCATGCTCTGCATCCCTTTTCTTCCAGTGATGAGCAAATCCAGGGGGCTAATCTGGGACGCAAGGACTTCTGGCGGAAGATGTTCAAATCCCAAAGTGCTGCGAGTGATACCAGTAGCCAGTCTGAGCAGGACACATCTGAGTGCACCACTGCTCACTCTGGAACCACCACAGACAGGCGCTCCCGCTCCCGCTCCCGGCGAATCTCCCTTCGAAAGAAACTCAAACTCCCCATAGGTAAATGTATGTCTCTTTCTCTTCTATATACATACAGCATGTGCAGAGAAACACAGATAGATATATGTCTTAAGAAATATTGCAACAGAATTCCTTATTGTCCAAGTATATTTTGTATTCTCCCAAGAGAAGCCGAGAAATAGTGCTCTCCCTCAGCTTTACAGAGGGGGAACTGAGGCAAAGGAAATGTAAGAAATTTGCCAAAGATAGCAAAAGATATTTGTCTCAAAATAGATTATTGAATCTGTGTCCACAAAGGAGTAGGCTGATGCCTTAATCTCCCAGGAATTGTTGCTCTCTGTAGAAGAGAAATAATCAAAATAGCATTTGATAGACAGAAAATATATCCTTTACAAGTCCCAAGACCTGGTTTTGCATGGTAGTTTACAGATAAAACATGAAAAAGGTTGCCTTCCCCTTTCCTCCCATTTTCCGATGCCCTAGCATGGCCACTGTGGAGAAATACTGTGCAATTGCTAATAGATTTTGCCTGGAAGCATTTTTAGATTTGTCCTGAGTGACTTAATCTGCAACAGGGAACTGGTTGAAGCGCTCCTCCCTCTCTGGCCTGGCTGATGGAGTGGAAGATCTCCTAGATATCAGCTCTGTCGACCGTCTCTCTTTCATCAGGCAGAGTTCCAAGGTAAATGTGTCAGGCTGGATTGCAGAGATCTTGAAGGGCAGGATCTGGCTGGTTTTAGCTGTCCAAGGAAACATTCTATTCAATGTGGACAATAAGACTCTATCACAGAAGTCTCCAGAGTAGAGCCATGGGAATTTGAGACTGAACTTTTGTGGCTCATGGTGAAGACTAGGTTAAGCCTACACTGTAGTGGTCAGTCTGCCTTGGTTCACTGAGAGGGAAGTGCAGGGTCTGTAAACACACTTAAGTTTTAATTGTTGATCACACTTCTCCTTCCTTCCTTGTGCTTTTACAGCCTCTTGTGAAAAATTAATCCTTTAAGCAGAAAGCTTAAAAGATGAAGTGCCTCAGCACACGTAAATCTGTGGAGACCCACTGGTGTTGCTGTAGTCATCCTTACAGCCCTTCTGTAAATGCTTTTGTCTAACCAAGGAGACCAGGAGCTCATGATCTGGCACAGCCTGACCAGCTCCTCTGTCTGTGCACAGGTGAAGTTTACCAGTGCAGTGAAGCTGTCGGAAGGAGGGGGGCCAGGAGGAGGCCTGGACAGTGGGCGAGATGAAGAGGAGAATTTCTTCAAGCGTCTTGGTAAATGGCGCACCTGCCGAAGACACCCATCCAAGCTTCATCACACAGAAGAAAAAGATGGTTAGAAATCAGGGTTCTCATCTCCTTTTTTATTTTTTTCAGTCTTTTTTTAAAATATCTTTCTTTCTGTATTTTAGCCCTTTCCCTTTTCTCCTGCTTTCTCTGTAGTTTCTGTATCCATTCTAGCCTTATCCAACTTTTTTAGACTTTGTAACTTTTCTTTCCCTTCCCTTCCTTCTTTCTTTTATTTTGATTTAGAAAAAAGCTCTAGTAAAGTAAATTTTTTTAAAAAAAAATCAAGACTATCTAAATAAATTATGCAATACAACATTTGGGCTTTTTAAATCAAATTGAATTTGATCAATACACTTGAAAAATTAATGCTTGCTTCAAAGCACTTATTTAGTTCAAAATTAGGTATGTCAATCTTCTGTTGCCTAATACAACAGTGGGTGTTCCATCAGGTTTTTTGTTTTGTTTTGTTTTATTCCAATTTGTGACTATTTGACAGTTTTAGCAAATATCAGCACAGAAATGGAAAACCCTGCACAAACCTTGTTATAATTATCTCTTTTCTTCTGTGTTTGCATGTCTAGTGTCTGCATACCATTTGTTAGGGATGCTGGTCCCTTTTTTCTTTGCGCACAACATAATAGTAACACTCCTTTTCCTTACCACAAAAATATATTTAATTGCAATGTATTTTCAAAATCAGCAATGTTTGAAAAACGCCTTTGTGAATAATGCAAGGTCATGATATATTCTGTTATAAGATATCATGCAGTCATTCACATGCTCATGTCCTCAGCTCAGAGCACGTCCTTGTTGTCAGGGAGACAACCTTGTATGTTCTGTTACGTTTTCTTTAAGACAAGCAAACCCAACTCCCAAAAACACACAAAAAGGAGTAGATTTGCTTTTTCACCATTATTTCAGTAGCTTTACAGTATGTTACATTCTCTGGCATTATGTTTTTGGGTTTTTTTCTGACACTACATTTTGACACTGCACTGTGTGTATGTCACCATCATCTGTCCCAGACCTTCATTGTAATGTGTGTTAATCACTGTTTGGGCAAGTGATAGCAGCAAAGTATGAGCATATCTTGCCACTGCAAACTGAACACCACTGCAGAATGGCAGTGGTTTTCAACTAGCTCATAGATGAAAAGTATTGTTTCTTTAGAAGAATGCACTAGTCCAGCACCTTCTTGTAGTGTGATAGCATTCCCCAGCAAGGGAAGGAATTGTTTTCTTCATCCACTACTTCATGCTGAAGTAGGTGTGAAAAATTTCCACTGTATTTCCTCCCAGTTCTCACTGAGAACAAACAGCCGAGGGGCAGTGAGAATTTTGCAGGCTGCCACAGCTGTTTCTGCTGTGCTCCTGTGAGATCTCCTTCATATTTTCTTGTAGGAAATAATTTTTTTCATCTTGCTAGTGCAAGGGTATTTAAAGTTTATAAGGCAAAGTGTGACAGTTAAAGAAGTTGTATCACTGTGTCCACAAGGATCTCTGCTATGCAGTGAAAGCCACATACCATATTAGAATGGTTGTACATGCCTGTGTGTGTCCATGCTTGCATGTGCACAGTGATAGTGATGTGAGGTCTTTTCAGGGTAGCACAGTTTATAACCCAGTAGAACTGCAACATTACGGAGTGCCTTCAAGTTTCCAGGGCTTCTGTGTCTTCCATACGGATAAACAGGTTTTCTGTGCTTATAGAGAAGAGAAGAAGCCTGTTGATGGTGACTGTTAAATCCCTCAAGGTCTGATCCTTAAACATTGAATTGGAACCTCTTTCTGCCTTTCCCATTCTTGTCATTCATGGTGCTATGCCATTACTTTGCTCATGTTTTTTTCCATGGGGTGTTTCCTCTTGTGTTTTTGGGTTTTTGAAAATAGTAGACCAAATTTAAAAGCAAAGAGAGAGAGGTAAAACACATTACAGTAAAAAAATTAACAATAAAATATAGAATAATTTGTCACATCATTTATGAATTGTAACCTTCATTGTGATAAATCATCTGGACCACTGGGAATTTTGTGTTGGATATGTATGTAAGCATACATATGTGTGTTTGTATCTGTATGTGTGCATATGTATACATATATACACATAAATGTATACACATTCATGCATAAAAGATGTTTATTTTAATAATCTTTTTACCTATACTAGGAACAAAGCATATGTACAAAAGTGAGTTACAGTATATTTACATGAGACCCTTAATGTTCCTTTGGGCACTTACTGAAGATGTTGTGCGTGACCACGGAAGTTGTCAGGATGTTCAAGGGACACCCTTGTGGGGGCAGAGCTTGCGTATCCAGTGTTCTTCTGTGTTAGGAAATCATCTCTGCTCTCTGGGTGAGGTCTTCTGCAAGTCTGTGTCACTGGAACATCAGGTCAGCAAGGACTGTCCTGCTCACAGAAAGGCCACTCCAGGATGGACATAGCAAGGGACAGTCATCAGTTGCCTCTACAGGATTATCTTACAAAGCTTCAATGAGATTCGAGGCTGGGACTGCAAAGGGCTGTAGGGATAGTACCACTAAGTTCAGAGGGACAAAACCTTTCCTACATCTTTATAGTGGGGGTTAGGGACATGTTGGGCATTTGTAAAGAAGTCTCTTGAAATTTGATATACCTCTCTGAAGATCTATGTTGTCATTTTCTGTTGTGACTTTTCTTTGTGGTACTTAAGTGGTTTCCAGGTAATTCTGGGGAATGCAATCTCAAAAGGACTTTGAGTTTCAGCCATTCTTCTTTCCTGAAGAAGTCACGAAGTCCTGTAGAGCTGGTGTTTTGACTCTTGTCTTTCAAATCCATGTTTAAAATCAATCTTGAATTCTCCACTTGGTGTTCTCTTTTTCAGTGCTTTATCCTTCAGTATTTTGTAAACTTTTGGACTTTCACATATAAACAGGGAGAGTATTATGGATAAAGACAAGAAACCCAGAAGCTGACTATTGTTGTTTTGACCAGCCACTTTGAAACTACTTTCCTGATTTCTCATCTGTATCTTTCTACTGTTCTTTCAGCTCTGGGTACCAACTACATAATGATTTTCTGCATTAGAAATGTTTATTGGGATTAGTTGATTTATCTTGTGAACTCTCTACATGTAGTTTAAAATCGTACTTGAAAGAAACCCTGGAGTGGGATGCCAGCTTCATTTTCCAAAGAAACTCTTATTAGGGAGCTCTCCATCCCAAAATATGCAAGACAAGACACTTCAAGTGAGAGAGGCTGGAATGATGATGATGGTGATGGTGATGATGAGTTGCATCTAGCTTCATTTTGGGTGTTCTGTTACCTGAAGAAGATGTATGGCTAAAAAAACCAAGGACAATACTTGATTGTCACATAGAACATTTCCAAAATTTACTACTGATTTTTCTGTCCTAGTAGATTACTAGGACATATTACTAAATACGTCCTATTAAATATGTCCTATATTACTAAATTGATACATGAGGAATCAGGTTTATGCATGCTTCACTGTAAAGTGAACTTAAGAGGCAATAGAAAAGTTAGGTAGGACATTATTCAGCAAAAACAGACAGTAAGCAGGATGATCTGTGTTAAGGAGGTGGGGAGGAAGAGCCACATCCTGGTTTACCAGTGTTGAAGTAGAGCCTGGGCTTCCACACTGAGGATGATGGAATTTTTCAGTGACCCATGTATGACCAATACCAGAATCTGACTTGCTGTATGTTTGTTTAGTGGAAGTCATGAATATTCTAAAAATGCCTCTGTTATCTTCAAGATAGCACATCAAGGTGAGAAAGGGATTTAAACTAAGACTGTATTCATCAGGATTTTTGTCTGACTTTTCTTTATTTGTGAGATACTGTGTTCCCTTCTCCATACCCTTCCCTGCATCCCCTTTGTACTCTCTACCTCCTTAGGTTGCCATAGCTTTGATGATCACTTGACCTCCAACCAAGAAGGAGGAAAATCCAAGAACGTTGTGAACCTGGGAGCAATCCGCCAAGGCATGAAACGCTTTCAGTTTCTCCTGAACTGCTGTGAACCAGGCACTATCCCTGATGCCTCCATTTTGGCAGCAGCCCTAGATCTTGTAAGTCATTTAATGGTCTGTTGTTACCTTGTGAGTGAGAGCATGTGCATACATGGTGGTCTGCTATCAGTCACTGCTGCTCTTTGTGCCCGCACAGAAAGCAGGTAAAGCATCACAGTGATGCCAGCTGGTGCTGCTGGTATTAGCTGGAGCTTTAGCATCTGTGACTGGATGAGTTTGCAGACAAAACTGATCTTTTTTTATTACATGGCTCCCCATAACTAGATTATTGCTAGTGCAAAGCTTTTATTGTTGACTTCATATTGTCTTTGCTCACAGCCATTCTGTTTCTGCTGCTAGTCTCAATCTACAGAATGATTGAAGACTAGATAACTGCTTGAAGAGGCACAGGAATTTCACTCAGGGGTTCTGAAAAAGTTATAAATACATTAGACAACACTGAACTATTAGTCTCCAGAGCCGGCCAGTGAAAAAAAAAAAATGAATGTCAGTGTGCATGCTTTTAGGCATTTATACAGATACAGATACTGCTAATTTGTAGATCCAAATCACAGAAGTGACACAATTCAGTTCCTTCTTCCTGATACCAAATGTCTCTTCTGTATCTCCATCCTTCTTTTCCTTACAGCTGCTAATTTTTAACAGTCCCTTACATTTCTAAAGCAGTGGTCTTCAGCCTGTGGTTCATTAAGTTCTGTGACTGCAAGGTGTTTATGTGACAAACACAAGACTGTCACAAATGCAGCTATGAAAAGCCAGCCAATTATTAGCAATTTCTCTGTATGCTGTTCTACTTCCTTCCATAAGTGTTTGGATATCTGCAAGCTGAAAAAAGATTGAAAGCCACTGCTCTCAAAGCATCCACAAGTTCTTTATCCCTTTGTCTTCCCACTCCCCACCTCTTGCCTCTTTGACTGTTGTGATATTTGTGCTCACATTAAGTTTTTTTTGCTCACTGCTGGAGATGCCAGACTCATTGACTCTCCCTTCCTGCTACTGCTGTGCTGCCTTCCCTTCTCCATAGTTGTAGGGATGTTATACTCCGTGCACCACTACTTTGTATCTTCTTCTTAACTTTCCATCATTGGGATGCAGATTCAAGCACATCTCGTTAATGTTGGTCCCAAGTTGCTGTTGCTATCAGTTCACATCTAGCTCTACTGTTTGGACTGGTCCCCATCCATCTGCCAGTAGACATGTTTTTTCTTCATTAGGTCCCACTCTTCATGTTGGAGATTGTTGTCCCTCTGGCTGGAAGCCCTGGAAGCAGTGGCTGATGAGAAGCCTGTCTCATGCTCTCACAGTCAGAAGTGGTTCTTACCAGTCAGGGTTGCAGGGAGTTCAGAGGGTGGTTTGGGGGGGATAGTTGCACCTGCTGGGTGTGCTTCACCCAGTTTTATTCTGTGAGGCTGTCAGACTGCCACCCTGTTGCAAATGCTAAAATAACACAGGAAATGTAAGGTGCATGGGAAGGAAGGAGCTCATTCCTAAAAACCATGTCACCAACTTTTGGGGATGTGCTACTCTCTGTGCTAATTAGATGATAAGAGAGGGGTTAGGCAATTCTGTCCCTATTGCCTGTAAATGTCTTACTTAGTTTTTATATTTGTCAAATGTGCTCATGTATGAAGTCAGCTGGAAACCAGCAGTCACAGTGAACTGTTTGAAGACATCCATCTGACTTCCAGAGCTGGCTTTTACAAACTAGAATTTTACTCTCTCTCCATTCCACTGAATGATGGAGAATACTTTGGTATGAGAATTTCTAAAAGAATTTCTGCAGCTAAAGATGAAGGACACCTTGTTTTAGTTAAAGTCTTAGGAAATTCCAAGTACCTCTTCAGCTGGCATTTTGTCTACAAAGTACTGGAGATATATAGAAGTTCAGAAGTCATGTGCAGTGCAGGTTTTAACAGGTGACAGCCTGTCATCTCACTGTATGTAATGGCAATGTATGCTGTTATGGAAAGTTCCTGCATTTTATGACAGTAAAGTACACCCGACAGAAAATATTCTGGTTTTTAACTTCTGTTTTCAAGCTTTTTAAGTAATAGTTTGAATCAGGCTTGGTGCAAATAGCTTTTTAAGTCATTATATCCAATCTAGCTGCTAAGGCAACCTTTAAAAGATGAAAGGTGAACAGATCTAGTTTCAGTTCTTCCATAAACTTTTTAAGCATGCTTTTTTATGCATATTTTCAAAATTCCATTCCTATACCAGCTTCAAGATCTTTGATCAGCCTGAGTGTTTGTACAGATTTGCCACAGTGACTTAGACTAGTGTAAATGACTCAGGTGGGGAAATACCACCTTTCCTCTGATCAGTTTAATGGTGTGTGACACCTGTCACCATTACATTTCTCCAATAAGATTTGTAAACTGGTCTGTTCTAATGTAAATATTTTATCCTTGTTGAAGTGCCATAATTTTACTGCTTTCTGGCAGGGTTATGTTTGAGACGACCTACTATGCATTGGGACAGCAGAAGCAAAGTCTAAACTGCAGGAATACTTGCTGGTATCCCGAATTCACATCATCCTGGGACTTAGGCAGGCTCAGTTGTTTCTATATCTCTATTTCCATGGCAGAAATATTTGTCCACAGGACAGCATATGACCTGGGAGATTGCTACAAACAGGTCCCCAGAGTAAATGACTAGGAACAGAAACAAAGAGCTGTGTCATGGATTGTACTTGACCATTTTTAGATATAATCAGACAGATTTGAACTAATGTTTTTGAGGCAATTCTCCAAGATACTGGTTACTAATTTCCTCACAACCTGTCTTCATTATACCCGCTGAGCTGCTTTTTCTGCCAGACTTAACCTGTGGTTGAACAAAGCAGAGCTGTCCAGTCAGCATCTTTTGACAGTACTTGAATTTACTTAGCTTACTCTTAAAAGTAGATTGTTGCTATTTTGTACTTTGGACTTGAAGAAACCAGTGGAAACAAATTTTTGCTCAAAGTGCCATGCAAAGTTTGAGAAAGGACTCAAGAAAATTACCACTATTTTATTAGTCTTATAAAATTTATGGTTCTTGAAAACAAAACTGGACCTAAATGCTCTGCAGTCATAAAACTACAGAATCAGTTTTACATGAGCATTATTGCAATGCTGTAAATTTCCAAATCCATGCTGTATTTGGTCCCTCCCACCAAGGTCATTTGCTGTTTAGAATGAAACAGGTTATGTTTTTAAATGCTCCAATGTGAGGACTTGAAATTTTGTTAAGAAAATGGTGGATTCTTATCCATGTCAACTTATACAGTACAATTTTCAAAGGGGAAAGCAGTATAGCAGATCTAATATTAAAGGTGGACTTGTGAACAGTTGCATAGGCATGGGCAGGCTTGTGAGGGTATTGCTGCTGTGTCAAGTTTTGACAGTGACCATGGTAACTTGTGTTCTTTTCAGCTATGCATCACCTGCCTGATTCATTTCTCTCCATTTGTGATGTGTTTCTCTGTGATGTGAATCCATCCCTGTCCATTCTGTCACATCATCTTTCTCTTGCTGCTGCTGCTTCAGGTTTCTCAGAACCTCAGGTAAGCAATCACAGGGAACTTGTGCCCCATAATGTTCAGAAAATCCTTCTTCAGGCAGAAGGTCTTTTCAGTGATTTTTAATTTGCAACTCCCTTTTACCCCCCATCCTACATATCCTCCTTTAATTATAGTTATTGACTGTTTTCATTATGTTTACAACACATACTTTACAAGATTTCCCATATGCTAAGAAATTGTGACTTTACCACTGGTGAACTAAACCAGGAGGAGACTAGTGCTGGGGCTTCATCTATTCACCCTTGTCTCCATGGTTAAGGTTTTACTCTGTGAGAATAAAAGAATAAAATCCTTACCTCTTCTGTGTTCCATATTGTTTGTGAGCAACAAGTAATTTGTAATGTTTTTTTTCCAGATACTAGATATTAGTTTGGTCAGTGGTCAGTGTCTGGCTTCAGATTCCTGCCTTCCTCATCAGAATAATGGGCCACATTTAATGTTCCTATTCAAAAGAATTGTTAAACGATTGCTATTTTCTTCCAACATTTGTATAAAATCTGAGCGAAAAGCTGCAAAAGGAAGTTGTGTCAATGATTTCTTAAATTAGTTCCCAGACTTTAGGAGCATTGGTCCAGAATTTCTTGCTTTCAGCTTTTGATTAAAGCAGTCTTGGAGGCAGTATTCAATAATGTTCCACAGACCATCTTTCATGGTCTCAGGGCCTATTTGTTATTGATAGACCACAGATGATGAACACTCCCTTATAAGTAGATGATATTCTGTTTAAGTTATCTCATTAAGTTTGCTAACATCTAAGTGCATGGAATACATGTTTGTGCTTTGTGAAATCCCTGTTAGGGAACATTTCAAAGCCAGCTTATAAACTGTGGGCATTATTGCAAGGTTAGTTTTACAACCTGGTGGCCACAGGTGGTTTTGGTTGGGAAAATTTCAGTAAGAGGGGGAAATTAAATAGAAATTAGAAGAACCATTTGCTTTTTAGTCATTTTCCATTTTTGTAAAGGTGTTATTTTTGCAGTTGTAGACTGATTGGAAGAAAGCTCCTTCCTGAGTCTAAGCTACTCTTTAGGAAACAAATTACAGTGTCCATTTTTGAATATATTTGAGAGTTTCAGAAGCACTCTTTATCTATCTAACATGGATCCTGCTAGATGATTTTATACAAACTAAGATACACTCAATATCATTTCTCTCATTAAAGAAAAGTGATCTTCCAAGCCAGGGACAGGACAATTTTCCTCTGGAAAACTTCCTTCAAAACTCAGCTGCCTGTTATTATTTCACTACTAAATTGTCTGATGTTTGCTAAGGCTCTTGAAGTTCAGCCAGTGAAATTTTGCTGAATTGTGCCAGTGATGGATTTCCCTCTCCATATCTGCTTGTTATAAGTGCCAAGCAGTGCTTTTCCTGGTTTCCACAAATCTCCATTAATGCTTTCATGCCCAGAATTCGCAAGCAGGACTTAATGTAACAAATGCTAGGATTCATGTGCCCATGCTGCCATTTGCATTCGCAGTATTTGCAGGTTTACTATCTCAGTTTAAAAGAAGCAAAGATGTCTGTCACAGATAATGAGGAACCCTTCTGGACTAAGAAGGGGGCCTCTCCCCCAAAACCACTACAACCTTTAAAATTAAGATGCTTTATTCAAAGAATGTAGAGAAAAAGGATAGCAGTTCCTTATTACAAATATATATATGTATAACCAAAGGAAAAAAAACACCCAAATAAAACACAAAACCCTAAAAACAAACAAAAAACCCAAACAAAAAAGGAACAAAACAAACAAACAGCAATGCCATAACTAAAACTTTCTACCAAGCCTGCTCTCTCCCCTTCGGTGCACTTCTGTTTACAGAGAGCAGGAGGCGATGCTGTGCCTGGGGAGGCTGTGGTGACTCACAAAGGGGAGGGGAGAGATAGGGACGGGGGAGAGGACCTGATCCCAAAGCTCAGGTGGGAATGGCGGCCACAGGGACGGGGCGGGATGCAGCTTTTCCTATAGGTAGTGCAAGCATCCTCTCAGTCTTTTGTCCTAAAGCATTTGGGGTGGGGGGGGGAGCGGTGGTAGCAACTCCTCTGCAGGTGGCACCATCCCCTTGATGAACCTGTAGCAAATCCAGGCAGTGGGGATTGTTCCCTCAGGAGAAGGGCACGGGGGTGCGTAGCTGGGGCTGAGCACCCAAGTGACAGCGGAGGGGAGAACCGTGGCAAGATCCTCTCTCTTCCCCCACCTCCCTGCAAGCCTCTCCCCAGCCATCACGGTAGAATGCAAAGCTGTCAGCCATCCCTTTGTTTAGGCTTTAGAGAGTTGGCTGCCTCTGGGAGCAGGTAGTGGGGGCCAGGGCTTCAACAAGCCGTCTCGTCCTGGCCTCCAACTCCCAAACCGCTGTGTTGGTAAGGGACAGGAGAAAAAAAAAAATCCATGAAAGATTTTAAAACTGTAACACTAGCAGAGGTGGAAATGCAATTTGACTTGTTCCTGCAGCAACAGTGCTGGATGCACGCTTCTGCTTTTCACAGTTACATGGTTTCTGAAGGAAAGCATTACAGAGGATTACAAGGTTTGTTTTTAAGTTTGTAATGTGTCTCTTTGTTCCCTAATAGTGGTTGAACTGAGAAAGACGGTTCAGTGTTTATGAGATTTGCTTTTAGTAGCTCAAGTGGTGAGACTTACACAGAGAGAGCCTCATGTCAGGTTTTCATGGAGAGATGGCTCATGCTGTGTGATTCCATGGCAAGCTTGAAAAGTAACTGATTAAGGCACAGAATCCTCTGGACGTTCAGGGAGTTTTTCCAATGTATTTGTATTTAAGGTGATTTTCTGCAAACATTTCAGGAAGCTCCTGTAGTGGCACGAGCAGCCCTGTTCCTCGAGTGTGCACGCTTTGTTCACCGCTGCAATCGTGGCAACTGGCCTGAGTGGATGAAAGGCCACCATGTGAACATTACTAAGAAAGGCCTATCCCGTGGCCGTTCCCCTATTGTGGGCAACAAAAGGAACCAGAAGCTGCAGTGGAATGCAGCTAAGCTCTTCTACCAGTGGGGAGATGTAAGTGTTTGTTTCTCTTCTACTTACATGAAAAATATGCCAGACTGTAAAGGTACTTGGGTCCTGTATAGAACTTCAGTTCCAGTAAAGTGGGGGCTCACAAGCCTCCCTTCCAACTTGTACTTCACAGCCTGCCAGGACCAGCTCTTCTCCTAACAGAAATTAATTTGTGAGGACATGTTCCCTCAGAGGATCCATTTGGTCCACTCTCCTTTTTCCAGCACTTATCATATGTGAATGGCTAAGGAAGAGTAAGAGCAGGGGGTGTGGTACTAATCTCTTTTTTTGAAGGTTCTAAAATTTTTAAGCCCAGGGCTGCTTGAGCTTGGTGTGGTGCTGTGTATTTACTAATGGATTTCTCCTCGATATACTTACTCAGTTTCTCTTTACCCATAAACACTGTTAGCAGTCAAGGAATTCTACAGGGCTACTACATGTCCTCTAAAGAACTGACTCTTTGGAGGTTGACTCTTCTAAGTTTTGTTTTATTGTGATCTCTTACCATACAGGAACTAGGCAATTGCCTTATCTGGCCCTATCAATACCACCTGCAATGTCTTTGGAAACTCTAACATCCCTATGTGCCTTCATAGCTTTTTTGATCAGATTTTTTTGAAAAGCTCACCAGGGAGTCTCTCATTTAAAAATGGAAGCAGGTTTTCCTGTGGGCTTTCAACAGTTTTATGGAGGAAATAGGGCCTGTTACTGGGTTCCTGAGTCCCAGGATAGTTTCTTGAACAGAAGACATACATTCTCAGGGGAAAGGCTTAGCAAAACTCTGGAATACATATATCAAGGATAGAAAGAGAAGTGGAAGAAATTAATACAAAATAATGACCTAATCTCCTTCTACCTGTCATGTGCCAGTTTTCTGGGGGGAGATGTTATTAAACTAAATCTGCAAAAATTTTTTGTCCTGAAATTTGACACTGCTTGCAAATTTTGGTTGAAAAAAAGGGAGGAACTAAATTATGCTTTTGATAGCAATTAGTCTTCTGTCATCCCTTTCTCCACTTTAGACAATAAAAATAAAGCCAGGACATTCTTTTCTGGCTGGACCATTTCTACAGCCTGCACAGGGCAGAGCCCTTGACCACCAGTGTGCTGAGCCGAAATCCTCACCTCCTTGTGCTTCTCTCTCCCTGTCTGCAGGCAATTGGTGTCCGCCTAAACGAGCTGTGCCATGCTGAGAGCGAGAGCCCTGCCAACCTGTTGGGCCTCATTTATGATGAGGAGACCAAGAGGCGCCTGAGAAAGGAAGATGAGGAAGAAGACTTTTTAGATGACAGTAAGGAGACTCCCTTTACTACAAGAACCCCCGCTTGTAAGAACCTCTGCTTTAGGAGCACTTATTTTTTTCCTCTTTTCATCTAATAGCCACCCAGCTGTATTTCCCAGTCCTGCACCTTCACCCCAACTTCGTCCCCTGTTCTTTCTGTGCCTGGATGTATAACGTGACAAATGGGTAGCAGCACTGAGAGACTTTGATGGAAAAGGGAGGGGGAAACCAGGCAGTGAGTTGCAATTCCTGTACACAGAAACTGCAGTTATAAGCAGGGTAATAATTTATTTTTTGAGTCTTGCTCTCACGTGAGTGCCAAAAGTGCTCAGGCTCCATTCATCCCAGTCATTTCTGCCAAAATATTTATACGAGATCAGCTGTTTTTCTGTTTCTGGACGTTGAAGAGTCATCTCCCCACCTGACATGAATTGGCAGTGCTCTACTAAAGACCTTTAAATCTTCTCTTCAGTGTATTTGCCTGATTTTCAGGCAGAGGTATAATACAGTGGTATATGAAAAAATCAATAGGTCATTAAAAATCTGTATAACAACAAGATAACTAAACCATACACATTTGTGCCTGGGCGTTCTTAAGAGTGGAAAAGGGTGACAGATCATTGTTTCTGAAAGTCTAGATAGGTATGCAAGTTACAGCAAGCTCCATGAACCAAAATAGTGTCAAAACATGTCCTGTTGTAAGTGTAGGTGAAGGTGGTAATAAACATTATATCCCCTCCAGACACCATTTTTATATATGTGTTTGCTGTAATGTACTGGTTCCTGTGTACTTGTACTGTTGTTCCCCATTGGATGTAGTGTGTCCGCACTGTTTATTTATCTTCTGGTTTCTTTTCCTTTGGTTCTGGATTTGTTCCTATCACTGCATAAAGGCCAGTTTTGGAATGGAGAGGAGCAGATGGGAGCAGTGAAATGGCATTTATGGGGAATGAGCTCAAGAGAAGGTCTTGTCCCTGAGCAACACTTTCCCATGTGCTATTGTGTGGTGTGCCAGTGATGGCAGCTATAGGAACATGAATGTCTGTTCTGGATATCTTATCATCCCTTTAGGAGATATATCCAAAGCAGATGGAGAATGCATACAAAATTTTCCTGCATCAGAAATGAAGAACTGCATTCCCATGACTGACTAACAGAATAGGCTTTCTTGTCCCTGTTCAGGCACTCAAGAGGGTGTGGACCTGCTTTAAAAGGGTGCCCTGAGACAAGCAGAGATCAAGCTGTGGTCTAGAAAGCCACTTAAAAGCTGAAGTTTCTCTCCTGAAATCCAGGGTCTGAAAATAACTGATCTGCATTCTTGTATGCTGCAGGGAGTAGACTGAGGAGCATAAAATATGCAGTTGGATATTCCTTTACACTGTATATCTTGTCTGCATTTGGTAGTTCAGATTATTTTAGGCCTTACAAAGTGCACAATTCATTATTGGTAATGTGTACAGAAGACTTGGAAAGCATCACAGAATTAATCTGGTTTTATCTGTTCCCTGCAGTATCTTCTCACTTTTTTGGTTTAGTCTTTTTATTTAGCAAAAAGTAATTAGATCATACATGGGGAAAGTAAAAATGAAAACACTGATCTCTCTGAAGCGTATGTAAGTGGTAACACCAGGCATTACTAAAAAAATGGGTGTTTCTAGTTGTTGTCAGAACTAATTTTTTATTTACTTTTTTTGCTGTCCATTAGCCTAAATGGTGTTTTTTAAATCAATCAAGCACTGAAGAATCCTTTATACTTTCCAAGCTTTGAATGGCATTAGGTGGGTTACAAAGTCTGTGGCTTTTGAAGCTGATTGTTTTAGACTCATTTGAGACAAAACTTGAAGTATTTTGATAATTCCTCTTCCTTTCCGACTTTGTTTTAGGTTAAGAATGTATAATTTGATTAAGGAGTATGACTTTCTCCCTTGATTATCTCTAAATAGCACATGGATTCCTTGAACAAATGAAGCCTGACTTCAAAGGAGGCTGTCTTTTCCAATTATCAGGGTAGTAATTAATAATAATAGGAACAGTACCTCTTTGCTGGATAGTCGTAACTCCATATATTTTCAGAAATTTTTCTGTATTTGAAAGTGGCTCTTTTCTAGAATTGCAAAAGATTTGGTTGAATGCTGAAAAGGGGCTGAAAAGGGGAAGAAGGGCATCTACTTCTTAACCTGTATTAACTTTAAATGAGGTTTATACAAAATGCTGTAAGCTCATGTTAGTTTAGGAGGTATTTCAACATAATATACTATAATATATACTATAGTAAATCATATGTTGCTTCAATATAATAATATAACATAGTGTAACATAACATATATATCATATCTATTAGTACTACTGCATGTGCTGGTAAATACATGGATTGATATTTGCTTGACTATGTTTCTTTCAGTGTAGGCAAAGTAGCATATACAGAAGTCTGGGTTTTCCTCTTTTTGTGGTGCAGCTTGCATTGCACACCATATTGTGACTATGTCCATCACCTCTTGGTTCCAGACCTTGTATAAACTCCTTGCTCATGACAGAACTAATTCTTTCCTAGGCACTGTGAATCCTACCAAATGTTGTTGTCCTTTTGCACTGAAAATGGCAGCCTGTCAGCTTCTGCTGGAGATAACTACTTTCCTTCGAGAGACTTTCCCCTACATGCCCAGACCAAGGACTGAGCCTCTCATGGTAAGTGGACCCTGCACATTGGAGAGAGCCATGCCCACAGAAGTCTCTGGCTCTGTGGAGAGATAGGGTGGGGTAAAAACTCGAGTGGATCTCTGCAGGGAGAAAGGAGCTGTTGTGTGGTGAATAAAAGATGGGTAGGGCACATCAGATAGTTGATTAAGAGGATAAGACTGGAAAAACAACATGTGCTGGAAGTTCAAGTTTCAAAATAGAGATGAAGGCAGCAAGGGGATTGAGAAACTGAGTGTAGGACACCTGAGATGGACCACAGGAGGGGACAGTAGTTCATATTCTAAATACCTGATTAGGAGAGCCAGTTGTCAGAGATCTGGACAGAGCAGTTATGAGAAGGGAAAAGAACAGTTTACAGAGAATTTGCTGCAGCTTAAAAGTTGCAGAATTTTGGTTTGGGTTAGACCAAAGAACTGAAGGACTGGGGGAAGAAAGGAAAGAAATAAACCTCCATGAGACTGAGAGAGGCACAGGCAAATCCTGGCATAAACAGTAATCTAATGGCTGATTAGGTGACAACTATTGATGTGAATAGCAGGACCCATGAAACCTGATTTCCAGTGGTTTGTTTTTGTGTGGATTTTTTCATGTCTAATACTGTGATTTAACATTGTCTTCAGCCTGTTGTTTCACAAAATACACTGGCATGCAGTTATCTTTTGACAAATTGATTTGAAGGTGACTATCAGCTTCAGAGGTGTTTAGCATGAAATGAGACAAGAATTGAATGGCAGACATGGTTTCATCTTTTAAATCAAATAGGAAATCAGGTTAAAAATTGTAAAGAAAGAATGTGAATTTAAATTTTCAAGTGAATATGAAGGATTTAGCTCTACTGTTCTGGGTTTTGTTAATGACAGAACAAATTTTGCTGATCACAATTGTGCTTGACAGGCTGATTTAGCTGGACATTCTTGTAATTAAGCTCTGAAATTAATTTCAAAGGCTGTGGACAATCTACAGTGAAGCTCCCAAGTATGCAAGAAGGGTAATTCTAAAAAGCAATAAATTCAGCAATTCTCCTTAAACACTTTATTGATACTTTTACCACATAATAAATGACCATGTAATAGCAGGGTTTAGAAGTCATCTCATTTAAGCGGTTGGGCTTGGAACTAAAAATATTTTGGATAAGAAGGTCAATAGAAATTTGTGCTTTTATGTCAGATAGAAATGCAACTGATTAATAGCTTTTCAGACTTGTACATGGGAGAGAGGGAGGAGGAATTATTCTGTGATGCATAGGTGGAAGAAACCTTAAGGTCATGTTATGCAAGATCCTATTAGAGAAAATGGCCATAGAGTGCTGCTTCTAACTTTGTATGAGGGAAAGAAAAGAGCCAACAACACTCCAGATCAAAATATTAAGTCTGTATTTTTGGAATGATGCTTCCTTTCCAAGAAAATCAGGTACATAGTGTTACAGTCCACAAAGCTGAAATTTCAGTAGAGCAAATCTCACTTCCACTGATGTTCGTAGGTGTACCTGTTCCACAGATAGGAGCACAGCCTTGGCAGCCTTGAAGAACTGGACTAGTTGTGGTGAACCAATTTAAATACTCACAGACCATGTAGGTTTGCCAGACTGAGCACTGAGTGAGGTAGGCAATCCTGACTGCAGTTTCAGCCAAAGCTTTTTACAGATGGTGGAGCTCACTTTGCACATGGCTGGAGACATTCAAAAGCCACTAAGAGAAATGCCTGTATCACCTGCTCTAGGTGACCCTGCCTTGGCAGGGTGGTTGGACTGGATGATCTCCAGCAGTCCCTTCTTACCCTACCTGTTCTGTGATTCTGGGATCAATGTGTTTTTCCCTTCCTGAACCTGCAGCCAGGGTGCCAGTTCAGTCAGCATAGTTAACCAGCAATGTATGTTAACTCTTCCATCCTGGCAGTGTGGCTCAACCTGCTGCAAGCCTTAAGAGCAGCTGGGTTAGTGTGTGATAGAAATAAATTCCCATTTGAAGCAGTTCTTCCTGAAGCTTCTCTGGGTGCAATGGAAAGCGTGGGAGCTCATACTGCTAGCATATCTGTGTGGTCTGCATTCTGCTACAGGATCTGGAGAGCTGCAGGCTGCGTCTGGACCCTGAGATGGACCGGCACAGGTATGAAAGAAAGATCAGCTTTGCTGGGGTTCTGGATGAAAATGAAGATTCAAAGGATTCCCTACACAGCAGCAGCCACACCCTCAAATCTGAGGCTGGCTTTGAGGAGAAAAAAGGTTTGTCAGCACAATAAGGCTTCTGTATTCTCAGGGCTTGTGAAGTGGCGCTTGATTTTATGTTTTCATTTGCATATACTGTGTTAACAAGCAGGCAGCCATGAAGTCACGTGGCTTTTAATCATTTCTGAGATGCTTCTGGCCTTCAGGGTCCAGCATAATGAATGTGAGAAGCAAAGATGTTAAATCTGATAAAACAGTGCTATGACTGAAACCCATTGAGAACACTACAAGATTGCTAAAAAGGAGCATGCCTTGTTTGAAATCATATCTCAGTGGGATGCTGAGAGAAGAATCACTATTTAATTCCCTTTAAAAATAAAGATCAAAAGTGTTCGTGTTCGGTTTTTTGTTCTGATTACAGGTTTTCATTTTGGGGAAACCACAGATAGGAGAGATCGGTATCTTTCTGTGGAAATCTGTACTGGTTTGGAAGTCATGGCATCTCACAGAATTACTGATCACTTGATCTCTTGAATTCTTTGCTACCACATGAAAAATACACACCTGTGTGGCTTTTGATGGCTAGCAGACTGATGTTACCAACATACTGTATACTGTACAAGCAAACCTCAAGCTCACTGTGTTTGCTGAGAATAGCAGATTGTTTCCATTTTTGAGCCATCTCATGCAAAGCTCACATACTATTTAATGGTACAAGTGTTGCAATACAATATACAGTCATCATGCATATTTGCAAATAGAGACTAAACTGTCAGACAGTTTCCTGTAAATGATTCTCCCTCTAACAAGTTTTCTAGAACTGCTTACATTCTGTCTCATAATAGCCATTTAAAGGTGCAGGTGTTTGAATGATAATTTTGGTGATTGTTTGAAAAGGAGAAATGTTTGATGATTGTTTAAAAATGGTGGAGTCTGTGGCTGATTATCCTCTAGGAACTATAATGTTTATTAATGATTCAGAGCAGTTTTTATTCAGGGGCTTTGGATAAAATTTATGTTGTCTTCAGCTGTGACCCTCACACAATTACTAGAGAAAATAATAGAAATGCTTCCAAGGTTTGCATGGTATAAAACTTTTGCCAAGATTGTGTGTCAGATGAGACAGTCAGTTTTGTGGAGACAGCCAGGTACCCACCTAAGAAAGATGAACTGGATAAATTGATGCTCAACCTCATTTTGTGTATCCTTGGCATATTGGCAGCCCAGAGAAGTACACAGCCTTATGGTCAGCCTGATAGTGTAAGATGAGTGGCATAAGAGGTCACTACCTATTTAGATGAGGAAAAGCATGGGTATGGGGTTGGGTTTTAAAAATAATTATGACAATTAACTGAAATCACTTTTAAGCTTTCCAGGGAGCAGTCCCATCCACTGGCATAGTACCTGAGTGGGAGAATGCCTTCAAGCATGCAGTCCTGCTGGAAAATGCTGGTGGCCAGTCTCTAACTATTCTATTTTTCTTAGAAACGATGCTGACTTAGCTGTTCCTGCACATGTTACTGTGCTGCAGGCATAATGCAGAATTGAGTTATTCTTGCAAAGATGGTATTAACTTTCTTCATCCTTGCCTCTGTTAAACTACATTTTCCTCCAGTTTTAATTGGATTTTTTTCACTTCTGCCTTTTCCCTAAGCTGTCATTTAGTTTTCCTTTACTAAAGCTGCCTTTTTACTGCATTGTAGACATGGGAAAAGTGACTAGGGTAGGAAGACTGAATCCTAATTTAGCAATATACTGTAGCAAAAATATAATTCCAATATTTTAGAAGCTAAATAAATGCAAGATAATGTTATATTTTAAAATTACAATAATTATGTTCTTTTCTTTGGCCACAGCATATTCTTCTGGGGATCCACTTGTGCCAAATCCAACAGATGCAGAGGCAGCTTTCGTAATCTACACTTTCCTAGATAAACAAATGTTGTTGTGTGAATGTAACTAAATTTTTCATGCCTGCAGTGACAGGTTTCTTTATCTCAGCCTCTTTGATGAGTTTTGGTTTTTTCTGGAGTGTTAAGAACTTTACTCTCATTGTTCCCCCCAGGCACGGCTTAGCAGCTATCCAAAAGCTATGAGTTTCCTGTGTAGAATCTGCTTCCAGTGGGTCTGAAATACAGACATCACAGCTAGGTAGATACTGGCTCTCAGAGGATCATATGTACTCTTTGGTGCCAAAGTGGGATTCTGCAGACTTCAAAAAATGCAGTTACAAGTGCCTAAGTGGTTTTGCATTCAGGATTCAAGCAATAGTCATTACTAAGGAACTCAGCAAGGTCACTTGGAGGGAGATTCTCTGGTCACTCAACAGTGACCAACTTTCTGGTCACTCAACAGTGACCCAACAGCCCAGCTGATTCATGAGTACTGAGGAGTAGCTCTCAAAACATATCCAGCTGTCTTCAGCCAGGACATTAGCCACTGGAAATGGGAGTGGGAATTTGGTTCTGGAGGAATTAGTGGCATTCTCAGAAGTAAAGGTGTGTTTGGTTTTTCTTGAAGCCAAAATACAATTCTATTTAAATATTTTCCTTACCCATGGTATCTAAAAAGCTGCATCCTGTTCATTTCCAACCATACCTCAAAAGGTCATTGATCACACATGGCCTTGTCTGATTATATCTGCAGTAAAATGACTGAGTGTTGCAACATTTGGACTGACATATTGCTATGTACTGCCTTTGAACTAAGAGGAGTATGAAAGTGCAAACGGTTGGTGCTTTGAACATTGAACCATTTCATGTCTGTGCTCATCAAAAATGCAGAGTGTCAGTGGATGTTCTTAACGCCTGAAAGCTGCTGATTTGTCTGAAGGAGAGGATCTACATGCTCCCATTTCTTCTAAAGCATTCTAATGATGCAGAGTAACATGCAGAGAAATGGATTTATGCAAATCTTACTTCACAGAAGTCTTGCTAACCTCATGAAGCAGACTACCCTTCTGCAGTCACACATGCTATATGAATAAATAATTGATCCTACTGCAGAGCTCAGTGAGGTTTAAGAACCTATGCCCATGGGAAAGTAGATTTGTCCATGGTGATATGTTCATGCTTGGGATTTAGCCATCTAGCCTAGCAAGAGGCGATTCTGCACTAATGTAAACCCCAAGGGCTGGCAAAGAAATCTGCAGTTTACATCCACTGGGTAGATCCTGTTTCCTGGCAGGAATTGATTCAAATTGGTGTGAATCATAGGTTTTCCTTGTCCACGTTTTGGGTTTCTGTTAGAGCAGATGACTCTACTTGCTGGTGGTTAAATGAGGGCTAATTCCAAATACAGACAAGGCCAGAGGTGACATACCAGGTGTCCAGGAAATGAGGTGCTGAACACATTTCTGCAAAGCATCTTTACTGCCTGATTGACAGAACTGCATTGGCGGTGGCTTTGGAGGAGCCTCTGGCCCCACATTCCCTAGTAGAAGAAAAGATGCTGCAATACAGGCTGGCAGCAAAGGGCTGGGAGGGAGGGGAGGGCCAGGATCTCTTTCTTTTTTAAAAGGGGAAAAATTAAGGGGAAAAAAGTCCTCTTTTATTCTTTTAATACAGTTCCCAGCAGGAAGATCAGGATAGGAGGCTCCCGCTTGCTCCAGATTAAAGGAACCCGCAGTTTCCGGGTGAAGAAGGGGGGTTCCCTTTCCAGCATTCGCCGGGCCGGCAGCCTAAAGAGCACCAAGTTATCACGGCAGGACTCAGAGTCTGAGAATGAGGAGCTGCAGCTGTCCCACAGCAGGGACACTGTCACTGATATAGGTAACTTAGACAAGTGGGTGGAAAGGGAGGGGACGATAGGCAGGACCTAAACTCTTGATGTTATTGCAGCAGAGCTAGAAATGGCAAGAGACCCCCACCCCAGCAAGCTAGGAGAAATCTAGAGTCCTCTTCAGGAACTTCCTGGACTAGGGCCTGGAAGGAACATGGCTCAAATCCTGGGTGCAGCATCAGCGCCATGCAATTTGTCAATTAGCACTCCATGTTAGAGCATGAACTCTTGGAATGCTACTGCCTGCCAGCCATACACTTGCTGTCTTTAGGGAAGCACGTGCCTGTGTATGTATGCACATACACACACCCCTAAATCATATGATACAATGAATACATGAGGCCATGTGCTATTTTATTGTCCATAGCAATAGATTGGCTATATATATATCTATATAAATATATATAGAGATGGATGGACATGCACTTCATATTATATGTCAGATATGATGCCTTAGGCATGTTGTATGACATGTCAAATAAATCTTCCTATATTTAGAACACAACGGGTACATGTTAAATTAGTCTGTTTCTACATATTGGCATATACATCGGTTTTTACAGTTCACAGCTGCCTTCCTCAGTGTTAAAAACATAGATCTTCATACGTTTATCTTATGGAAACCAAAGGTGCATCCTGCCATGAGAAATCTCCAGCACAGCTGAACTAAAGGGATTCCCTCTGCTAGGGGTGTTAACCAAAAACTGTGGATACATTTGGAGTTGAAATAACCTCCCAGGCTTAGTAGTAATTTTTATGTTGCTCAGAAGATGCTTCAGTAGGTGAACATGGAGAGTGGGATTGCCTGTTCTATAGACTTTGACAAGTCACAGTTCACTTAAAGAGGAGAGAGAAAGGATAAACCAGAATTCATCTCCAGCCAACCCTTAATAGGATTAATGATAGTTTTATAGTCCATAGGGTATGAAATGGCTAGAGGACACACAGGGATCAGTGAACTTCCCAGAGAAATCTCTCCCTTGTCTGAGTTCTTCAGAACTAGTGTGCTAGAATCAGGATTTTTTTCCCCTTTCATCCCCATGACATTAGTAGTTTTCATGGGCAATTAGCAGGGACTTTGCCCGTTGGCATTTCCAGTTGGATGCCACTTCTGGTTGGATTTTTGTTGGCATTTTAAACCACAGAGCCCAGTCAATGCAGATCACTAAACCCACCATTTGCAGTATCTGAATGGTGCAAAGAATTTGTTTCTGATGGTTTTTGATTATCCTTTTTCCTTCCATTAAAGAAAAGAGTGGGGAGGGAGCAATATTTGCTACTGACAAGATGGCCTGTGAGCCAAGTCCAAATGGTTCTTGTAAGTGTCAAGCCAGCAAGATACATATTCTGTATACTCTGGTCTGTTCCCACAAGGCTGGCCTGGCTTACAAGTGCTGACCCTAGTCTTAGAGCACATAGGGAGCAATAAAAAACAACCACCTTTTGGGTATTTTTCTTTTGAAGAAGGGAGCCCTTGGAGCGCAAGCGAGCCCAGCATTGAACCCGAGGTGCTGAGCAACACAGGCATGGAGGAAAACTATCATCGGAATATGTCGTGGTTACATGTAAGTACAAGTCATTGGTAGTGATCTCAAGGATGGCATTTTCAGGAGGAAAACCTTTGTGCTTGCAATAACCAGATCACAATCTGCGCTTTCTCCATACAGCATCAAGGATCTAAAGCGTGAGTAAGCTGCGACCTTTGGAAATCACTCGTTTGCCATTTCTAAAATGGACTGAAACCAGAAAGTTTTTATCTTGCTCCCTCTGTCTATTTCATACATTTAACTTTTAAGGGAAAAGGGACTTTCTCTCTAGGTGTTCACGGACAGCCATGCTCCCTCAGCTGAAAAATCCATTAGCTCAGTATCTTATCTCCAGCATGGCTAGTAGTGGGTAGTTCAGGGAGTGCAGCAGAATGAGCTCCAGTTTGAGCTGGGTTCCCACTTTCTGGGAAGTGGTATTTTAGAAGCTACTTGTCTAACCCAACAGGGCATTGTATAGTTCCAACTCTGTTCAACAGACAGGAAGTACAACACTGCAGATCTGGTTTGGTCATGCAAGGTCTAAGACATCCATTTTGGCAATTTCCATATCCACAATTTAAACTTGCCAAAAGTCAGTTGTGCAAGGGCGTGGAACTGGAACGTGGTGCCTTCACTCTGCGTCAGCCACTCAGGCTGGCTAGAGTCTATGCAATGCTGATTAGACTTATACCACATGCACATTGATACAAATGTTTAGTTATTCCTGATGGATCCCAAAATAATATGAGACCAGAACAGGCAGGCAAACACAAGAATCCAACGTGCACAGGACAGATTTGTTTTAAATTAAGTTCCTGACCTTTTAGAAGCTTATAAGGTTGAGAATGATGTGGCTGCCTTACTTGAGAGAGCCAGCAGACTACAGCTGCATGGACCATAAGTGGATGGAAAAGGTGGGATAGATTCTTTCCGGCAGTTCTGGGTATTTCTGTGGGGTGAAGAGAGGGATCCCTAAATGCCAGTTAAGACCTAGAGTGTGAATGGCTTGGGGAAGCCTGTTTTCTTTAGAGTGCTACTAAGAGGCTGGGTTTGTGTGTAACATGAAGAGAAGTATATAGAGAGCTGCTCCCCCTCTGTGAGGAAACCCTCTGAGTTACACAGAAAGCAGTCACTTACCAAGGTGACCTTTAATTAATTAGGTTAGGGACTAATAGCAGTGCTGCTGCAACAAAACAGGGCTCAGAATAGCTAAGTGCCAAAATATTTGCCTGGTTTCTTAGATGGTTTTAGAGCTTATTGCTGCCATATGGCAACACCAGGGAAAATAGTAACTGAGCCAGCTAATATCAAGCTGGGCTGGGTGGGTCTACTCCAACACAGTGAGGGAAGCACATGCAGAGCAGCTGACATAGCTTACTCCCACCTAAGAGTATACTGAGACATTTCCTTTCACATTCCTTGAAGAAAACTAACCCCCATACCTGGTGGGTTTGCAGCTTTAATGACAATTAAATAGTTGATAGTTTCCAGGCCAAGCCCTCATTCTCAGAGTGGTGATACAACAGCTTTTCTGCAAACAGAGAGTACTATTTTCCTCAGCCTTAATCTTGCCCCCAGCCAAACATACACATCTGCAGCAGCTCTGTCTCTTTTGTTTTGTTAACACTAATGCTTCTTTAGCCATGCCTAGCTAGTTTGCAAACTCCGTGTAAGTACAGAGCTTTGCACAGACACACATACCTTTTTGAAGAACTGTGTCGAGCTTCATGCCTCCCCAGCTAGGCTGTGGCAAAGTTAGCTTGGCTGTCCCCATCACTGTCTGTGTAACTCATTTCTGTAGATAACTATTCTCTTTTGATTTCTAGGTTATGATCCTGTTATGCAATCAGCAAAGTTTCATATGTACCCATATTGATTACTGTCACCCACACTGCTACCTCCATCACAGCCGGTCCAGTGCTCGCCTTGTCCGGGCCATCAAACTCCTGTATGGAGACACAGTGGACTCTCTGCGAGAAAACAGCACATTGAACAATGTGGCAAGAGGCAAAAAACAAAAGGAAGTGAGTAAATAGAAAAAGCAGTGCGTTTTGGGGTTTGTTTAAAGACTGCCTAATGTACTCATACAGTTTTTTCATGAAAAAATTAACACAGCCCTTCCTAAACATAGCTTTGCTGTAAAAAAAACCCCAGCTATAAAGTCATTTAGCATTATGGAAGGAATGTAACTTGTATTGATCGGGGAGAATCTTAGTTGTTGATAAGGTCATTTAAAAGCTTAAAATAACCTGACTTTACTTTTAATGTTCTTTTATGGCCTCTACTATCACCCCATGGAGTCCAGTCTTTTTTTTTTCATGCTTTTTTGTCATCTCTTAGTTCGAATCACTCTTGAAATTCTTGTAACATCTCATGTAATCTCTTTCTTTCAGATCTGAGCTCTCAGAGCTGTTCCAAGAATTGTATACATAGGTCTTTAATGTTTCAGACTCTTTAGTGATGCACTTTTAATGACCAGTTCAGTAGGAACTTTTTAGCCATGTAAGTGGTGCCTTTAACTTCAGTGGAGATACATTTCTGCTTTGGGGAAAGTGCCCACCCAAGCACCAACTTAATCATGTCAACAGGTGGACCACAGTAGGCAGAATACAGTTATTCTGAATATTTGCAATGGCAGAGTCACTTAACTACTTTGCAGTAACATTGAAAACAAAACAGTTCATGAAACCCTCATGAAGGTTTCAGCTGGGTAAGGAGGCTATTGTCCCTGGAAGCAACAAATGATGGAGTAGGAGACAAGTCCATAACATTTCCTCATCAATCAGCAGATTTGTTTTTTTCCTGTTAAGTTAGAAAATTGAAAGGTATTTGTATGGAAGGTGGCACAGAGCAGGTGAAACAGCAGCAAATGTTTCTCTTTTCCTGAAAACTGGAATCCCCATATAATTCCTCTGGCATAGAAAAGTAGTGTATCAGTTATTTTAAAAGAGAGGCAATCATTTCCTCTACAGAAGGCAGGCTGGAGATGAGCAGCGGGCAGTGTTCATGAAAGTCAGCAAAAGAATACTGTGCATTACTATGTCGTTTCATCTCCAACTCTGAACTGCAAGACAGAGAGCACAAATCTGATGAAGAGTGGCTGAGGGAGCAGAGGGGATCAGCCTGGAGAAAAGGAGGCTTAGGGGAGACCAGAGACCTTCTCACTCTCTACAGCTCCCTGAAAAGTTGTTGTGTTGAGGTGGAGGGTCAGCCACTTCTCCCAGGCAACAAGTGACAGGATAAGAAGAAATGGCCTCAAGTTGCACCAGGGGATGTTTAAGTTGGATATTATGAAACATTTCTTCTCCAAAAGGGTTGTCAAGCAGTAGAACAGGCTGCCCAGGGAAGTAGTGAAGTTGTCATCCTTGGAGATATTTAACAGACATGTAGATGTGGCACTGAGGGATATTGTTGAGTGGGGGGCTTCTCAGTTCTGAGTTAACATTTGGACTTGGTGATTTAGAGGTCTTTTCCAACCTCAATGATTCTATGAGAGGAATCATTGTTGTGCACACTAAACACTTCCATTGGTAATTTTTTAGAGGGAAGGTGCAGACTTTTTGCCTCTAACCTGCTTAACTAAAATAAATGGGTGTGCCACCTGTGAACATTACACAGAGAACATTCACATTCTTTATTTGGTTTACTGGCTTCTGCCTTAACATTTTATTGGGAAAAGGATTGTTAAAAAGAGAAGAAAGTTGGGTGACATACGTTGACTCACTGATAGTAGGTCTGTTGCCAGCAAAGAAGAGGGCTTTGTGCTACAGCTCTGGTACTAGAAGACTTTCAGTGTATGGAAATTCCTCTTATACATGATCTCCTTTTCCACATTTTGGAAGATCCAAATGTGAACTCCATTTTCTTTTTGTTTCCTTCCAGTGCTCGGACAAGTCATGCTTGAGAACTCCTTCTCTTAAAAAGAGAGTGATTGATATCAGCTTGGAAGGGAAGAAGGACTCTGGAATGCTAAAATACATCAGGCACCAGGTACTGACCAGGCACTGACCAGGCCATATGATAGTTAGGTAGGCTGATACTTAGGTGTCAAGGTTAGACTGCAACAATAGGGAAAATATATATGGATCTCCAAGCCCACATGAAGGACTGTTCCTGAATATCCGTCAGTTCAGCCTTACATATTTTCCTCATCTGAGTAATGCAAAATTTAAGTCTTTTAAGGTAACACAGTCAAAGAATCCTTTAAACATTTGGGTTCATTAAATCACAATGTGCCTGTCTGTCTTTCCACAGGGACACATGCACCAAAGCTAGGGATACAAAAAAAAGACCAAAAAACCCCCCAAAATTTAAAAAATGTGAGAAATCCTCAATTGTGTTTAAATACAATGTGTCAGTTTACAGCAATAGTTTTTTTTGGTGTTACTTGTTCAGTGTTCCTAAAGAAGCAACAGATTCTTCACAGGCTTTTTCTTAGTGAGATTTTCAAGGATCTGTATTGCTGTTGTACACCACCGTGGGAAAGTTTGGCTTTCCTTTTGTCCTCTTTATCTGAGTTTTGGTGATGTGAGGAACAAGCAAAAGACTCCAGGAACTAGGTTGTAAACACTGCTCTTTCAGTGTAGGACAAAAGCAGTGTTCTTCTGTGGGGCATTACTTGAAATGGCTGAACCTAGAGGTAATTGGTGGGTAATCTGCAGACCAAAACCGAAGTAAAATTACTGTGTGTGTTGTTCCCTATGGGTAGTTTGCACAGTTCAGCCCTAAGGCACGGCTTGGTTTGTTGCAGGTAATGAGCCTCTCTCCTGCACCTTTGTCACTGCTAATCAAGGCAGCTCCTATCCTCACAGAAGAGATGTATGGGGACATCCAGCCAGCAGCATGGGAGCTCCTGCTCAGTGTGGATGAGCACATGGCTGGAGCAGCAGGTAAGATAACAAAACCACTTAGGATGGCTACCCTGGCTACACAGTTTGCAGTAGATCACAGGGCCTTTCAAGGCAGCTTTGCAGTGGAGGAATCTGAATGCCATCAGGGTTTCTCCAGGCCTGTTTGTTTTTCATAGGCTTTCTTGTGCGTTTGTGCTCTGGACAAAAAGAGGTGGCCAGAAGGACCAGGAGGATAATCTCTTTCAGCACCTGGTTGTGGTGGATGTTTGGATCATCAGAATGAGTATTTGTGCTCAACTGGGTATCTAGGCAGAGGAAAAACAGTGATTCAGTCTGTCCAGAGTTTACTAAAGTATTCTGTATGTTGCTTCATGGAAATTGTTAGTATCAGTTGAGGGCTGATATAAGAACTGAGGTAGGGAATGAGAGTGGAACCATCATATCTCCTCTGTTGTGTTGAAAGGAACATTCTCATGTTGCATGGAGACAGCAGCATTGCTCAGTAAGTAGTCTAATGGTACACCATTTATCTAAATTTTCCATTTCCACTTGGTTTTAAATTGTGCAGATGATGTTTGCTGATGACACATTGTTGAGAGGCATCTTTAAGGCAGGAGATGATTAGGACATCATATACTGATAAGAGTATTACCCTGAAAAAGAAATTCTAGACATTGCGTGAGACACTAGATTATTATATTAATTAGTGGCTTGGACCAACTCAAGATTGGGGGGAGAGGGGGCAAGGAATAGGTTGAATTTCATGAAGGTGAGGTAATGTTCTATCCTCTGCCTCAGCCCCTGCTGGTCTACTGGGGCACCTGAGAGCTCCTAACCCAGCCTCAGATTGGCTAACCCAGCCTCAGGTTGGCTAACCCAGCTGGAGCACAACCACTGACCCCTCCCCAGAGTGTCCAGTGGGCTGGACGTCCTGCCTGGGAGGAGTGGCTACAGCAGGCTAGAGCAGATAATGAGTGAATTTTTAGAGCTGAGAATGAATTTTGCCCTGAAGTCCATGGTTTGACCCTGCATCTCGTGTTCTTCAGGCTTCTCTCACTTTCCATCTGCTCCACCAGTGTGCTTCTTTAGCCCACAGTTCTTCTCTGTGCTCTCCTCTTCACCTTTGCCTTTGCACCCAGCAAACACAAGCCCCATACAACTAAAGTGCAATACGGAGAATAGGTGTTTAAGTTACCCACAAAAGGAAGAAAAGAGCAAAGGAAGAGAGATTAAGGGAAAAAATAATAGAGAGAAAGAGAGAGGAAAATATAGTTGCCACTAAGAAATCACATGTTGACAAACTTGGGGAGGGAAGGCTGAGGCAAGATGGAGACCTTGTGCATGCCTCTTTTATCTATTGTGGCCACTTTCCCCAGGCAGGACTCTTGGTTCACTGACTACTCAAGTGTCTTCCTAGTCAAAGTGAGGGGTGTCACAGCCAGTCAGAGGCTCTGGGGGGCATGGTGTGGGCAGGCTACCCAGGTGGGCATTATTGACCCACAGCTCAGCCACATGGCTTCCCTGTCATGTGCCATTGGCCATGTTGGCTGCAGGCCTATTCCTTTCTGGCCCCCTGTCAAGAAAAAACAGTTGATCTGAATATGAATCAAACCACCTGGTGAGATACCAATCCAGTTTCTGACAGGCTCCAAAAGATGGAGTCACACTTGCTTGATTTCATGAAGCAGCAGTTTTCTCTACACTTGGTAGACTGGTGATCTCATTTCAGGAACCAAGATGGGGTTTCTTTTGGTGGGGGTTTGTACAGCTGTGGTTTCTCCTTACCAAATAAACACATTATTAAGAAAACAGATGATCAAATATTCTCTCCCTGCAGCTGCCATGTTCCTGCTATGTGCTGTGAAAGTGCCAGAGGCTGTTTCTGACATGCTGATGTCCGAATTTCATCACCCAGAGACAGTGCAAAGACTGAATGCCATTCTCAAATTTCATACCCTCTGGAGGTTTAGATATCAAGTGTGGCCAAGGATGGAAGAGGGAGCACAGCAGATCTTTAAGGTAGATAGGATGCAGGAATCACAATGATGATGTTTACAGCTTGCCTTGTGGGATAGGTGTGTAATGACACACTGCTATGAAATTGTCTGAAACTCTGTTTAGAGAAAAAAATGATTGTGTAAATCACACTAGTGGGGGAGGTGATGTGTAGAACTCCTGTATGAAACGAACTCCTGTATAAATAGAACTGTATAATGTGGACTTGGGTCACGAAAAATATTTGAGAACGAAATGTATGGGGTTATGATTCAGTGAGATACAGAGGTGGGTAAAAATTTGCAGAGTTGATTAATGTCTTGGTTACTTGTGCTCATGTTTAATTAACAGTACTGACAGTAATAGTCTGCTTTAACAAAACGTCTTTCATGTTTTTATTTAGATCCCTCCTCCAAGTATAAACTTTACTCTGCCTTCTCCTGTACTGGGTATGCCATCTGTGCCAATGTTTGACCCTCCCTGGGTCCCTCAGTGCAGTGGGAGTGTGCAAGATCCTATAAATGAAGATCAGTCGGTAAGTGAGAGTAAACACTGGTTTTTCTCTGTAGCAGAAAGGGGAAGTGAAGCCAATAAATGTGGACTAAACTTTGAGATTTTCTTTCCCATCTGGGAAAAGAAATCTAGTATAGTCTATGTAGAATGCACAAAATTTTCTATATGGGCATAAGGCTTTTCTGTTTGTTCACTTTGGTACTGTACTGCACCTCTTACCCCTGCAAGAGACAGTAACTCAGATCTTAGGAGCACACAGCTGTTCTCTTTCCAAGAGCAGGTTAGTGCAATAGACCTGTCTGACAGACCATTGTAGACATATCTCCAAGAAGAGCCTTCTACTGAATCTGTTCAGCTGGCACTAGTCTAATTTGTATTTAGAGACCGAATTGCTAAACGTCAGAGGTCTCTGTCAGAAAATCAGGATGTGTGCAGCACAGCTTCAGGCTGTGTTTCTTCTCTTTTCTTCTCAATAGAAGTCATTTTCAGCCCGAGCTGTGTCGCGTTCCCATCAGCGAGCAGAGCACATCCTGAAGAACCTGCAGCAGGAGGAAGAGAAGAAACGCCTGGGCCGGGAAGCCAGTCTCATCACTGCCATCCCCATCACTCAGGAGGCCTGCTATGAGCCGTCCTGCACACCAAGCTCAGAGCAGGAAGAAGAAGGTGTGCTCTGGGGCCAGGGTCTGCATTCCAGGAACCTGACAGCACTTCCCACCAACACAGCACTGCTTAGGGGATGATATCCAGAAACTCTGATTGCTAGTGTTAGAAAGGTTACAACCATTTGTTGAAGAGTCCAAATGATTGAGAAAAAGTGTATTTAAAAATTCGTGCAAGAAAAACAGAGAACCTCAGATGTATTGAGTGCTTACTGTGTGATGCAGCTGCTTAGCCCATCTTCCCCCCCCCCCCTCCCCCACTTTGGTGGAACTTGCCAGCATTTAGCATCTCAAAGCTCCCAGTATCTTGTGGAATTTAACAGAATGAGAATGAGCAACAGTAGGAATGAAATCTGTCCTTCATAACTTTAGCTCTTTAATAAGTGTGAAAGAAATTGCCCTTTGGCAGTATCTGTCTTAAGATACACAGCTTAGAATATGCTCACTTGCCACTGGAGTTTTCTACCTTTATGGTGACTAGTGGGGAAGCCCAGAGGACTGGATCAGTCTCAGTATCAGACTTTCAGACAGCCAAGGTTACATGGCATGAGTCAGGAAAAGCTTAGTCTTTGAGTGAGGGTTTTCACTGGTCCAGTCTAACAGAGCACACAAACTTCATTAAAGGCATTCCAAGGTATGTGCCATTAGGTGAGTACAGGGATGTTCAAGTCTAAGCATACATTAGGAAATCTGTGAGTAGAAATCCCAGTTCTTAGAAAAAACTAAGCAACCATGACAATTAACAGGGAGTGGATGAAAAGAAGTATAGAGCTGATTCAGGTATAGTGTGATGCACCAAAGCACTGAACAGTCTTACAGAACAGTGTTCTGCTGGTTTCCAAAGCATGAGCAAATTATCTATCTGACTGTTCTTTATAGATTTTAAATTGTGCTTATTAAGTGTTACCTGACTTGAATTCTCAAAGATCTGATTTGGTTGTAAGTGCAGTCCTTCAGAAAGTTCCCTGAAGTCTGTCAGTTAGATCTGAATTGACATTTCCTATTCTCTTTGTCAGTAGAAGAAGTTGCCAACCTGGCATCCCGCCGTCTCTCTGTGAGTCCTTCCTGCACTTCCAGCACCTCTCATAGGAACTATTCCTTCCGCCGTGGCTCTGTCTGGTCAGTGCGGTCTGCAGTCAGTGCAGAAGGTGTGTTGACTTCACTTTGGAGTGTTCTCTTCTATGATTTCATTCACTGAAGTGTTACAATCTGCTTAAATGTTGCAGAAAGAACCTTAGATTCAAATATTCCCCTGAGCAAAATTAAAACTCATACAAGTTATCTGTTGATACCAAAACTGATTTTATTAATTGCTAAGACATCCAAAGAGAAGAAATGAGGAAAGGGTAGAAAAAGCTAAGATTACTTTTAGAAGCAGAGGAAAGTTACCACCAAAAAACTACCTTTTTGCTGAGTTGGTGTGGAGGTGGGGGAGAGAAGCAGTTTCTGCATTTTTTTTTTTCCTGTCTCTGCTGCTTTTCCAATGTTATCTCTTTATTTGTGGAGAGGGGGGTCTTAGCTGCTTTAGTTCTCTGGAATGCAGCTAAGCTGTGTGGTTTCGTCACTCACGAGAAGCTGTGTCACAACCCATGCAGGGTCCTGATTGAGCAACATCTTTTAGCCCTCAGAAGTATGATAAGAGTACAAGGATAAGATATAACTCACATATGGGCATGGTGGGTCTCAGTTCTCTCCAGGCTGCAGAGTTTCAGTCTCTGCTGGCAGGTAGGCGGCAGTCAGTAGTGAAGAAAAGGTGAGAAAGTGAGGGGGAGATGGGGAGAGATTCTTGGCTACAATAACCAGTTCTCTCTTTCCTCACCCCTGATTTTCCAAAGTCTCTCTTTAATTTTATAGTGTTCAAAGGAGGCTGTACGTAGTTTCTTGGCACGCAGCCCTATTCAGATGTTTGAAGAAGTAATTGCAGGATCTTCTGGCAGGAAAACTCTAGCAGGAAGGTCTTGTGAGAACTTCTGGCAGACAGCTGACAGATAAGTTTTTGGTAGGAGGTTTGGACAGGAAGAAACAATGGCATTTATGGCATTTCTATATTATCTGTGTGTCACAGGAAGCCTTTTCTATTGACCCATAAAGATGTGGCTTTTCCTTTTGCGAAATATATTCCCAAACTTGAGCTACTCTATAATAAATTACTGCATTGCATTATTTTATTCACCCTCGCTGTCACAATGTCTTCCCTTGCCATTCATGTTCCATTTGGAGAGTAGTGCCACAGAGAGCCTTCTAGCTAAAAAATGGTAATGAGAAGGGATTTCACCAGAGAGAATTGGGTTGCTCACAAGAAAAGAAATGTTAATTGAAAAATCATATATTTGCAATGAAAATTCTTAATAAAGAAGTTGGCAGGTTCAGTTTCTTCTTGGAGATAGCAGTAAACCTGTTGTGCTTGCACAGTGATCAGACAGCCTGTCATTTTGTTCTGTTTGTACAGCCCCTAACATAGATGATAATCTAACCTGCCTGGATAATACCACTAACTCCCCTTCTACTCTTCTTCCTGCTCCAGATGAAGAACACACCACTGAACACACTCCAAACCATCATGTGCCCCAACCACCTCAGGCTGTGTTTCCTGCATGCATCTGTGCAGCAGTGCTCCCCATTGTCCACTTGATGGAAGATGGAGAAGTCCGGGAGGATGGAGTAGCCGGTACTTACCTAGAATAAACTTCAAGGGATTCTTGCTCAAGTGTGGCAGAACCTCTTCCAAAACTATTTGAAAGTAGATTTACGATAGAAATGTGACTTTGTAGTCTCTATGATTTTTTTTCTCCATGATTTGTGTTTAGCTTCAGGGGTTTTTTTTTTGCTCTTTTGGGATCCTTCAATTCAAGAAAAATATTGAGAAGCTGAAAATGGTTTAGTTAGGGGGATAGCAGGGTGGTAAGAGGTCTAACATAGGTGTTCTGTGAGGAGTGATTGTAGAAGCTGGGCTAGTTTGGTGTGATGCAAAGGAAACAAAAAGTTAGAGGAACATTAACTTAGAGATTACGGCTTGGGAAGTTCAGGTTAGGAATTGGGAAGGAACTTCATAACCAGGAGCACAATGCAATTTCTGTTGATTCTCCATGCAGAGGGGTTACCAAACCTGGCTAGTCAAAGCCATGGTTGACATAACCTGGTGACAGTCCTGCTCCAAGCAGGGCTTGAACTACAGACCTCCAGAAGTCTGTTCCCACCAGCGTTTCTTTGTTCTATGACAAATGGAAAGCCAGCTATACACAGTTTGAAGATATTGATTATGGCCTGTGATGTATTTGTAAATTAATAATGCATTTTTCTGTATTTGTTTCTCTCAAATGTTTACAGATGAGGGACTGTTTCCCTTCCTTCCTTACTCATCATGTCAGCTATTTGTGCATTTAACTTCCCTTTAAATTTTCTATTCAGTTTTGGGTGAATGTAGTAAGCCACCTAAATACTGTATGTTTCATTTTGTGATGGGGAGCTGAGTACTAAAAACAAAATAATGAATAATTCTGTGTTGTTGTTAAGCTTCACAGGATTGCCATTAATTGCACTTTGGGGAGTTAATCAACAAAATTCCCCGCTGAGTAACTAATACTGTTCACCAATACCAGATAAAATTATGTAATAAATCACCATGAAAGTTAAATTATATGCATGAACAAAAGAGTACACGAATTTGTCTTTCAATTGCTTGATTTTGTCCAGCAATTTTGGAGTTATGAAACCAAATAGTTACTTCTTTATTATTCCTTGACTATAGGGGTAAAGTGCTTCCTGTCCTATCAGTAATTAGGGAAGGTTCAAATATTAGACCTGATTAGATTATTATTATTGAGATGACTGCACTGATTACCAGGACTCCTTATGCATCAAAGAGGCTTCCATGTGTTTCAGTACAAAACATGAAAGTTGTGGTAGAAGATTAGGAATGTTTGCATCTAAGTGTACTAGTTCAAGGCTTTTCCAAGGGAGATGATTCTGACCTTGTTTCCTTTCTCTCTCACAGTAAGTGCTGTTGCTCAGCAGGTCCTGTGGAACTGCTTAATTGAAGACCCCTCTACAGTTCTTCGCCATTTCCTTGAGAAGCTGACAATCAGCAATCGACAGGTATGTTCTTCCTCTACCCAGGGGATGTATGAATTGGCTAGAGCAGGGGAGCATACTTGCAAGGAGAATCAGTCTGTGGGCATCACTGGAGAAGAACATTTGCTATTATAATGTAGCATGCCATCATTTGGCCTCAGTCTTTGTCCACTGAGGTAAATGGGACACAGCTGATTTATCACCACTAAGGGTCTGACTTGCTGTAAGCCAGGCTTTGAAGAGTTGCTTGGTGAAGCACAACCCTTTTGTCTAACTGAATATTGACTCCACCCATGCCACTCTTTTTGGCTTTACCTGAATCATGGAGGTGGCCTTGTCTCTCCCTTATTAGACCACTTTCTAGTTCATGGCTTAGTTTTATGGAAGAAAGGTATATTGGTTCTGACTGGATGGAAGGCAGCAAGACTCTCCATACCACATTCTCAACTGCACACTTGGTGTATGATGTCAATAATATCAACATCTTTCAAGCCACCACCTCCAGAATGAATATGAAACCTGAGAAAGATCAAGCCCTTTGGTTCTTTGAGCAAACAAGTTTCAGTGGCCTCACTGTTCCTGAGACTTCTCACCATGGTCCATAACGCTTTTATTTAAGTTGAGGGTCACTCTTGTTTCATAGAATGGCTTGGGTTGGAAGGGAACTTAAAGATCATCTTGTCCCAAGTCCCCTGCCACAGGCAGGGATACCTTCTACTATATCAGATTGCTCCAAGCCTCATCTTACCTGGCTTTATACACTTCCAGGGATGGGACAGAGAGGTTGTTTGTTAAGTACATTTAAGAAGGAGGCTGTGCACTGTTCAGCCTCAGGGGCCTCAGAGCTATCACAGTCTGCTGTTTTACTATCTCTTTAAGGGTCTACCATGACCACCAATGCAGAACACAGAGAACAGGTGTATTTCCTTGGAAGCTATCACCAGATGTATCATTGGCATGGGTTTTCCTATGCGTATCCATGCCCATAACACTAGCTCAGATCTGCTGTGGATGAGGACAAGGGCTCTAGAAGATATTTACAATACCATCTGCCTGTCCCTAGCTGACAGTGAGATTCTGTCCCCTCTACAACCCCTTACCACCATAAGAAATGGATTAATCTACATTTAAGACTGTAGCCTGTAAAGGAAGGGCAGTTAGATTCTGCCCACGCCTCCTGCCCAGCAGTCACAGCTATTGAGGTGAGCTGAACTGGATTTTACAGATCATCTAAGTAGTCATCACAGGGATTATCACAGGGAGAGGAGCACAGAATCAGGATGCTACAGTCAGTACAAATTGCAACAGGAGGTACTGGACTCTCTCAAATACAAACATAAAGACACTGGCCTGAATACTGTACTCTGAGCCTTATTTTGCAATATGTGGGAGCAGTCACAAGCATATAATTCTAATTCATGCACTGAGACACAGAGCTGAGCAAGGGAGTATGGAAAAATGGGAAGAAACAAAGCCAGAAAGGACAAAAGGGAAAAATCTATTCTTCTTTGATTTTGATTGAAATGAAAAAATATTTGCTTTTCTTCCAGGATGAGCTGATGTATATGTTAAGGAAGCTTTTGTTGAACATTGGAGACTTTCCTGCCCAGACATCTCATATTCTCTTTAACTACTTGGTGAGCAGCTTGTGGGTCCCCTGTACAGACAGGAATTTGTCTTCTGACTGCATGTGTGCTAAAAAGTTAATGTCACAATCTGCAAGAAAATAAATACAGCTTAACTTTTCCTACATAGCTCATATCCGCTTCTGCCTGTGGGTGCAAGTCACCAGACTTATACCAGCCTTTCAGTCCTTCTGGGGAGAGGAAAAAGAACTTGAAATGTGTGATTAAATCCCTAAGCAGTCTGTCCTGGATTTTTAAATTGAACAACAGACAGTGAGTTGTAGACCAATAGAAGGATTACAGTGCCAGAAACTTTAAATTATTTTACTTGATTTTCAGAAAGTGCCTTGCTCTTAGAAAGTCCTATTGGAGCAAACCTGGCAGCTTCTTTCAAGATTGTGGACAATGCATTTGGTGCAATTAGGAGATGAAGCAGATAAGATGTATGCTACTCCAGGGAGCCTTTTGTTGTTTCTGAGATGTCTACATGGCAGCACACCAGAGCAGAAGGCATAGGAAGTCTCTTACTGCAAAGATTCTCACTTTTCTTCATCTACAATGGCTTTTAAGGCTGTGCTGCAACAGTACTTTTTGTGCCCAGTCTGCACCCTCTCTAGAAAAAGGAAGGACAGTACAGGCAGATTGTTCTTTAGTACAAACTTTCAGGATGTAAATTTAATCATTTTAGCCCTCTGAGTGAAGAGAGGTAGAACAGTATTCTTATTCTATGTTTATACAATGCTCTGCACAGCTAAAAGAATGTATACAACCTGATCTTCCTCTCACTTATTACCTGCAGGTAGGACTGATCATGTATTTTGTACGGACTCCATGTGAGTGGGGCATGGATGCCATTTCTGCTACACTCACCTTTCTTTGGGAAGTGGTGGGTTATGTTGAAGGACTCTTCTTCAAGGACCTCAAACAGACTATGAAGAAGGAACAATGTGAAGTGAAGCTGCTAGTGACTGCCTCGATGCCAGGTATAGGAAATGAGTTTTGTATCTCCTTCACTTCCAAGTTCATGACTCACTCTACCAAAAAGGAGATCCATCAGAACTGGATCAGAAAAAAGCCCATTACAAATGGCTGCATATTATAAGTCAGTTTTCCTTGAGTTGAGTATTCAGTCAGAAAATTCTACAGCTAATTGCTTGAGATTCTGAAAGCCACTTTAAATACTCTAAAAGAAGCAAACAGAAAGTGATTTAGAATGGTCTTTTCAATCCAGAGTTTTGTGCCACTCGGGCTGTGAAAGGCTGGCAAGACAATCATTGTAAGAATGTACCATTCAGATGCTGGCCATCATGGGTCAGGCAAGAGGTACCTTGCTGAAAAACAAATTTGAGGGTTTATGTTTATTCCTTCCTCAGAGCGATAGTTGCTGCTAAAGCCAGCTCATCCTTTAAAACCAGATCAATTTCTCATTAACTGTGGAAGTGTGAGACTATACTAACACTGCATAATAGATTTCAGACAGGACATGGTCTGTCTGCCTGCCCAGGAATGAGTTTTACCTATCATGGGCAGTCTCTTAAAATTGAGTTAATTAAAGAGGCCAGGGAAAATGTAACTCCTTTTCTTCCTTTAGGCACAAAAACCCTTGTTGTGCATGGACAGAATGAGTGTGACATCCCAACACAGTTACCAGTCCATGAGGATACACAGTTTGAGGCTCTTCTGAAGGTAGGAGTGAGTTTTTGAACTGGACAAGCTGCTTAATAGTACATTTACCTCCATACCTGTATGCCAGCAATCCATTCTGCCTGATCGTCCTGTGCCAGTGTCAGGGAGGGAAGTTCTGCTTACAGGCATTTTTGTGTCCCTGTAGGGGAGCTTGGTTGCAAGAAAAAGGATCCCATATGAAAGGCTCTGAGCTCACAGACAGCCAAAACCCCATAAATGCAACTACATTTGAAGATACTGCAGCTTGCTGGGCATTTGCTGTATACTTTTGATAAATACATAAATTATTTAAATGGTTTTTTAAAGACACAGGATGATCAAGACCAAAGTGGATATGAGGGTTCAGTAGCCAAGAGATATCTTGGGATCCAGGACATGTGAGGTCAATTTCCCTTTCTACCGAAAACTTCCTGGATAGCTTTAAATGAGCCATATTGGAAACAGATTTGTAAAAGCCTTCAGTTTTTACAACTGTATTAAATTTTAATGGAAATCACATCTCAGTGATTTGAAGGATCAGAACTTCAGTGTCTGCACATCACCTATCACTAAAACTTGGTAATTACACAGTAGGGAAATGGAAGCTGCAATACCCGTATGGCTTATATAGTCAGACAAATGTCTGTGATATGAAGACATCAAAATAAGTAACATCAATCTTCAGGACCAGCATGCCTTGATTTTCACAAACATATTCAGGTGCTTTATGATTAAAACCCAGAAATTAAGAATTAATGCCAGAACAGCACCAGCTTGACTGAGACATGCAGGTTTGTACCTTTATATGTTATTAGATGGATATTCTTCTTTTGGATGTTGTGATCTTTGTATAAGACAACTAAAAAGTAACAGAATGTTTTGATTTCTTCTTTTTCAGGAGTGTTTGGAGTTTTTTAACATACCTGAAACTCAGTCTTCTCATTACTTTTTAATGGATAAGCGTTGGAATCTCATTCATTACAACAAGGTAAGGCAAAGATCAGGTCCAGGTGACTTTATTCTTTCCATTTTGTCACTTCTTAAACATCAAGGTTATCTAAAGGGGAACAAGCAGCCCATAAATAGAGTTCTGTCCTATGAGCACCACATCTTGAGTCTCCAGTTGTGCGTAGTGAAAGATTGGAATTTGACAGAAGAGGGAAGAGAGAGAGGAGGAGTCCCTTGTTCTTAAGTCATTAATGTCTAGTTTTCATAGGAAAGAGCAAATTTCTCTTCTGTTTATGCTCTTTCTTGATGTCTGACACTGTCTGAAAGCCCCTGTCCTTCGGAAAGGGCTAAAGAGCCTTTTATTCTGTTCTGTTGAGTGATGCTGTTACAATTACATTTGTTTAAAATACACTTTTTTCCTTTCCTGGCAGACCTATGTCCGTGACATTTATCCTTTCCGGAGATCAGTTTCTCCCCAGCTCAACCTCGTGCAGATGCATCCAGAAAAGGGTCAAGAGCTCATCCAGAAGCAGGTACTGTCATCAAACACCTTTGCCCAGAAACAAACCCTGTAAATAAACCTTTCTTTTCCCTTTAAAGGCCTTCACTCATGCTGCATGTAGATTAAGAGCTTTGTTCTAGCTGTATCTGCAGAGGATGGTAATAAGCAGAAAATAAAAATGGGATGGGGGAATATGGTTAAACAGTATGCATTTTGTTTTAACAGTTGTATTATTCCAGTGAAAAAATGACTACTATATTTATGTCCCTAACAATGTGAGTGTAGAAAAATATCATCAGGAGTGGTTATAAAAATCAGATGTCAAGCTGTTTAAGAGCTACTAGCAGCTAAAATCATGGAAAATATAATTAATGCTGTCTCATACATGTATGGCACAGAACAGGGAAATATTTCTTGTGCTGTATCTGCCAGTAGAAAGTCTATGAAAATCTGAAATTACTTGGGATCATTTTCCTTGCTTCTCTAACAGAAATTAGTCTCACTCTGATTCTAGATGTGTCTCACTTATAAATGAGTTTGATACATCCTACATGATCCAAAAAGATTTAAATGGCCTGTCTAGTTTTTTCAGGGTGTTATTTTGCTTTCCACATTTTTCTGTTTAGAGTACTTAGGGGTCAAAATATTTGTAAGGGAGAACGTATATCAACCATCTACCAGCCTCTCTGTAGTCATGCATGATGTTGCTGGAAGACATCCAGCTTCAGCAAGGAAAGCAGTGCTGTAGCCATTGGCCAGAGAGCAGCAATCCATTGAAAAGTACTTTACTTATTGTTGATTGAGCACCCAGTTCTGAGCTGAGTGCACTTCAGAGCCAAGTCACAGCAAGGCAGGATTTGAAGCTGGGCTTTGTCACATGTTAAGCGACATGCTTCCAAGTTTAGGCTTCTTCCCAGTAGCTAAGAGCTACCTCAAAACTGCTTCCAGAGGCAGTTGCTTCTAGTATTAAGAATCACTCTTCCCCATGGTTACTTTTGGCATCAAAATAGAACAGCTAACCTGGCTAGTCCCACCAATCACAAGTTCAAAAGAGGCTGGTAGAATGGAACTCAGTTTCCCAGCTCGTATAAACCAGAAGTGATCATCTCAAATCAAGCAGGACTTTGCTCCTTTGCAGTAACACAGACTCTGGTCTGCTTTGTTTTATTGACTGCTTTTCTTTTGCAACTATACATACACTTTCTACAGCCAGATGTGACCCAACCTCATCCCAGATGGTAGATAACAATTCCAACCTCATGTTGACTATAGTTTAAGACCTTGCAGAAAGTAACTGCAACCATATGGCTTTCATTTTGTAGTTGTTTTGCCTCTGACCACCTTGGGGCTCACACTGGCAAAGTTTACATTAATCAACAGAAGATCACCTGGCACAATGGCAAAGTGTTTGACAGATAACTCAGGGTCTTTCAGATCTTTTACAATCATGATTCATCTTTGCAGAGCTGGACTGGAGAACAGTGGTCACACAAATTCTAGCCAAAGGGTGCAGCAGTGAATTTTAGCAGGATCCTCTGGGCTATGACTACAGCTTTCCTCCCAAAAAAGGAAGCAAACCTAGGGTACATATAAATGGTAAAGAGCTTTTTGATCAGAGTGATTCAGATTCTTGTCTCTTTTTCTCTGTCAGGTGTTCACCCGCAAGCTGGAAGAGGTGGGGCGGGTTTTGTTCCTGATATCCCTGACACAGAAAATCCCTACTGCCCACAAGCAGTCCCATGTGTCTATGCTCCAGGAGGACCTCCTCCGCCTGCCTTCATTTCCCAGAAGTGCCATTGATGCCGAGTTCTCACTCTTCAGTGATCCCCAAGGTATGGCCCTTTGGCAGCTTTCTCTGGGGGCTGTACAAGACCCAGAAGGTTTTGGTGAAGTACTTCATTTGCCTTAGAAACCCACAGGCTTGCAGCATTACTGGAAGCTGATAAATCTCTTCCTAGGGAAAATTATACAGAGCTGTGGGTTTGTAAGCACAGCAGCAGGAAGAGCTTCACTGTTAGAGGTCTCCAGACAAAGCTACTTTCTGTGGACATAAATGAGAATAATCTATAATTAAGTATTAAAATTATGCATGATACTACAGCTGCATTACTATGTCCAGTATCAAAACTGCTCCTAAAAATGATTGCTTGGAGTCCTTTGCCATCTGCTTTGAGGAAGCAATGGACTTCCAATGAAGACAGGGCAAATTCTGCAGCAAGGATGTAGAAACTGCCCACTTTTTAGAAACTTTGATCTTATCAAAGACTTGCGGATTAAACAGGCCTCTGTGGCAGGATGGTAATTATTGGCAAGTTCTGTAAGAGGCCCTAAAGGCACTTGATTTCAGAAGCGTTATTGTAACTCTGCACAGATGTCCTGTTATGTGTGGGACACTTGGAGGATAAAAATTGAGCATAAATCCGCATGGCTATTCAGGTTGTGGAGGCAGATGATGCATGTACAAGCTCAGATCTTGCACTTTTTGAGGGTAATTTCCAACCAGCAAGCTGTGTGAGATTCAACACTCTCCATTTTCATGTTAGTGCTTTCAGTCAAGGTTTGTTCAAGCCCTGTGGGCAGTTCCAAGAGTATAGGATGGGTGAGAGAATTTTATAAAGGTGGAACAATGGTCAGTGTTATGGAATGGTTCCTTGGAAAGGTCTTTGGCCTCTGTGAGTGTGATGAGGCTGGCTGTGGTGGACAGAGTCAATTGCTGTTGCCTCTTTCCCCCCACAGCTGGTAAAGAGCTCTTTGGTCTGGACACTCTTCAGAAAAGCTTGTGGATTAAACTGCTGGAGGAGATGTTCCTTGGCATGCCCAGTGAGTTTCCCTGGGGGGATGAAATCATGCTGTTCCTGAACGTGTTCAATGGTGCCCTGATCCTGCACCCGGAGGACAGTGCCTTGTTGAGGCAGTACGCTGCCACAGTCATCAACACAGCTGTGCACTTTAACCACCTCTTCTCCCTCAGCGGGTACCAGTGGGTGCTGCCCAGCATGCTGCAGGTGAGCCACTCCCAGAAACAACATGAGGGAATGCTCATGAGCAAGCATCTTTATTCTGACAGAGAGAAGGGTTAGATTAGAAATTAGGAAGAAGTTCTTCCCTGGGAGGGTGGTGAGTCCCTGGCACAGGTTGCCCAGAGAAGTTGTGGCTGCCCCATCCCTGGAAGTGTCCAAGGCCAGGTTGGATGGAGCTTGGAGCATCCTGGTCTAGTGGAAGGTGTCCCTGCCCATGGCAGCAGGGTGGAACTAGGTGATTTTCTTTTCTTCTTTAAGTAAATGAATCTCCATTTCCCTTTTCCCTCACTCTGTACTGCCACACAGAAATGTGAAATTTCCAGACAATTTTTGGATCTTGGGTCTCCCTCAGTGGTTTTTCCTCAAGGGATGGCTGAAATTTGGGGAATAGTTGAAATATCTAAGTTTGCTACTTGCTGATTGAAACAACATTATATTCACTTTTTAATTATGAAAACAACACTAAATGTTTATGAAAAAAATGTATGTTGTTTTTTCCTGTGAGTGATGACAAATACTGGAAGTGTTAAAGGCGGAACTTCTCTTTGCTTTGAGGTTTACAAGGAGGCATCTTTTCCTGTTAACCTTTGAGAAAAATCAGCTACTGAAAATAAAATTTTAAAAGTAGTTCTTTTACAGAAACAAAGGATTATTTTTCTGGGGCTCAGAGACATATCTAAATAGAGATTTAGTATTATAATGCAAATACAGAAAAAACTGTAATTTCTATAAAAGAAGCACCCCCATATATGTTCATTTTACATAATTAATAGCACAGTAGTTAGGACCAGTGATTTCTTTAGCTACCTAAATAAACCCTTTAATAACTGGAAGCTCTAATATTGTCCCTTACATGGTCAGATAAGTATGACTTGGATCCAAGTTGGCAGTGCATGAATTTATTAATTAGAAACAAGACATTTTGAAATAAAAACATGATTTGAAGGACTTGGCAGTAACCATTCTGTCCTGTGAGGGAGTCTCACTTCATTTTCACTTCATATTGAGAAAAATTAGCTTGTAATTATTTTCTATTCTCCCTCCCCCAATTATTGTCAGCTACTGAATTAAAAAAATACTCCTCTTGAGACGTAAAAAAGCAATTTCAAAAAGATTGAGGAAGAAAGCATTAACTGGCTTCTGACAAGTAAAGTACTTCTAGGAAAGGGAGAGAAGGAATCTACCTCTGATACACAGAACAAAAAATAATGGACTATGGGTGTGACAAAGAAAGTTCAAGCATGAAAAGCAAACCTTTTGTTTTAAGGCTGATTTGTGCCTGAAATGCATTGCCAGGAAGGGCAGTCCAATCTCCATCTTTAAAAGCATGTTAGGCAAATGTGTCAGGAATGACAAAGCTGTAGTTGATTCAATCTGTGCTCAGGAGATGGAGAGTTCTTCCCCAGTAGTAATGCCTCCCTGTCCTTTTCTGTTTGCTCAGGTATACTCTGACTATGAAAGCAACCCACAGTTACGCCAAGCAATCGAGTTTGCATGTCGCCAGTTCTACGTTCTGCATCGCAAGCCCTTTATCCTGCAGCTCTTTGCCAGTGTGGCCCCTCTCCTGGAGTTCCCTGTGAGTAAGAGCCATTCCCTCGTCCCAGGCTGGGCAATCCTGGGTATGCTGCCAGCCCCTATCAGAGGCCACAATGGGAAAACAGAGCGCTACACAAAACCAGGACTTGAGCTTATTTCTGCACACTTCTGTGCATCAGGGTGCTGAGAAAATGGGCTGCTGATATCCAGGCTGGTAAATGTGGTCTCGTTTCAAATTTTTGTGTATAAATACGTTATAAAAAGACAATAATGATTTGTAAATCTTTAAGTGCAAATCCATTCTTAGAATCCAACAACAGGAATTGAAACTTAATGCCAAGTTTTAGTACATGTGAACTCTAAGACTGGACTAGCCCTGTTTTGAAATATTCACTAATTATTTTTTAACACTTTAGTGAGTTAAGGCAAGTTAATGGCCAGTTAATTTGAAGTGGAACTGCCAAATCTAGCTGCACATACACAGTAAACACATGTATCTGTCCTTCACAAGGCAGCAAAGATCTGTGTGCAGTTTTCAGATCCTGCACCCACTGTAGCGTCAGTCTGTTGAGTCAGGCAAGCCTTATTATTTGAGAGCAGTGAGCTCTTGAACTCCACGTGGGCCCTTTGTCAAAAACAAAACAAATGTTTTTGACAAAACACCTCCAGATAAAGACCCCTGGGATGCACCCAGGCCCTCAGAAAATCAGCCATGAATGTTTGTTTTTGGAACAGGATGCCACAAACAACGGAACCAGCAAAGGAGTGTCAGCTCAATGCCTATTTGACCTGCTACAGTCTTTGGAGGGAGATACTCCAGACATTTTGGATATCTTAGAGCTGGTAAAAGCAGAAAAGCCTCTCAAGTCACTAGGTAACAGCAAGCACCCTTTATTCAGTAATTCTGGTTTGTTGTTTATTGATTCAACATATGTTTAATGCAGTAAGATTTCTTCAGGGCTCTTCTCCCAGAATGCTGTCATATCTGTTTCTTATGCCTCGTGAGGCTTTTAAGGTTGGCTTTATCACCACCATCCTTTTGATATTTTCTGCAGGAGGAGAATTATTAATTTATTTTCTTCCAAAACTTTTTTTTCTGCATTAAGCCTGCCAGTCTGAGACTAGCCCCTGGCATTTTTAATTATATCATGTGTGGGTGAAGAATAAAAATGCTTAATAAATTGTATCATGATGACAAGATCAGTGTCATCCTCTGCTCTCCTCCATGTGGGCAGGAAACAAAAGCATCCTCTCCAGTGGGCAGACTATGACTAGCAGATGATGATGGATGCCATTCAGACATTGAGCAGTGCTGAGCTCTGGGGGAGATGTTATCACAAAGTAAAATATATATGGCTGTATGATGTATCTGGGACTCTGTCTCTTCACAGTTATCCATGCAATGCAGCATTTAACAATTTGGGTGCTTTGTGAATTGCAGGGAAGTAATTTTTACTGATTTTTATAAAGGCCTACAACTCGTTTTCCAAATTTGCACTTCCCTTACGTTGTATTTATCTTGATGCACTATGAATCCTGTCTAGCCTTAGAGTTAAAGCTTTGTTAGATACTGGGATTTTATGATGCTGCATAATTATATCACAAATTATAATATAAAATAGTACAGAAAGAGGAGATATTTCATCCTCTGTGGAACGTAGCAAACATTTATATAAAATCTTTTGAGTTTTCTGTAGAGGAATATTCCAAGACATCTCTGAAAATTCTCAAGTGTGTGTTGATGATGAATCTGTAGATGAGTATGTTATGTATCTGGTGTCTTCCATATGAAGATCAGAATTATTTAAAATATCTGACTTCCAAATTACGTTGTTTAAAGTGGTTGACATGTTTTGGCACCTTAACTTCTCCTTGGGCTCCTGCATACCAAAGTCACTTCTGAAAACGTGGCTATAGTTGTATTACAAATAATGTTCTCTGGATACTTCAGTTTCTTGGTGCCTGGAACTAATTATCCCCAAAGTGATATTTGTAATACAGGGCTTAAATGCTTTTGAAAACTTTTCTCTGAAATCACTAGCAAAGCCAACACACTTTTGTGCTGGCACCCATGTGGCTAACAGTATAGACAGGGCTTGATTTTTGGGAAGTAAAACTGTCTTCTGCCATCAGTGGTGTATCAGCATAATTTTTGTCCGGTGAAAATATCTAAGAAAAAGCAGAGGGAGCATAAAAATTGTCATAAATGTGACATGTGTCTTTGTTACGTATGAGTTTAAGACTTTGTGATCGTGATGTTTGAAACAGGACTCCAGTGGCTGTAGGCTTTATGCTTAGCAATGAGTGAGCTACTTGAGAAGTGTTTCTCATTGAGTCCTTGGACAGAAGGGTGCAAGTGGGAGTGCACCGTACATTTCCTTTACACAGACAAATTTTTATCAAAAGGCAATGCCTGTTGGGTGTTGTTAACATGAGAAGCAAGCAAGTGGAGAGACCAAAAAGGAAAATATCAAAATATCAAAATATCAAAAGGAAAATATCCTTTCATATTCAGTATGATTGTGTGATAGTCTTCTCATATTGCTTTACTCCCTCAGACTTCTGCTATGGAAACGAAGACTTGACCTTTTCCATCAGTGAAGCCATCAAGCTGTGTGTGACAGTGGTGGCCTATGCTCCTGAATCATTCAGAAGGTGCTAATCTGTTTTATTGGTTTGTGCAGACTCAGAGAAAGCATAAAAGCTGCATAGGGTATTCAAAAGCAAGGCTGGAAAATGAAAGCAGAGGATGCAGAAACACATTCCAAGTATGGGGCTTCTCTGTGAGGCCAAGCACCAGCTAGAACACCAGCTCCAAGTCCTGCCAGCCACCAGCTGCAGCACTAAGCAGGATGGCAAATGGAGCAGCCACACATAAGCTGTATTTCTAAGTGGAGATCACACCATTTCCTGCATGTTTCTTTTATCAGAGAATCAATGGAGAGGGAACTCGATGGGGAGAAACAGGCAGCTGGAAAGCACAGAAAGGTAAAGAGAGCAGGGAGATAAACTTGCTAAAGTACAAAGATCACTTTGCAAGAGGAAAACAGAAAATAAAAGTCTGTGGACTGGAAGATGATTGCTAGCAAATGAATGACATATTTGGAAGATACCCAGAAGCTCAGGTTGTTTTCATTAATATTATTGTTTCTTGCATCACCTAATTTTTCCCCTGAAATCCTTCATTCAATATTTTTTTTGGTTCTGGACTTCTAGTGAGAAGCAATGAAATCACAAGCCTAGTGAGAGATCTGGGGTCCTCAGATAGAAACTTAAGCCTCTACCTAAAGTGGGTTTCAGGACTGACAAAGTAAAACAGACCAAGTGTTATTTTTCCAGCCTCCAGATGCTGATGGTCTTGGAAGCGCTGGTTCCCTGTTACTTACAGAAACTGAAGCGACAAACCTCTCAAGTGGAGACTGGGACAGCAGCTCGTGAAGAGATTGCTTCTATGGGTGCCCTTGCCACCTCTTTGCAGGCCCTCCTGTACAGTGTAGAAGTTCTCACCAGGTAACCCACGTGGGTCAGAGGTCTGAGCTGCATTTGGTTATCCGTGTGGGGATGGGGAATGCACAGGAGGCCACAACAGGCATCTCAGCTTGAATAATCTTTGAATTTGAGACATGGTAAAATTACTGCCAAATTTCACCAGATCACAAGTAGGATTTCGTTGTTCTTGTTAGACTTGGTGTGTAGTGTGCTATTCACCTTCTCTTTGCCAGGCCTATGACAGCCCCACAGATGAGTCGATGTGACCAAGGCCATAAAGGGACCACAACAGCAAACCACACCATGACAGCAGGTGTGAACACTAGGTAAGTTAGGGAGCTTTCCTTTAATTTTCATTTTTCTTAACAGCTTTTTATTTTGTTTTCCATAAGACAGCATCTCATAGCTCAGAGTGCTCAGCCTTGGAGAGCTGAGGAAGTGCTCTACGTACTGTGAGAGAACAGTCTCCTAAAAAGAGCATATAGTCCAAGACTGCAATTTCTGATAGTAACCAAAGTACTCAAGACTAGAATTTCTATTTTAAAACCATGCATCTAAATAGAAGACCAGGATATTGAAATGGAGAGCATCTATCTTAAATGACTTCTTGTTTCCCTTCTTGTATTCTAGAAGTATACTGCCGAAGCAACTATGTTCCTCATTTATCTCCTTTTGCTTCCTGCTGAGTCCACTGTCAAAGTGACCACTGAGCAGAGCACACCTGAACAGCAGAAGGGTCAGATTCTTCTGGCCTTGTTTTGCGGGATTGAACAGCAGTACAAGCACAAACTGCATGTCAGTTGATACTCACAGAGACTGGCACCCCCTCTTCTTCCCTTTTCCATTTCCCTATACATTTCCCATGACCTCCACATTGGTCTGTGCTTTTTTTGCAGTTACAGATAGCAAGGAGGAGGTGACAGAGAACTTGAGAACAATGGAAAAATGACTGGGAATATTTTTGTTCTTAAAAAACCCCTAACAAAACACTAAAGAACCTTCACATGGAAGAAGGAAATAAGGAAGGACATGGCACCAGTAAACTGTAATATTGCTCCTTGGCCATAGTGGCCATTCCAATTAAACAGCTGCAAATTAGACAAGGCTCCTGACAACTCAGTCATAGGGAAAGGGCTTAGGAAATCCTGTTCCAAAATCCACCTGCGAGCATTTGGGATTATGAAAGGGTTTTGTGCCAATATTGATTACTTTTCTAGGCAGCCCTGCCTTCTCCTGGCCAGACTATGCCTTACTGTGCTTAAAATCTGAAAGTCTGCACTGACATGGAAAGGGAATTGTCCCCTAGGAAAAACTGGGGTAGCTGCTCTTCAGAGCTTTCCAAGTTATTACCTGTCTTCTTTTTTTTATTTTTTTTTTTTTTTGGTAATCAAGGGAGATAGAAATCACTCTCTGCATGGATCATGAAAGTGCTATTATGTCAGTTTATAGGGTGTGTAGTGTAGACATCTTGGTTCGTAACTCCTGGAATCAGCCTGTTATTCTTTAAGATCAGTTCAGGCATGGATGAAAAACAGCTTTGACTTTCAAACCCTGATCTGAGAAGCAGATAAACCCCTCCATGCTCAACTCTGAAGTGGATATATGCCATTTGCTTCCATTGCTAGATTGCCTAGTAAAAGGAAGGTAAAGTGTAATGGAAACTAGTGCTTTATTATCTGTCTGCTGATTTTGGAGAGCAGTTAATATATACCTGCTGACAAGCACTATAGAGGTTCCCAGTGCTGTGTGACTTGGGCATCTTGATTTACATTTCCAGATCATTCTGATTATCAGATGTTCAGTCTCTGATGCAAAATATATTTGCACTGCTCCGGATTTCCTGCCCTTGTTTCTTCTATCGTGTTATCATTGCAACAGACTCCTGGCAACAGCAGGAGTCTCATGATAGTAGAATGACCACTGTTACAGTCTTGGATACGTTAGCCAAGTGGTGCAAGGTTTATTAATGTTTTCTCAACAAGAAGTGTCAAGAGAAAATAATAACAAAAGAGAAAAACACACTGAGGTGTTTTCTCCACTTGGTGAGCTCTGGGTTCATGGAACAGAGTGAGCACTGGCGTGAAAATCAGTAAGAGAAATTGTTTGAAAGAGCATTATAGTTTTTAAGCTTAAATTTGTCCTTTCATAACAAGGTGGATAACCATAGGAATATGTTGTTTGCAGCCAGCTGAGAGGTAAAGGCTATTCATTGTGGTACTTATGTGTAGGTATCGTTCCAGCAACATCCTGCCCATGGCAAGTAAATCTCTGGGCTACAATAGTATCACTTTATTTCAAAAAGGCAGAGTTTAGGCACTAAACTGTTTAAAACCTCTCTGTTTCTGTTTTCCCAGGTACCCTGAACAGGGAGCCAAACTACATTTTATCAGGTACAGTAAAATCTTTGCCCAGTCTTCCATGACATGGGATGAACTCTTTACACCCACTGCAGCTGTGACAGGCAGCCTTTTCTCAGGGGAGGGTAGCAAAGGATAATTCATATAGAAAAATATTTACATTTTTAGCATGACTTTGCAGATTATAATTTCCCTTTTTTGTTTTCTTAATTGCAGATGCAATTATTTTTCAGTTGCAACAGAAAGCATGTTGCAAAAATGAGATGGAGACGTTGCTAGAATCTATACCTGCTGATCCACTGCATATAACACTTCCTACTTTGTCTCATTTTATATCCTCCAGGGAGAACCTTCACTTACTGGAGGAAGGCCAGGGTCTTCCCCGAGAGGAGCTAGATGAACGAATTGCCAGAGAGGAGTTCAGGAGACCACGAGAGTCATTGCTGAATATCTGCACAGAATTTTACAAGCACTGTGGTCCAAGGCTGAAGATTTTGCAGAATCTGGCTGGTGAGCCCCGAGTGACTTCTTTGGAACTGCTGGATGTGAAGTCCCACATGAGGTATTCCACAGGCATTCTGCTTTTACTTGTTCATTTCATTTCAGGGAGATGCCCTTCTTTTAGCTCTTAAGTTTTCATAATAGCAGATGGAATCACTTTTTGGTAGTGTAGTTGCATGCTGCTGTCTGAAATATGCAGAGGTTGTTTGGATGTTCCTTAGATTGTACCTGATGCTGCTTGCATATAAGGAAGGTTTCTTAAGCACTTCTCTGGTCTCATTCATATCTCAATGTCAAATAGCTCCATGGAAGCCTGTCTGATGTATCAGAGTAAGTGGCAGCGAAGATCAGAGCAGATAAGCCTGTATCCGCAGTGGGCAAGGGATGGAGAAACCGCCCAACTGGCTGAATACAGCCTATATCCTCTCCTGTGACTCAGTGCATCAGAACCATCAATTAACAAGCAAGAAAGGCAGAGCAACCACTCTATAAGTGCCTGAAATAGGGGGGAGGGTGGGGCCAAAGGCATGTACAGGATAAAGAGGTGCACAAGTCTTTTATTAAGGTGCAGCACTGAGCCCAGCTTGCTGGCTGGATGCTCACTGCAAACAGTTCCACATGGTGCCAGAAGAAGTTGAGAGTAGAGCCCTTTAAGTACTTTGGTCCTGATTCTCTGAGTTTGCTGATCATGGTAAGCACAAAATAGTGTAAGTTGCTACTGAGAAGTTTGTCCAACAACTGGGACAAAAGAGAATGGGCCCAATTCTTTTGTCAGTTTTTCATTTACATTTGCAGCTGGTAAATACTGTGTTCTTTTCAGGAGAGCAGGTCTTTCTAAAAACAAGAGGCTGATTTGCAGCAGATAATGAGCTGTGCTCTGATTCTCTTAAATCTTCTGGAAGTGCTCGGAATATCTGCTTTGTAAGGGTTCGAACCTGAAATACTTAATCACCCATAGCCCTAAATAATAGCAAACTTCATCATGGTTCTTACTTAATTTGCAAGTATCACTGAAATGACTGACCAGAAAACCACTGTAGGAAAAAACTGAGTTTGACCTAGGGAGCAGACTTTGTGATAGCCATAGTCTTGGGGGGCTGACAGGTGCCATTTCAGAGGCTTCAGAAAACAATATAATATGCTAGTCACTCCAGACAGGACTAATCTCAGCCAATTTTAGCCATTTAGAAATTATATGCTTAGTCTGCAGAAGTCATAAAGATCTATTTGAACCCAATGAAAAAGAGAGATGCACAATGATCTGTTTATTCCAGTGTTTCAGGAAGAAAAGAATTTCCCAGGTTGCTTATTTCTGCACGAACAGAACTGGAAGATTGAGATTGACCTCTCAAATTGGATGAAATGGATCTCCCACTTTATAACGCATAACGAAGTTTTCATATACCATTATGTACTACTGATTGCCAAGTGTCAAATTGACAGCAAGAAGCTTAATTATATGATAATTTAAATTTCAGAGCATTTAAGAAAATAGACCTACTCCATAGTGGGACAAAGTAGCTGTAAAAAGGAATAATAGAGAAATACTGGATAAAGAAAAATGTTTATAGGACTTTTGGTTAATCTGAGGAACTCATTGTCCTTTATATTGTTTGGCAGATTATAAAGAGAATAGAAATACGTTCCATTAGTTGAAGGCATTTCAGAAAATGACACAACAATACGGATAGGATTGTATTGTAATCATCCACTACAAAGTCTGTTGATGTTTCAGGGAGCATACAGGTTTCTATCCCTTCTATTAGTAGATATAGCTTTATTTATGGTCTTTGTTTGCCACAACATTCAAGTATTTCATATCTTTGTCAAAATCCAAGTGTGAGTTAAATGCTGACATGGTATTTCATAGTCAATACTGAAAGTGTCATCAGTAAGGCCATCTGGGAGGGTTAGAAGAAGCAAAAGCAGCATAGTCTATAGAGGTGTTAAGAGAAACAAGTCAAAGCTGTAATCCTACAAAGGACATGTTATGTAAACCTATGGACACATTATTTTTAGAATTTAACACCTAAAAATTGCACGGTGAGACTTCTTAAAGTAGTAACACTGAAAAACAAGCACAGAACCAAATCAAATCCATTCTTAATTGACAGACAGATTTGATTAATTATCAAATCCGTTTCACAGGCATTTGCAATGTTGTAGTCTGATTGACAGCTGAGATACTTTTTTTTTAGCTACACAAATCTATGATCCTCATGTTCCTTTGGTGCATTTACTGTCAAAGTAAAAGTAATTTTTAGACCATCCATGTGTTTTTAAATATAAACAGCGATTCCAGCAAAACAATCTTAACAGATTGTTTAGGGACCACAGAACTGCCGTGTCAGGTCTAAGAGTTTAAATAGCAGCATGTATGACTTTTCCATCATTTTCTTTTTGCTAGACTACTGATTTACCTGTTAGTTCGTTGGCATGTGTGTGGAGAAATGCAAGTTGTATTTGATTTTCCTCTTAATGAACCCTGGTTTCAGATTGGCAGAAATTGCACATTCCCTGCTGAAACTGGCCCCTTACGACACGCAGACGATGGAAAGCCGAGGGCTCCGGCGCTACATCATGGAGATGCTGCCCATCACTGACTGGACAGCAGAGGCGGTGAGACCTGCCCTTATCCTCATCTTAAAGAGATTGGATCGTATGTTCAATAAAATTCACAAGATGCCTACTCTGAGGTGAGCAGGTACACTGGAAACCCTCTGGGGTCCGTTTCTGATGTTACAAGCCTTGAAGTGTGGGTATGTCCTCTGACTAAAGCTGTCGTGTTGCAGTGAACCTTTACAACACATCAGAAAATTAACAGGTGTTTTTACCTCTGTATGTGTTTATGCTGACATTTTTTTGTGTGTCTTCTGGTAGCAAAAGAAACACATGGTTATTAAGAACTACAGAGAGAGAACTTCCAGAAATGTAATTTTTCCTTCCCCAAAATAAGTCTTTGGATTTTTACCATCTCAGTATCCTTTTTATTTACTTCAGTTGTGAGCTGAGGAGATTAATTTTATTCTGTAATGGAAAGTTAAATGGTAGTAAGAGCATTTCTAGCATGGCTATACTGTTATGTTCCCGGCAAAGACAAAAATAGTCTGGAGCTATGCAGTAGCTTCTGGATGCTCCTGAGTAAAGGGCAGAGATCTGCATCAACCACTTCAAGTCAGAGACTAGTGGAAGCCTAGTGCATCACGCAGTGGCATTATGGTACAGGTTTTGGCAATTTCAAGCAGTATTAACTATGGTGTATTCCTACCTTGGAGGCAGTGGTACAAATCCAGCCTGGGTAGTATAAAATCCCTCAGCCCTGTGAATTTTCCAGTGATCTGAGTAAAAAGAGTCATTGATCTTAGTGATCCTTATGGGCATATGCCCTAAACTGCTTGCATCAGTCACTTTGTTGGCAGTCTTAGCTGAGAAGCCAAATTATGTTAGAGAATATCAGATTTAGGTCCCAGTGTGAATCATCTGTACCTAGTAAAGATGGAACAAATAATAGGGAAGTGATCTCTTTTTTCTGGCATGGCTATTTATCACTTTCCTTTTGCTAACAACCTGCTTTAAGAAACTCCTGCCCTTGTAGGGAATTCAGAGGCAGAAATTTTGATACTTCTCCTTCCTGGTGGTTTGATTCTTTGTCATGTCTTGCCTGCTTCTCACTCATTCTTTCTTTTCTCACTCATACTTTCTTCTGCCTCAAAGACAGATAAGGGGTCTTCTATTCCTGAAGATCTTTCCTCTTTATGTAAGCTGAATGGATGTTCATACATTAAAATTCCCTTCATATTCTCTCTGTCTGCGCCTGTACCTGTGCTTGGCTGAAATTGCTCTTCTGTACACAAAGGGACTGAAAGCCACTGGATCAAATACAGCATCGACATTTAAGCATCATTGGGCCATCACTGGGTCCCTTAGGGATGGGTCTGGGTGCTACAACCCAGGAACCATCCACTGAGGTACTTACATAACAATCCTACATGCTGCCTCCTGTGGGCACCCCACTCCAAACCCAGTGTCTGTTGGGAGGACTGTGCATGTAAGAAAAAGTACAAGAACAAACTATTATTCTGAAGATCTAAGAACAGTGGATGCTCAAAGACCAATGTATGTTGGTCTGTATAAGAACTTAAGTAGTGAACACTTGATCCCCCACATGTCATTGAGAAGTCTGGGGAGCTTGTCTAGGATATTGCTTAGGCTTGAGCTGACAGGCTATGCCAGCCTTTTCTTTCTGTCCCCAGAAGTGCTTAGTCAGATGTTGGCTTCTGAACTACCCTGACTCCAAAGAGTCAGGCCCTGAGATGAAGGGTGTGAGCCACTTTGATGTTACCTATGCTGTGTCTGCTTACAACTAGGAAGGGGAATCCTTTCAGCATCTGGCGCAAGTCCTAAATGTTTTGGTGAAAAAAAGCACAGTGTCAGGGAAGAAAGGATCCTGGAATGAAAGACTGGTGCTGATAGGGAATGAAACATCCCTTCTGCACAGAATGAGGGAGATAAAGATTGTACTGCTGTGTCAGTTCACATTTGGGGCAGTCTGTGTTTGGGAGTCACTCTGGCAGAGCAGACCAGACTGCAAAGTAGCTTACAGAGGGCACTCAGCTGATGGAGTTTCAGTGAGAATATCCACAAGCTACACTGAGGACTCACCCTCAGCTGGGAGCATGGCACAGCAGATCCTTTCCCCACACAGGGGACACCTGAGACCACTGTCTGGGGCTCCCTTTCATTTTTCATCTTTCAGAGGGAAGTATCAGGGAGTGAAATGCAGCTCCTCCACCACTGCTGCTGTGAGGGGTTTTTTGTCACCAGTACAGACCCTTCTGCTCTGTTTCTAGTCTCTCAAACACCCGTTGTGCCCTGTGGCTCTGTGCTTTTCTGAGCTGCATGGGTAAAACCTTCTCTCTGTCATGCACTCTGCTCATCTTGGACGTCATTGCTGTCTGAAACGTTTCCTCTGTGGGCGTCTCTGTGTGTTGGTTGCGGGCGTCTGGTGGGGGGCAGGAGCCCGTGGCTAACAGCACCTACTGTTGTATTGCAGGCGCCAGGTTGAGTGGGAGCCTGCCAGCAGTTTGATTGAAGGGGTTTGTTTGACACTTCAGAGGCAGCCTATCATATCCTTCCTGCCTCACCTTAGGTCTCTGATCAATGTCTGTGTCAATCTGGTGAGTAGCTGAGCGGCAACCCCGTGAACCTTTACTAAAACTCCCCCTGCTCTTGACTTCTCTGGACTGAAAGTGACAGTTCATTCCCACTCCTGTCATTTTACCTGTCCCCCTTCCTCCTCGCAGGGGGACTTCGCAAGTGGCACTAGAGATAGCAAGGTTCATTTTTGAAGTGGTGCATGGGGAGATACAGTGACCAGTAGCAGCGGTCAAGTGATTCATTCCCGTCGCTTCCCACACACCACTTTGAAGATCCACCTTTGCCAGACTGAGCTGAGAGTTGAGGGCTGCAAGTTGGAGAGTGGGGTGGTGGAGACTGCACACACCTGGTAGAGACAGGGAAAGGATGGCACTGGGGGTACCTACCATACCCAGTGGGCCCTGTTGGCTCTGTCAGAGGCCATCAGGTATTGGCTAGTTAGGGTGGATTGACTCCACTGTTTGCAATGTCCCTGGCTTGATCTAGTACAGGTTTGCACTGTACAATGTTCAGATCCCACTCCTAGTAGAGTTTATGCTCCTAGGTGTGTAACAACAGAGATGTGATACAGAGTCTGCCTGGTCATTCAGTGATAGACCATAGTGTTTGTGCAGCTCTTACACTGGGGACAAGCCCCCAGCCTGATAGCAGTGTAACTCCAGCCATTTGGGCAAGCATTCATACTTTCATTCCATGTGGAAAAAGTACAAATAAAGGGGGAAAGGCTGCACTAGCATTTTTAATTGTTATTGGGTTTTATAACATTTTCTCCTTAGAATGTAAATGTTTTAACTTCTTCTAGCAGCAGCAAAGAAACCTTTCAGGGTTTACCAGTGCTCTGAGAGGCTTTGAAAACAATGATCATGGATTTCTGTCCTTCAAGTCCATTCAGCACTCATTGCTGCAAGGGCAGGAAAGCTCCAACCTGTCAGAGTCCATAAGACCTCTTCATTGTTCAAGCAGAGGTTCAGGCTACATGGAGCTCATGCAAATCCAGGCCTTCAGACTACTTGGAGTTGCTTCACGCATAGATTGCTAAACAACTCAAATACAAGTTTGGCAAGAAGGCATGGCAGAGTGAATCACACCAACAAGCTCTCCAAGGGGCCTGCATTAAGAATTAGCCAGTGCTTTAAAAATAGAGAGCTCCACGGTGCTGGAGTGCAGTCATCATGCTTACATTCAGCTGGCTGGAAACATCAGGGGCAGCTACCAGGAAAAGATGTACTATTATTGCTAGAAATATTTTAGCTTTAGCTGTCAGAGCTGTGTGCACCATGAGCTGTGGGAGCATCTTGATTACTTGCTGTATCATGTGCAGACGCATCAATAAGCCCAAAAAGAGATCAGCCAGGAAGGTGGCAAAATGTCTCAATGATAATCCATAGTGATGCAGAGAAAGAGCTCTGACTCTTTCCCTTCTAAATTGTCCTTTAGTTTTCTGATACAAAACTGATTACTAGCTTTTTTTCCCATGATAAATTTGGGAAAAAAGTGTGTATTCATCTCCTGTAAGCTTAGTCATCTGCCTGGTAACTTCTCCTTGTTCCACTATGTCCAGTCATGGAGAGAAACAGGCATATGCAGGCCTGTGATTTAATTCCTCCAGGAGGACACATCTCAAACAGTACAAGTAACTCTCCCCTAAGAAGTCCTGTTTCCTAATGCTGATATTTCAAGTAGTTCCAGACCAGGTCACATGCAGGCGACTCTGTTTCAGACATCTAGGGTAAGTCAGAGGAGATAAATCATGCTTAGAGTTCCTGAGAAGAGACCGTGTTTGAGAGGAATCTGAACATTGTGCAAAACCCGGCTTGGGTCAGACTTAGGACATTATTTTTCAAGTAGATCAGCAAGGGAAGGGAAAAGATGGCCAGTTTCAATGCAGACTTTTTGCTTTGATGACATATTTTTATTTGTTACAGTGGTCACATGACATATCCTCCAACTATAGCTGTTCCACTGGTCCAGTGCTGGTCATTCAGGGCTGGTACCGGGTACATTTATAAATGTACCAGATTACCTATGCATTCCTCCCATCCTTGCTGGTTCCCTCTTCTCCCCTTCCTTTCCCTGCTAGAACTCCTCCTCCTCACTGGCCCCAGCTCCTGCAAGGAGCACTGGGGAGGTGGTTCACCTAGATCCACCCCAACTCAGTGCTCAATGAAAGGCACCTCCATTTCACTGATGTTGGAGGATATGACATGGATGAATCTATAAGTAGCCAGTTGTAGTGATGTGCTCTGTTTGTATTGCAGGTGATGGGAGTGGTAGGACCCTCCAGTGTGGCTGACGGATTACCCCTTCTTCATCTCAGCCCTTATCTCTCACCACCTCTTCCCTTCAGCACAGCTGTTGTCCGGCTTGTAGCATTGCAGATACAGGTGTGTCTGCCCTGGCCTCTGGCCAGGCCTGTTAGAGCCTCGGGTTGAGACACCAACTCATCGGTGCTCTGTTTTCTTTCTGCAAAAGCTGGGCAAAAACTGTGGAACATACACCAAAACTTAAAAGAGGTGCAACATGTAAATCCTCCCTCCTTTTGAAGACTTGAACTGAGCTCGGAATTCATCTCTTGGGGCCAGGTCCACAGCAAGCATCCATCAGCTTAACGCTGCCATTGAAGTCCAAGGGAGTTTGGCTGATGAATGCTGTTTAGGGCTCTGACAAGCAGGTTAGGATTCTCTGCAGGATCTAAGGTGTTAGGATAAGCCTCCTGCCACAAGGACATGGGGCCTGGCTTGGGTCACATCCATGCAACCCTTCCTGTCCTCCTGTGGGACCATATGTGTAACTGAGTGGATTTTGTGCTCTTCTGCTCTTACCTGAGCTGATCACGCAGTGTGCCAGCAAAAAGAGCAGGGCAACTTGGCTTTTCAGCTGCTGACAGAATGGCATCCTTGTTGTCCAGAATAAAAAAGAAAACATTCTGGTCTTTTTGGATAATTTCATCACTACTTCTTTCTCATAGCAGTGCCATGAAGAGTCTTTCTGCCTCTGTATCCCTTTCCCTTCCCATTGGTATGAAATTAGCCAGAATGGTGTTCAAAGAAGGAAAAAATTTCCTAATCTAGCTTCAACTTTCGTTTTTAAATAGGCATTGGCACATCCAGTTGAATATTTAGGCAGGTGTTAGGGCAACTTGGGAAGGAAGACTTATAGGAACCAAAACACAGTGCTGGCTCTCAGAGCATGAGGCACAAAATTACTTTTTGGTACAAACTGACAGAGGAGATGTCAGTTTGACATCAGGTTTCTTCCAGTTCTGAGGCAACGGTTCTTTAATCAAAACCAAAAAAGGGCCTCCTTCACCTTCTCTGAAATATTCTCCATTTTTTAAAACCAGATATCAAATTAATTTTTTTTTAAGTATTGGTGGCTTTTACTTTTATTACCCTTTTCTCCCTGTTCATGAGCTTTAAGTGTAACGAAAACCAAACATGTCGAGAAAAACACATGAGTACTCATAATTCCTAATACTTCCTGCAGGACAGGAAACAGAAATACTTCACACTCTATCAGAAAACATCTTTTTGTGGAATTTCTCAGCCCAGGTCTGCAAGCTTGAAGAGCTGCATTTCACAGCTTAGTCTAGAAACTGGGATGTCATAAATGAGTAGAGGTGCTAGTGACAGCCATTTGTATTACCTCCTCTAAAGAAGGTGAAAGACTGTTCAATTTAGGCTTGACTGTGTGTCAAGAAGTAAATGTGCATTTTGTTTATTTTTCAGGAGTTCATTCTTTGTGTTACAGAGGATGATGGGGCAGAATGAAGTGAGGCAGAACAAAAAATGTGTTTGGGAATAGCCTCCATGTTCATACAGCAGAATATATTATGTCATTTGTGCAGTTTCTCCTGTTCCTTTTTTTATTCCTCATAGTCTGGGTCACATCCTGATGCCACTCACAGACATGCAAAGCTTAGGACTGACACTCAGCTGACTCCTGAGGGATACATCCGATTTTATTAATTATACATAGGAGTTAGGAATCTGGAGTTCTTACATCTTGGCTGTGACAAGAGCAGGTGACCCCTGTGTTACTCTTTGAGTTCCTTTTACTCCGGAACTAAGTAGTCTGAGGGTTTCAGGTCATCAATGCTGGTGTTATGCTGTATAAACAGGGTGCCTGGGGATCGTCATTCCCTGCAGTGACTTTTGTGTGTGATCTACCGATGAAATTGTTTAATCCTTTCTTGTTATTACTGCACAGGCTTTGAAAGAAGATTTCCCCCTAAGTCATGTCGTCTCCCCATTCACCAATCAGGAACGAAGGGAAGGAATGCTTTTAAACCTACTGATTCCATTTGTGCTCACAGTAGGATCTGGAAGCAAAGGTCTGACTAATTTAACAAAAAGATTTTTTTCTCCCCCTTTTCTGACAACTGATGTTTGCACTTTCCCTGCCCTCTGTATTTTATTTTTATTTTTTAATTTGGTTTTCTGTCACTGGCAGTGTGTCAGCTAAGTGCCCTTTGGGTCTGAGGCTGAAAAGAGGCCCACTGGGAGAAGTTGTTATTTCTTTTCTTTGTTTCAGCTGTGCCTTGGTTCTTGAGTCAGGTCTTACACAGATGTGTTCCTGCTTTTGAAACTGGAGTGCAGGGTGAGATAAATCTGTTGTAGCAGAACCCGCAGAGGTGATGGAAATTGTGTGCCCCTGTGGATCACAGTCTGCCTCTGTGGATCACAGTCTGCTCAATCCATGCCACTTGTCTGGCACAAGTCCTGCTCCTTGTTTTCTGCTATAGAGAGTCTTCACTGGCAAATCCATAAATGAAAGCAAAGAGTAAGGAGAGAGGGGAATACCAAAAGGAAATGAGATCACTGAACGGGACATTTCTTTGTGCTGTGTACCTTTGTGTTCGTGTGTGTTTGTGTTGGTGCTAAAACAAATTTTGCCTTTGCTTGCAGGAGGAGAAGCAGCATAACAAGGTGTGGGGGACGGAGTTTTGGCTTAGGGGACATTTGAGATGCACCCCGTTTTGCAAACTGAACAGGGTCTGGATCTTATGGGTGTCTTTGATGGGATGTAGCCTGATCTTTTCTCTCTCTTTCCCCTCCCAATGCATCTTAGATAGCCCCTGGCTGGAGCAGCCTGAGGTCCTGCTGCTGCTCCAGACTGTTACCAATATTCTCCTGCCACCTCGTATCATCAGCACTTCCCGCAGCAAGAATTTTATGCTGGAGAGCTCCCCTGCCCACTGCTCCACTCCTGGGGATGCAGGGAAGGACCTGCGGCGGGAAGGGCTCGCAGAGTCCACCAGCCAGGCTGCCTACTTAGGTGAGTGATGGCTTCTGCTGACCTCTGAGAAGAGACAGAGTTAAAGTGGAGTGCTCAAGACTGCAGAGAGCACCAAAGAAAACCATCTCAGGCCAGGAACTAACTGACCTCTTTCAAACTGCTTTAAGACTTGTCCTAAACAAGGGGCCAGGCCAGAGCATGAAGTCAAGAGTATCTCTGGAATATATTGCAATGTTAGCAGTGTCTGCATTGCAGCTGGAGAAGAGCAGCACAGGTAGAAGTCAGTTTTCATACTGCCAGAGTACAGCAGTGAAGCCACAAAGTGCGAGTCAGACTGCCTGTCAGCTCCTAACATCACAGCCTCACTGGCTCTTGGCTAGCTGGGGGTAAGGGTGATGTGGTCTGTCTGTCTGCTGGCCCTGCACACATGGTCCTTACTGTCTGGTTTGCCCTCTGCTCACTGTACAATGGTCCATGGTACTGTATTATCTCACATATTACCCACAGGTGAAGGGAAAGAAAAACAATTAAATTGGGATGCAGCAGCACTGCAGAGTATCAGGGTGAGTATCAGAGTATCAGTAACAGGAAGAATTTCCTCTCAAAGCACTCCTTCCAAAACAGCTTCAAAATTTATATTTATATAAATTTATATTTATAAATTTATATTCAAGTCTTTCTTAACCCATATCTGAGGAATGGGGTAACACTGATGAAAAACTGGCAGTTTACCACTGGTTTAGACCCCTGCCCCAGCAAATGGGGATACAGATGTGTGACAGCTGAGAAGTCTTGGCTATCCCATTAAGAAAGATGGAGGAGTCAACCTTCTCACAACAGTTCCCAGGCCTCCCTGTTTGTTCCAGACCAGAGGAGCATGGAAAGGGAGAGAGTTCTTGTCTCTTCTGTGAGCCAAGTGTTGGTCACTGCCCACTTCAGTGCAGAGCACTGTTCATTCCCATTTGTAATGCTCTTGTGAACTACAGCCCTTGACTTACTGGACCACACTAGATTACGGTGTGGCCATGACTCAGGCAGCTGCACTGCCAGAAAGGTTCTTTTCATTACCCCATAAATCATCTGCAGGTTACTGTGCTCACAGAGTGACTCCTTATGTGGATATGCTTGATAAGATTTTTGTGGTTTTCTGATCAGCCACACTGCTTTCAAAATATCTTAATTCTGGGAAGACAAAAGAACTCTGCAGGGAGGGAAAGGGGAAGATAGAGCAAGAAAATACAGAGGAACTTAAGTATGAATTAGGAAAATTTCTCTGAAAATTGGACTCCTGAGGCCTTGATTACAAAAAGGTTGGTTGCTTCTTCCCTGCCGTGTTTGGAGACTGATAGCAAAGACAGTTGTGACTCCAAGGTGTGTGGGAGTGCATGTGCATGTGTACACAAGCATGCCTGTGTAGGTTTGTGCCCACTGGCCCTCCCCAACCCCACTGCTCCCCCAGTGCTTGTGAGGGATGCTAGTAACACCTCTGACTGCCCTTTACTGGTGTGTGTTCTCCTGTAGCCCTGAAGGTGATCCTTGTTTGCTTTGAACGCCAGCTGGACAGCCAGTGGTACTGGCTGAGCCTGCAAGTCAAAGAGATGGCCCTGCGGAAGGTGGGAGGGCTGGCCCTGTGGGATTTCCTCGACTTTATCGTCCGAACACGGATCCCAATCTTTGTGCTCCTTCGGCCCTTCATCCAGTGCAAGGTAATAGTTGCTTTGGCTCCTGATAGATCACACCTCAAAGACAAAATATCTCTTATTCCCCAGCTGAGAACAGAGGAACAGCACTCTTGGAAGAACTGTATGTAGGGAGTTACCCTTCATAAGTCAGTATGCCTGAGAACCCTTTGAAACTAGATCACAGGGCTGTTTCCTAGCTTACACTAAAGAGTATGCCAGTCGTACAGGAGCTCTGATCCATAGAGTACATCTAGTCTTAGTTTCTCTGGTTGGAAAGTACTATAGGCTGGACCAGGAGTGTTTGCATGTGGACTTAATTTTAGAACAGAGACACTCAAAGCACTTGAAAGTACTGTAGATGTGCTGAGCCTGGGAGGGTGTTGGCAGAAATCTTCCAGAAATCTCTTCTGCATAAAACCAGCAAAACAGCAAACAGCCAGGAAGGATCCCTCTACTTTCCATCTCTTGTGTGAAGGTTCTGACAGGACTTTTTTGGATGAACAGACAGCTGCTAGGCTGAGGCAGCTGGGGCTTAAGTTAATCACATCTCTTCCCTGCTTATCAGGTAGACCAGCACATGGTACTCCAGCTTACTTGGCCTACCTTGTCTCTTGAACAGAATAAATCATTGTGGAGGAAGGAGCTGTCTCATGTCCAAGGGTATAGCTTAGCATTAGGAAGCCCTCATCCCCATATACCCTATGCCAGTGAGGTTTTACTCTCTCTTCAGTCAAATACAAGGTTGTGCCCAAAAGACAGGTGGAAACCTCCTGCTGTCTGCAGGCTGAAGCTTACCTGGACACTAGTCCCAGTTCCCTGGGCACCATCTCCTTGCCATGCCAACGTGTCCCAATTTTGCAGCTGCTGGCACAGCCAGCTGAGAACCACGAGGAGCTAACAGCCCGACAGCACATCTCGGACCAGCTGGAGAGGCGGTTCATCCCGCGCCCGCTCTGCAAGAGCTCCCTCATTGCCGAGTTCAACAACGAGCTGAAGATCCTGAAGGAGGCTGTGCACAGTGGGTCAGGTAAGGAGCATTGGAAGAGCTCAGGGTCACCAGCCCAGTTTGACCAGCTGCTCACCCCTACTTGTGAGGCAGACCTGCCCACTGTGTAGGTGGGATGTGGGATGATACAGTCTGCCCCTGGAGCCTATGCCTAGCCCAGCCTTGCCACTGGACAGCCAAGAGAAGTCCAGGTTAGTCGTGAAATGCACCTATTTTTCCACCAAGTCTGAGTCCTATTCCCCAGCAGCCAGCTCTTGCTGTCTCAGCTGGCTTGTGCAGTCCCAGCCCCAGTGCAGCCTCTGTAAAGCCAAACCTATTTTGAAGAAATGTCTTGCTATTTGGCAGCAGCAGATCTGTCTCTTCCTTTCCCCTCTTGGTCTCTTTATTTTTTCTCTACCCTGAGGTCCAGATCAGCATCCCCAAGCTTATGGTGCACTGTATGCTCTCCTGCATGAGGGGACGCTTTTCTCCTGTGACAGTCACTCCTGTTGCCACGAGATGGCAGCTGCTGCTTACACACAGCAAAGGGTTTATGTGTTTTATTCTTAGGAAAAAAAGGAAATGCTTCAGCCTTTTTTCCATGTCAGTAATTTGTCACGTTCCTAAATGTTGAAGCTGATCTGGAAAATGCAAACACTAAGGTTGGAAAAACTGAACTGCATAAGAAAAACAGATATTTTGGAGAGGTGAGGTGAGCCAGGGCAGCTGTGGGTGTTTTATCACCTCTCCCACCTCTGTCCCATTCATTTGGGCAGAATGAGGTGCCCCATGTGCCAGGAACACTTGGTTGGTTGTTGATTTCCAGTACCATCACTGATTTGGGTTTGGTTTCCCCATCTTGCACAGCTTACCAAGGGAAGACGTCTGTCAGCACTGTGGGCACCTCCACCTCTGCCTACCGCCTGAGCCTGGCCACCATGTCCCGCTCCAACACTGGCACTGGCACGGTCTGGGAGCAGGACAGTGAGCCTTCCCAGCAGGCGTCACAGGACACACTCAGCCGCACAGATGAGGAGGATGAAGAAAGTACGTGGCTGCTGATTCCAGCTAAGCCCCAAGCACTGAAAGTGTTTTCTCAGTGTCCTACAGGTCAACTAGGAGGGGAAAAGAGTTGCCCCTGTACAAACAAAAGTGTGAACAAAAGGCCCATAGGAGCACGAGGCTGAGAAATTGGTGTGGTTGCTGCGCCATTCATGGTGTTAAAGCTTGGGTTGTACATGCCTCCTCACTGCCTCCTGAGCTGTAGCAAGGAAGAGGGAAGGGCACAGGCAGATTTTTAGTGTCGGAGATGGGGGTAGACATGCAATCCTCACAGTGCTGATAAGGCATTTGGCAACGAGTCCTCTCTTTGCCCTTCATCACAACAGTGAGCAGGGCATGGGGTTCTGTAGTTAGGATCCTGTTCCTGCAGGATCTTAGTGCTTCCTGCTCATCACTTCTGTCCAGATGCTCTAACACAGGATATGTCCTTGTGCTGCATGGGATCCAGTTGTGTTCTCCACAGGGTGGAATGTCTGTGTGCTTGCGTCACTCAACTAACAAAGAGAAAATTAAGCCTTAAACCTGCTGACAGCAAAAGCTTGATCTCCCTTTTGGGCAGCTGGCAGGTTCTAAGGTTGCCAGGCTTTCTGGTGCCAGTTTAGAAAGAGTGGGATAGTGAATCTTATTTGCAATGACCTGAGTAATGGTTTGTCATTTCAGCTAAGTTTCATGTTATTCACATAATTTTGCCTTCTCTTTGCTTCTACTTTCACTGAAAGCCAGGGTAGAAAACTCTGCTCATATGTCATCAGGCTTGGACTTCCCCCTGCTCTAGCAGGGATTCTAGCTTCTGGTGCTGCAATGGCTGGTTGCCTAATGCCTGAAACTCAAGTGCTTCACTTCTGTATTTGAGGACCCCTGACCCTCAAAGATATCAAATAAAAGGAGTGGAAATGGGGGGCTCAAAAGAAAGGCCTGTGTAGTTACAGGAAAATTGCCTTTTGAGAAAAAGCAGTTAGCCTGAAAGTTTCCAGGCTCAGCCCAACTTTATTTTAGCTGGGTTAATTTCTAATCATTGTGCAATGCACCCAGAACTGTACTGCTCATTGCTCAGGTATTTACTCACTGGGGCAAACTCTGGTTCCAGCCTCATATTAATTCTGAGCCACTGTGAGGAATGGTAAGTGCTATCTTCCTATCTCACTGTGGCATTACTGCCTCAGCCCTGCCTTGGCTTGGTGCTGCCATAAAGTATTTCAGTACATCGGAGTTGGAAAAGGTCAAAGAGAAAGTTACACAGAACATCCCCTTTGTTTTATTTATTTATAATTAAAAGCTGTTTTGGTAAAAACCACAACAGAGTAATTTCTTTCCAGGTACTTTAGACAGTTTGAAAGAGTGCTGAAAATTTCAAGCAGTCCTGACTGCAGTCCAACTCTCTGCATAATTCTGTTGCAGTATGATGTATTTGAGTCAATTTATCTGATTTTTTGTGACATGTTAAGATGCATGTCCCAAAGTGTGTTGAAGGGTGTCAGTTCTACATTTTGATGTTCTGTGTTTTGTTGTGTTTTTTTTTTGTAATAGTGCTTTGTTATGTCACAGTAGCAGTTTATTTCACACCAGGAAAATGCCCAGTTACAACTTTTATGCCAGAAACACTGTATATTAACAAGCAATTTATTAATCACATGAATTAAGCCCTAGTGGAAACTGAATTCCCCAAACATATTTTCCTGAGAGCCATTTAAGCTGAAAGCATGGATAAATCCCTGCCCTATGTGTCCCAGGTTCCTCATCCTTCAGGGGTTTATGTATATGTCTTTCTGCACTGTGATGATAAAATCTAATGGAATATTCCAATTTGCAGGTTTGGGCTCTGGCTGAGTAAATGCTGGGTACACCTTTGGCATCCTGTTGTCCCTTGACAACTGTGAAGATGAAGGTGGGGCTTGGGATGGTTGTCTCCTCTCCTTTCCTGTTCTTTCTGTCTTTCCAGATGACTCACTAAGCATGCCCAGTGTGGTAAGTGAACAAGAAGCATACCTTATGGGTGCCATTGCAAGGAGGCGGTTTTCCAGCCATCTCTCCAGCGTGTCTGCACCTCAGGCTGAGGTGGGCATGTTACCCAGCCAAAGGTAACAACATGGGCTTTTCATCTTTCCCATTATAGTCACAAGAGCAGAAATAACACAGGCACATCAGAGAGATGGGATAGTAGAATCAGTGCCAGCATACTGATGCTAAATTTCTTCATCTTGGAATAGTGTTGGACCAAGGGTGCAGGGTTGGAAATAATGATTTTCCAGGATGATCTGTGTTGCGTAAAGTCCGTAAGAACAAGCTGTCATCCACGGAAACCTTCCTCTTAAACAGTTTCAGAAACTCAGCATTATTATTTTCCTCTGCTACTGCTGGATAGCAAAAAGAAAACGCAGTTTTGTGGTTATGCATTGAACTAGGGGACCACACCCAATCTGTGTAGGGAGTGGGTAAGAATCTTGAGAAGCTGGGAAAAGGGACAGAAGCATCCTGTTTGATTTACTTTGTTTTCTTCCATGTGGTCTTTGTCCTTCCTAGAACAGTAACTAGGCTCACCACAGAGACTGAATGTCATGTTTAAAGGTGGGACTTAATACTGTTTCAAACCAGAAATATACTTGTTGATACAAATAACTTTGAATGCCTTATTCCTGGTTAACATGGGGTGATAAGAAAGAGACCGGAATTTGGGAAACGTACACCTTTAGAAGATGTAGATAGAAGTTTTGTATTTAAATGTGATTTTTTTTCCTAAGTAAGCAATGTTTATTGTTTTATTTGTCTGCAACGAGTTGTCCAAGGAATCTGACAATGGACAGATTAATTTACGTTACTTCCTTTGAACATCTGAAAAATAAATTCTACATTATCTCTGGACCAGCCTCGGAAAATCCAACAATGTTTCTCCCTCTCCAATCTTGCTTGGAATTAAAGAAATAACCTTGGTACATGAAGGAAAAGTAGCAGCTGTGGTACATAACAGCAGAGATAGGAGAGGTGATTTACAAGAGAGAAGTTACACAGATTTTATCTGGGAGTTTTCACAAAAGGGCTTACAGGAACTCATCTGAACTCAATCCCTTTGTTTCTTGAAAAATTAATGTGCAAGGCTGCATTTTTCTCAGTCTTTCACTGCCATCTTCAATGTATAAACTTCATAAGTCACAGCTGACTGATAGCCATCTTTGTGAAATCCCAAATCATGGTGATGAGACAAAAAGACTTTAATTGCCAGAGATCTTTGCTCTCTACTTTTTTAAGTACCTAAGTACTTTTTAAGTCTCCTGGAAGGAGAATAGCTTTTCCTCTTTTAGTTATGGATGGCTTCTGGACTTCCAGACTGCCTCACAAATGTAAACTAATTAATGCTAAGTAATATTATGACTTCTTTCCTGCTGGTAGCCCAGCAGACTGCTTTCTTTCTTTCACGTTTTTCCTATGGGCTGAGCAGGCTGCTTCTGCTCAATGGCTGCACTGCAGAAAAAGCAATGGGATTTTGTACTCCTTTACCAGAATCCTCACCAGCTGTTTATTTACAGTATCATTGAACTACGAGACCTTGTTTTCCAGATGTTTGTCCTTAGAGTCATAACAGAAGGAGAGTGTTTTATAGCTCATGGGAGTCAGATTAGCCCTCCCTCAAGAAGTGGCTCATGGGGAAGAGGGAAGGAAAAAAGCTTTCTATTAAGATGGAAGTAAACAAAACAGAAATAAATGAAAATGCTGCAGGAAAATGGCTTTGAAAATAGTTCCCTGCTTTATTTTCTGTGGAAACACATCCTGCTGAACTTCTCAGCTCCCCAGATCTCAGCAGAGATGTAGAAGGTTCCATGCAGTGTAAACTCCCTCTAAAGACTGCTCCTGTGATCAGATGTTCTTTCAGCTTCTCTGAGTCATATGTGTGCTGTTGAGCGTGTGAGACCAATTAATGTTACCGTCCTTTTTTACTTTTTTATTCCGTTGATATTTTTTTCCCTTGAAAACAGAGACAAGCGCATGCTTTTTGCATTTTCTTTCCCTAAATTCTTAATCTCCCTGCCCCTCCTGCAGTGAACCTAATGTCCTCGATGACTCCCCGAGCCTGGCCACTGAGGGCAGCCTCTCTAGGTACAGTGTCAACACTACCTGTCTGTCAGTGTGTGTGTTGGGAAATGAGCCGTTTCCAACCTCCTGTCTCTTCCCCTCACCTTTTGTCACTCTTTCCATCTCTGTCTCTTGTGGCTCATCAATATTCAGGCCTGCAAGTCAAAGGTGTAGCAACCCACCTTCAGTTTTCAGCTTTGATTGCCAATAACTTTGAGGAGGCTGAGGGGAAAGGGAAAGAAAAAGCTGTAGTGAGTAAAGCAGTAGGCTGGCCTAGCGGTTTCCCCCTTGTTTACCAATTGCTTGAAAGGCACGAGAGAGATTATCCACGAGGCATTAGCTGTAGCCTGTTACAAGCATTAGTCTGGAGGCTTATATAAAACAGAGACATCTGTTTTTCCATTCATCTCTAAAATAACAATATCAAGCTGTGTTCTTGATCATTCCTTTATAAAACTAATATGCTAAATCCTGTGGGATATAGTGCTCTGTGCATGCTTTACAATAATTCTCATTATTTTTCAACTCATTTCCAATTCTCAAATGACACCTTAGAAATCTTGCAGGTGGACACCATTAATATATATTTAAAATTGCCCTGTGAGTGCTGGAGTTCAGGTCTAGCTGTTCCCCATTACCTGTGGACAGGGGAACACATGGGGATGATGTGTCAAATAGGTCAGGAATGAGCTTTAGAAGGGAAGGCTGCACCTTTAACAGCCAGCTCAGTCGTCTTAATCATCCTTCCTGTCCTGCTGCTGTGCTCCAACCTTTCAACCCATCCTCCTGAGGTTGGAAAACTGTTGTTAGTCCCAAGAGCATCACTCTTTCCTTCCAGGAGAACATGGCCCCTTACACTGGCAACAGGAAGGATAACACACTGTTTCAATCCTGCACCAGTGGAAGCTCTGGATATTTTGAGATGCATTTGTGTGAATGGTTTGTTTTGTTAGCTTGGGTTTAGGTGAGGGTAGTGGCTTTTTGGGGTGGTGACAGGCTGCTGTGTTTGTTCATTCTCATTGACTGACAAATGGAGGGTTTATCATTGGTGGTATCACTGAGTTCATCCCATGATTCATGGTGTCCTTTGTGTGTGTGAACCCTCCTTTAGCAGATTGGTCTCTAATTGGTGCTACTGCAGGAGTGGTGCTGGGGAAAAGACACTGGCTTCTTGGCAGAGGCAAGAATATTGTTACCTGGTTTTGTAATAAAGTAAGATAGATTGCATGTCATCTGGACATGTTTGGGGGAGGGGGGGGGGCGCGGGGCTAAAGAGAACAGAAATCAGTCAAAGAACGTCAATGTTGTCCCTTTAGATTTTCTCTAGGAACCAGGACACTGTTCTTCACCCTGTCATGTGGTAGAGAGGTTGGCAGATGTACTTGGGAGTCAGTTCTGCTGAGGCTTATTACCCTTTTCAAGTACCAGGCACTGACGTCTGAAGGAGGAGCATCAGCACTGCAAACCCTTAGAAGGAAAAAAGACAGGGAAATACTGCAAATGTGTTGGAAAAGGCTAGGTTAGAACTTTGTAAGGAGGAAAAGATGTTTCAATTGCATCACTAGATGTGCAAATTGGATTCTTCCTCTAAAGGACAGGATTAATAACGCAGATGTTTGTGGGAGCTCATTGTTCTGTGGGGATCATAGGACAGAATTTATTTGGTTTTACATTCAGGAACATTAGCTTTGAATAAAGCAGGAGTGAGGTTTTTTATGTAACTTTAATTTTGGCTGGAGCACAACAGTAGCTGTTTAAGATCGCCTTCTGAATTCAAAGCTGATATCTAGTCATAACTGACATAAAGACATAAATCATATTTACTAGGGACTAGAGCTTTACGGAAGGTAGGAATCTTAAATAAATGAAACAAACAGTGACAAAACCAAAAAATATTAAAGTCTGTTTCCCTTCCCTTTGTTCTGTAGCAATTAGAGCCAGCCATGTAGAAAAGCAGGGAAGACAGGAAGGGGAGAGCACTGAAGTTCTCAGACAGCATGGGGTACAGGGCTGAGGAGCATATGTGTCCAGCATCGTGATCTGTTGTGGTTATAATCTGAGAGGACAGGATATTTTCCCAAATCAGAAAAGGAAGAAGAAAGAGAAGCCACTGTAATGGAAATCTGTCACACAGACATGTTTCCCTGTGATGTTTGTCATGGTGCCTCTCTTGGCTTAATGGTGCCTAATACAAAATAATTAGAACGAATCCACATTGCCAGGGCAATTCCAGCAGCAGATCTAGGCTGGGATGTGTCTGGGAATACAACACATTTAACCCATTCTCTGCTGCTTTTGTCCAGTAGCCCTCTCATTCAGATGTCTTGGGACAAAAACTATGTATGATGTTCCACCATCATGTCATGGCAAGCATGGACATCTTTTTAACAGACTTTTAAACTCCTTGCTTTCTTTGTCTCTGTTTTGTTTTGTTTGTGTTTTTTTTGGTGTGTTTTGTTTGTTTGTTTGTTTTTGGTTGGTTGTGGTTGGTTTTTTTTTTGCAGCATGGCTTCTTGTTATTCCTTAGCATCAGTTCTTCTATGTGCCAACCTACCAAAGTTTGTTTTGC